>VXBO01008746.1:710420-789480 GCA_013400135.1 Rhinoptilus africanus
GCAGCCAGTTTCTCCAGGAGAATGCTGTGGGAAACTGTGTCAAAAGCTTTGCAAAAATACAGGTAGATGACATCCACAGCTTTTCCCTCATCCACTAAGTGGGTCACCTTATCATAGAAGGAGATCAGGTTCGACAGGCATGACCTGCCTTTCATGAACCCATGCTGACTGGGCCTGATCACCCTGTTCTCCTGCATGTGCCGTGTCATGGCACTGAGGATGATCTGTTCCATGACCTTCCCAGGCACTGAGGTCAGACTGACTGGCCGTACTAACTGGCCTTTCTTAGACCCCAATCCTATTATGCAAATATTAAGAAAAGCATTCTCAAACTTTCCTTGTAACTAATTACCAATCTTTTCTGTACGAATGACAAGTAATTTGCTGATACAGTGCTTGGCAAGTTTGACTATCTGCTACATGACAATGCATTTCTTCATGGCACTGCATTTCAAAGGGCTCAGAAGAAAGCTTTTCTTAGCTGGGGTTCCCTAATAAAGGAATATTGTGACCTATGCAATTAGTCTCAAAAAACTCATACATACAAGAATAACAATTTAATCTCATGCTCTATAAGGTCATTTATTACAGCAGAAACCATGGCTCATACTGGAGGTGCTACAGGTAATGAATGTAGGAGACAGTGCAAAAAATAAATTAATCAATGATATTGGATTTTACTAAAAAAAGAAATAAACTAAGAAGGTGAGCCATTGTAATTCTTTTCTGGATTTACCTTCCTATTTCAAGTAATCAGAAACGCTTGTGTAAAAGTACAAAAAAAAGTCCTAATAGTTTAAACTTTTTTGTCTAAGAATAGGGCAAAATTGCTAAGGGACTTGCATTGGTCTGAGAGAGCAATGGAAAAATCCCTAAAACACAATCAGCATAATTATCAAGCATAAATGGAATCAACAGTAATTTTGGTCTTAATTTATTTTAGACAAGGACTTGGCCTTTAGTGCACAATATTTCAAAGAAAAGTCACTAATGCTTCTGAAATAGTCTGGAGACTGTACTCGCTACAGAGCTAAAAGAAATAACTCATCAGACCAAGGGACCTGACTGTGTAAAAGATTTGGCACAGGCACTGCCTCTCAGCTAGGGGAGAAAGCCCCAGTGACTTCTATCTCTGAATAATAATAAGGAACTAGACATCAGATTCAATGCATATTGTTTTGAGCTAATTCCACTAGAAGATAAGCTACTCTTAAGACGCAAAGCATTTTTTCATCCCACAATATGAACATTTAATATCTGAAACTCTTATTTCCTGTGAAACCATAATACCCGATTGTTACTGCTCTGAGTGACTCATTTAAATTTCTTAATTATTGCAAGCAACTTTGTCAATAGTATAACATTTTCAAGAGATTAACTTTTTTTTTTTTTTTAAGTAATAAAAGCTTTTGTGCCAGCCAGAAAACCCTTAAAGGGTTTCATCTGTTTTGCATTACTAAATAGCCAGAGCAACTCAATATTCACTGACAAAAATAAAATGTTTAAATAATGTAATGGCTATGACACTGACTGAGGAAAGGAGTGAAATTCTGCATTCGCTTTCCAAACCACAACGCAAAGCTTTGTGCATTATGTGAAGATATCTGCTAGGGTTTTCTTCACTCACTGCAAGCACAAACTGCTTACCGAAAAACAATAAATTTATACTTGTATTTGAAGCATAGTAGTTTCTTTTGCATACTGATATACAGGTAAGCTACAAAACATAACGTCTTCTGAAGTACTTTAACAGCAAATAAACTTGGGAAATCTAATTTCTTTACTATCGCCTCTTCTATCCTATTTTCTATATGCAGCTCTTCAGATACTCAGGAAAGAACAATGCTTCATGGCTGGTGGTAGAGACAGCTTTCATTTAATTAAAAAATATAAACTTTACATGGAATTTTGTTTTCAGAAAAATAGAATTCAGAGCATACATGTTTCACCTCCCTCACCACAGCACCAGTTCTTCAAGGAAGCAGGGGTTTCTCAAGACCAATGTATGTTTACTTTAACTAGATATTCAACACATCTGAAAGAGCTGAACAGCATCTTGGACCCACACCTGGCAGAGAAGCAGGGAGTTTTGGAATAGAAGCCTGTTGAGAGACAGCTGGGACCTCTGAAAACTGTGTCCAGCCACCAATTCTACACCCATTTGTGCCTTTCCCTACCAGGCCTTCATGATCTACCTTGGACTTGCTGAAATGCCTTTGTTTCTGGATAGAATACATAAACTCCTTCATCTTTTCTAGCAGAGCTCTGCATGGTACACACATTTTGCAAACACACACACATATTCACTAAGTACCTGTGATTACAAGTATCAAAATTTCTTTTGAAGAGAAAATCAGCAGATTGTGACTGATTTTGAAAAAAAGATCTCTGATGGATAGGACAGTGCAGTTGTAGTTTTTTCTGTCACAAAAAAAGAAAAAACTTCAGTTTTGGAAAGTTTAAAATACTGAGGGTAGACTTGACAGACTGTCATCAATTTGCTCCAGACATGAAGGAAGCATGCCAACTATGCCATTCTGTTTCAGAAAGCATATCCAGAAAAGTACATGTAACAGAGGAAGAAAGAGACCTCTATGGAAAAAGTGATCTATTTTGCCTACCCTCACAGCAGGCTGAGACCGTAAGGAAATGTGGATGCCAGGTGCCCACCAAAGCCGCTTTATCACTCCCCCTCCTCAACTGGATAGAAGAGAAAATAAAACGAAATGCTCATGGGTTGAGATAAGGACAGGGAGAGATCACTCACCAACTATTGATTCAACAGAATCAACTTGGGGAAAATTAATTTAATTTATTATCAATCAAATCAGAGCAGGGTAATGAGAAAAAAATATGGAAATCTTATTAAAACGCGTTCCCCCCCACTCCTCCCTTCTTCCCAGGCTAAACTTCACTCCTGATTTTCTCTCCCTCCTGCCATTAAGGGGGCAGAGGGATGAGGAATGTGGGTTGTGGTCAGTTTATCCCATGTTGTTTCTCCTGCTCCTTCCTCCTCTGGGGGATGACTCCTCACATTCTTCCCTGCCCCAGTCTGGGATCCTTCCCATGGGAGACAGTTCTCCATGAACTTCTCCAACATAAGTCCTTCAGGAGCAGACTGCTCCAGCACGGGTCCCTTGCAGGGTCACAAGTCCTGCCAGCAAACCTGCCTTGGTATGGGCTCCTCTCTCCATGGGGACACAGGTCCCGTCAGGAGCCTGCTCCATTGTGGGCTTCCTATGGGGTATCAGTCTCCTTTGGGCATCCATCTGCACTGGCCTGAGGTCCTCCACAGGCTGCAAGGGGACATCTGCTCCACCATGGACCTCCATGGACTGCAAGGCGACAGCCTGCCTCACCATGGGCTTTCCCCATGGGCTGCAGGGAGGCCTCTGCTCAGGCGCCAGGAGGAGCACCTCCTCCCCCTCCTTCTTCACTGGCCTTGGTGGTTGCAGAGTTGTTACTCTCACAGATCCTCACTCCTCTCTCTCGCTGCAGTTGAACAGTTGTTTTTCTTCCTTTTCTTAAACATGTTATCCCAGAAGTGCTACCACTGTTGCTGATGGGCTCAGTCTTGGCCAGTGTTGGGTCTGTGTTGAAGCCAGTTGGCATGAGCTCTATTGGACATGGGGAGCTTCTAGGAGCTTCCCACAGAAGCCACCCCTGTAGCCCCCCTGCTACCAAAACCTTGCCACACAAACCAAATACAGAAGAATAGGCACACTTATTATATGATCCAATAGATGCATATACCTATATGGGTATTTCATTAGATACGTATGAAATATTTGGATATATGCATAGTTATTATACATATACAAGAGGTATTTATATATACACACACGCATACAGACACATATATATGTGTATAAATACCTGCATAGCAACGGGATCAGAGACTTGATTTAAAAGTCCATTTTCAAAGTGGAGAAATTCCAGGTTCCTATCAAAGTAAGTCTTATAAAGAACTAGTTCATAGGATATGAAAGAAATTAAGATCATTGCGTAAGAATATAAATAGCATGTTCCTTCTTGATTTCAATACACTCAGAAATCCTTAACTCTACACCAGAAAATCTCAGGACAACAACCTAAGAGCACTATATAACAGACTTTAAAAAATCTGTTCTTGAAAGATCGCTTTTGAACTGGTTACAGCAGTTTAACAAGCGTCATTAAATTTCTACTACTGCTCATCATTCAATGCCATTCTTGATGACCTTGCTGTTTCCAAACACTTCAGTCGCATGACAATTCTCCAGCTAATTACATCTGATTAACATATGGACTCGTGCTGTATAACTGCATATTACCCAAACTAGAATATAATCTAAATTGTAATGATATAAAACCACAGTATCCAAACCAAGCCATTCCATAATCTCACCTGTGCAGTTGAGACTAGTAAAATTCACAGACTCAAAAGTGAATTAATGACTTGTTCCTTTTGGGCAGAATGCAAATGCCCATAAGCAGCAGGTTTGTCAAAAAGGAAACAACAATTTCTTTCTCTCTTGCAAAACAAATAGATGCAAACAGTCACAGAAATAACATTTCAAGCTGCTGCTTAAAACAATGCCACCATGACAGCTGGTCGTTATAGTTCATGAGAAATAATGATTGCTATCACATACATCTATGTATCCATGCATTCACACAACAGCAAAAGCGCCCAAGAAAATACTTCAGCACTAGACAAGAGATTGCATCAATACTGTCCTGTGTTCTGCTCTCTGTTTTTTTTTTCAGAAATGGCACCACAGTTAGGCAAATGATTCAATACTTGAAACTGTCAGAAGTTTCCTGGATCTCTAACTGATCTCTGGGGAAAAACCCCCACATAATTCTTTATTGCCAAAGTACTAAAATCTACCAGTGACTTAAATATAACACAGAAGATCTACTGGGCTTAAAGGTCTGTTTACGACTGTAATTCAGTCTTGAAAATTGCCATCTTACTTGTAGCTTGACTCACTGGTGTGGCAAGCAGACTACAAGGTTTCAGTTCAGGCCATGTACATTCTGCAAGGAGAATGTTAAAGCCTAATGATTAAACTTCTCGTCTGTTCATTGCCACAGAGGGACAAGGAACACAGGTCAAAGATACATTTCCCTATTAAAGTAATTTCCAAATATTTCTATTCCTACGGACCCTCATTTAAAAACAACCTGTTCAGCTCACCGTGTTATGAACCCCTTTTCAGCTGATTGGTATTTTATGCAAAAAAAACTGTGAACATGTGGACAATTATATTATGCGATGATATTCACTAGGCTCTGACTCTCCTACTTGTGTAGGATTTAGATCTGATAGACAAAAATAACACAAGTCTAGCTTGCAGATGGTTAAATAACTGAATTTATAAAGCTGACTGAGCAAACTGGCTCTATTCAGAGGTTTCACTTTTAAATCTTGTTACTGCTCATTGGTGAGGATTTGCAAACACTGTGCCTGTCAAGCTCCCTGATCAGTGATAGCTTTGAAACTGAGCTAAAGCAGCATGGAGAAAAAGCCAAAACTGGATTTAGTCTCATTTCAACAACCATTTTAAAGCTGTTCTCACTCAAAGAAATAAAAGTTATGATATTTTCATGCTTTCAGTTTACTGCGCATCTTCAGCAATAACCTTTGCCTGAAAAATAAAATTCAGCAAAGCAAGTACAGAAGGGAAATGTCATGATTTTTTTCCCTTATTAATTTCTGGGGATTGTTTTTGGAGCAGATTTTCACTGACAATCAAGACAGCTGAATCAGGTACCTAGATTTGGGGAATTATTACATGCATGATTTTCTATAGCGTGGTGAGCCCTAAAATTTGCTGGTTTCACAGCAAACTGTTTAGACAGGCGTTACGGGTTGATTTACCTCTCTCCCTCTCCTCACATTGCCAGAGTAACTGAACATGTCCCTCACAAAATTGTTAATATAAAAAGACTTTATAGAATTAAATTTAATATCATTAATTCCAAGATAAAAAGCACGGGAGGATATGAGTGAACAAATGTACATGTTCAAATGTATGTAATCAGCACATTTGTCAAAAGTGATGATTAGGATGAAGAATATTACCTTTACCTCAGAGAACACTGCCATATCCTTAGATTTCAGAGGTAAAGAAAGGAAATAAAATTTTTGAGTGAACAGCAGAGTTTGAGGGGTACATAATTACTCGCATATCTTAATGAAGCAAGAGGATTCCTGAGTGCAGGAAATGTCCTGTAATATAACCGTTATAATGGAAGAAACAGGGTAAAGCTGTTTTTTTCTGTGCAAAATTTTACTTATATTTTCCCTGTTCTCTCTCAAAGAAGTGATGGAGACTTATCCTCAACTATAGGCTCATCCTCCTTCGGGGGTACTGGCGGAAGGGTGAGCATTTTGCTGCTTTTCTTTGAAGTGCAAGCACACATTGGAGATGAAAGCAACTGCATTATTGTCTTTGATGTTTTTGATACTGAATTTCTCATTTGATTTTTCTTTGTAGACGTTCAGAAAGTAGATTTACTTCCTCAATCAACCTTACCCTAAATCCTCAATAGGTACTTATCCCCTTAAATATCTGAAATTGATATCACTATTTTTAAAAGTTTGAGTTTGGAATACTTTAATAAATGCAATAAATTCTAAGTCATGCCACAACCTCTTTATTTGTGCTGAGTCCTTAATCGCATTATGTACTATAAAAAGAGAAGAGACAAAAGAAATCCTTGTAACTTAGTGAGACACCACAAAGACAATGTGCTTGAAGTAAAAAAGCCTTATTCACAGCAGTTCTTTATGCATAGCTCTTAATATTTGTAAAAATGTACTCATTAGACAAACTGGAAAAAAAAAAACCCCTAACCCTAAAAGCTGTTCTTCCCAGCAGTCAAGATTTAAAAACTAAATCCTTCAAAAAGATATTTATGCCTCCAAGGGGATTACTCAGTTGAGTAAGGACTACCTGAATGGTGGGCTCTAGGACTCCTTCACAGGAACAGCAAGAAACAAAGGACAGCGGTAAGGAAACAGATATCAGAATTTATATGAGATGAGAATCACATAGAGATTGCCTGTCTTACACATGTATCTGGTTATCTCCTTTAAGAATTAAAATTTTACACTTTGGGAGGCAGGTATAAAAAAATAGAGGGCACGTGGGTAGAACAATCATTCATACTAGCTTCAAATTTATTTCCCATAGATATATTCCCTTTTACATATGTTTAGAAAGGTACTTGAATCTTAAAACTGAGTAATTATTGTTTCTTTCAAAACGTATTTTGTTTTCTTCTTGCACACAAATATATCAAAATAGGAGCGGTGGAAGTTTACCATATGCTTTAGTACCTCCTACTTCAATTTGATATTGACCAGATACATTCTTCCAGAAAGTAAAGAAAATTTAAATCCACATGTAACCACACCTGGCTGAGAAAAGCCTGCCAAAACAGTTGGCACCATTGCTTTTGCTCTCTGATCAGAACAGAGTATATCCAGCAAGCATAGCAGGAGCGGAAGAACATTTAAAACTAGTGTGCTTTACCTTACTGACTTTAATTTGAAAGTGCAACAGAGAAGCATATTACTTAAAGACCAGTGGGAGAAAAAAAAATAAATTAAAAAGGTGAAAATATGAACAGCTGTGGCAGAAGCTGGCAGAGTTTTTGTTATTAAATACCCTACAGGACTGTCTAGTCACCTCACGGTATTTCTAAGTAGCAATTCCAGTGCTCTATGATTTTTACAAGCTCTTAATATAATTGAGAAATAACATGAAAGTCGTAGTCGAGGATGTTTTCATCTTTATGAAAGGGTGTCTCCAAATTACAGATTTCTCAAAGAAAAGCCTGTCTCTAGTGTGATATATAGGAGCTTTGCTATTGGTGAAGAAGCTGGGATTTCATCTTTAGAATAAAAACCATTACAACAGAGAATTGCCAAAACCCCTATCGGTATTCTGTTGAAAATCCCAGTCCTTCCTTTCAGAACTACACAGACCTCCTCATGAGTGCTTCGGCTTATGTAACAGCTATAGTAGCTACTTACACAGAAAGCTAATTGTATCTGAAAGTATTTACAGGCAGTTCCTATATCTGTTTTGTGCTTCATTTGCTTATGCTACATAAAGCTGAGAGAAATTCTCCTTCTCTCTTTGTACACCTTATTCCTATCAAATATGTGTAATTCAAGATGGGTGCTAAAAGAGTGACTCAACTTTAAAATCTGTCTACAGTAATTCTCTCCAGCTGGCTCTATAGATTTAAGTCAGCAATGGCCTTGGTCTAACTGGATCAGACACATTGGAAGCCCTCCACCAGTAAGGAAGCGAGTCACCATCATCTCAAAGGTTTCCACCACCTCCAACAGTTGACTTGCCCCAAGTCCAGAACTCACTTCCCTGGCAGAGCAGTAGGGAATAAACAGCCTTTGTAAGGAAGCTGCAGCCTCTTGCCGTAGCAGCACAGCTTCCCTCATTCAACTGTTCAGACATGGGATTAACTGGGCATAATTTTGGTCGTAATGGAGGAATTCAGTACCTGCATACAGGAAACTCTGTCATCCCTTCCATAGTGTGGAATCCTGTGCCAGAGTACACATGAGGAACTGGCAGCAATTTCTCTATACCAAACAGCAGCTTATCCGGTGAATTAATAGTTTGTCATCCTGGCCTAAATGGAGATAAAGTAGAAGCTAGTTCTTAAACACAACTAGATAGATGCATAGACAGCAAAATACTGCCAAAGGAATTGAGCAAAAATAGCAGTCTACTACAATTTATTGAGTGGCTCCCAGTAAAAATACAAGTACTGAATATGTTTTGCTGTAGCATCAGTACAAGGATGCAAATATAAAGCACATATGCTGCTCCACAACACAAACACTCGCAAGCAGACTCTGGGTGTACAACAGCACGTTCAATACTGCCACTTGTGGTGGTACACTCCACAACTTAACTTTGAGAGGCCACAAAGCTTTCCCTGAGAAGTTTTAAGTTCTCAGCCATCCTAGGTTTGGATCAGCCAAAAGGAAGGTTAAGCACATCTTCTACTGCTGCCACTATAGCCTTCCTATCTCTTGTGGCATGCAAACTGGGTATCTCACCTGCACTACATTTCTATCATCATTTATCAAGCAAGAGCTAAGGAGAAACACTAGTTTCATGTAACACATTGAAATGCCCTTCCCTAGTCAGTTCATAGGAAAAAATATACTAAATGTAATGCCAAAATTTACTATCTTTTCAAGGTCAGGTGTAAAATGATGTGGTTTTACTGACTGAAGAGCTGTCCTTTAAATATTCTTACATATAACTGTATATTGTACAAACTAGAACAGTTCCCAGAAAAAACAGGGTAAAGTATGTGGTTAACTGGATGAAGTTTTTTTGTTTATTTACAGAAGATAAGCACAGTTTAGTTTCTTTATCTTCTTTTATTCTTAAAAGCTGCAGCATTTCAGATTGCCATTGTACGCACATATAGATTAGACAACAGATATGCAATTATTGGCCCTTCAAGAACCAAAATATGATAAATTATTTAAGACATCCTTTTCTGGAGACAAACAAAACCTCCTCTTTTATCTTGAATCTGCCCTATATAAATATAGATCTGCCATTTCTGGATCTATTTCTAAACCACCATGTCATAAACACACAGTCATATACAAATGTGTTTCCAGCTTTCCCTGCATATATGAATTACAAGGCTAGTTCCTACCATTTCTCATTACACATTCAGTAACCAAAGCATTTTAATAACTTTCAATACTTCACTCTGCATTCTCCTCTATACTAGGTAAATCAATTGGAAGAGTTCCTTCCTCTTTGAACTCTGTAATTAAAATTGCTTATATTTGTTAAGAAAAGCCAATTATTTGACCTCTCGCTGCGAGCCACAATGATGTTAGTTAACTCTGCAACTTTACATGAAGTCTGCACCTTTTAAAGTAAAAGGGTGTAGAATAAAACT
This sequence comes from Rhinoptilus africanus, assembly GCA_013400135.1. Lineage (NCBI taxonomy): Eukaryota > Metazoa > Chordata > Aves > Charadriiformes > Glareolidae > Rhinoptilus > Rhinoptilus africanus. The sequence continues at coordinate 720,375 of VXBO01008746.1, forward strand.
TTTAAATCCTACAGGACATATGCGTTTAAGGGTGTGTCTTCTTGTTTCCTACATGAAAAAAAGCCTCAGATGCTAAACTTTTTATTTTCAATGGTGACGAGAGAAGACTCAGTTGACACTGGGTTTGTAAACTATATTTAGCACATTTCTTCTCTCCAGTAGTTTGTACTTTCCATTGGTGTCGGGACAAAGACATCACCCTCGCAATACAAGTAACAGTGGCTAAACTGGAGCACAGGAAGGAAATGTTCCATTTCCAATGTCAGGAGAGGTTGAAGGTGTTGTAGCACGCAATGTGCTTGCTATCTCGCTTCTGCTAAACATTACTGCTGTTATCCAGCAGAAAAACCAGAAGATGTGAGTGCATCACCTCTTCATCACTCAAATGACAGACTTCAGCTTCAAATGGTGGGGAAACTGTTTAAGGTGACTTGGCTGGCACTGCACGGGAAAGGACTGGAGGACACCTCTACCAGCCTAGCAATCAGATGGATTACAGGGGAGGTTTTCTTATGCTGGTGGAAAATAATACATTTAACAGCTGCAGAACAAAATGGCTTTTGTTTACAAACCAATGTTTCCATTCTTTTCTAAAAGAACAAGCAACTCCCACTTTCCAAATTAAATATACACCACAATGGCAAGGTATCAAGTGCCTACAATGCATGAAAATGGCAGCCATCCTGTTTATAGCAAACTAAAACCCAAATAACAAACAAGAGATAAATCAGTACTGTGTAAAAATCACTTCACATCCCACTAATCATTATTCTGTATTAGAGCTGTGCTATGCTTTAAAAGCTGAGCAGCAATTAATTGAGAAAACTGGAACCTAAACCTGTAAGACATGTTGACCGCTCCAAGATTCAGCTATAGCCTTCCCAGTGAGGACTGCTTACATACTCGTTTCAGTTACTATTTTCTGACAGCTACTGAAGAAAACAGAACTGCATGGCTTTTCTTTTTTTCCAAGACATGAAATAGTAAACAAAGTATGTTACATGACATAGTAGACTAATGTTATTAGTGACAGCAAATCTGCCAAAATCTGGCATAAATGGCCCACAAAATAGATATTTACAAAGAAATTAAAGAAATTTCCTTATTGTCTTGTCTAGTCAAGTCTTTTATTAACTTCAGAAACTGCTCAAATAGTCTTCTTGAAATAATTGCATGTCCAGTGACCCTAGGAAAGTTTTCAAACCCTTGCAATTATACCTGAAAGAAGATGGATGTGAAAGTCATGGTGATAAAACCCAAAAAGCTGAGCATATATACTGACAAAAACCAGTCCGTATATACTTGCTAGAAAACAAACTGAATCAAAGTAAATTAAATGATTGACAAGAAGGAAAAACAGAGCAAGACAAAAGAGGAGAGATGTACAGAGGTAAAAAGAGGACAAGTAGAAAAAGATAAAGTGACTACAAAGAAAAATATAAAACTATAGTAGGTGGAAAGAGAAATATAATGAAGGCAGAGCAGAAATTTAAAAAGTAAACACACTCCAGAATACACACGGAAAACCACAGCTGAATAAACTCTTCCTACAAGAATTAGAAATAGAATCAAAGGGGCAAAAAAACCCACATTCCTTTTATTCAAAATTTATATAAGAAAATATTTTTTAATAAAGGAACAACTATTTAATGCCCTGGAGAGTAGTATATGTATGCTATCTGACAAATGGATTAACTGTATTTCCCTAGCTGACACAAACCTGCTTTCTATATATCTGACTAGTTCACCTGCCTTCCCCCGCCCTCTTTAATAGTGATAAATCATCCCAATCTCTTGATTCTTTCTAGACCAATTAAAAGTCTTGGCTGGGCGCAGACTTGGAAATAATAGCCTGGCTCTGAGGCAGACCTTCTTTCTAGTTAAAATTGGTGTTTACAGAAAAGAGATTTTCCATACTTTATTTGTTATTACATTTAGGTCAAATTGCTCTGCTACGCAGCTTCTAGAAAGTTAAATTTCTTTATGAGTTTTCTTTAAATTTGTAAAAAAGGAAAATGCAGCAAGAAGGCCAGAGAACTGTACGTTTCACTTTTTTTTTTTTTGCTTCTCCACAATCAACCTTGAGAGAAGACAAGAAGTTCCTTGATTTCTGACACTTTTGTCCCTCTCCTGGGTGATGGCAGGTAGAGTAGACATATCTCTAAAAGAACAGGTATGTAACAGGACACAAGACTCACAGATGCAACCCAAACTAAACCTACAACTGCTTTCTGCAGCTCATTGGAAAGAAGTCAGAAAGTTTAAAAGCGGGTCTCCAGCCATGTTCCTAACTTCTTCTGTACACTTTTCTTCCACTTCTGACTAGGTCCTAAGGAACATGGCACTTAAGTCTCTGATCTGTCTGCTACCACCACGCAATGAACCGAAGTCTGTTTTGTCCTTGGGGTCTTTTCTTTACTCGGAGAAGCAGAGAGTCTGTATTTCAGAAACTGTTCATCCATAGGCAGTCGGCCCATAATTCCAGCATCTGGAGTACACAGAAGGAAAATCCAGTTGGGGTAAACTCCTGCTTATTAGCAGAGCAGAACTACTCTTTGAAAAATGATGGTTTCAGTGTAAGACAGCTCAACCAGCCCTTATATGAAAATGAGGAAGATCTCCAACTGAAAATAAACTGTATACACAGTATTGTTAATTAGTTTGTTTTTTTTTTCTTTGGCAAACATAAATGTATTTTCCACAATAAAGAGGCATGAACAAACTTCTAAAAACTTCTTAAAGTACACCGAGCCAATCTGATGTGGTGAAATCATTTGAGTCATTCAGACCAAAAAACCACAATAAATAAAAAATTCTTACAAAGCACCTGCCTTCATCTTTGTTAAGCTCAGTGAGTTTTGGTTTAAAACTTTTGGCCAAAAAAAAAATATTGTTTCTGATTATGGAGGTCCTAATTTTTCTAGTTTATCCCAGGAAAAAAATCCCGGGCATTATTTCTTGTCTTTTAAAAGTACTAGAGACTGGAACCAGAAGAACATATTGCTCAGGGCAGGAGCCTGAAATACTCCCTAGACCAAGTAGAGGTAGGACCGCTCAGAGTCTGAGCAATACAGAGGCCAAGTAAGAGAGCTACATCTGGGGAAGAGGTAAGAACCAAAACAAGAAACGCCTATGAGAGCACAGACGAATGAAGCTCCATGTGTCTGTGCACAGACCCATGGAGCTGGATCTCTCACTATTCTACCCATTCCTGCACATCTCTCAAATAAATTACCTAAACAGTTGCGAAAGCCACTAAGACATAGAGGGATACTGATACCAATTGGATACACTGTTTTGATTCCAAGTTTGGGAATGCTATTGGTACTACCAAGTGCTAGTTATCACTTCCTTAATCCCCTTTCCTGCCCAGGTGTAAGAGGTTGACAGAAGCTACTCTCAGTGAGTCAGTAATTTACCTAGGAAAAAAAATACCCTCTGCCATTCACAATGTTCTCTCCCAACTCTTAGACCATTAAGTCCTACCAAGCCCTCTCACAGGCCACAGGGACACACAATTCTCATTTTAAGAAGGCAGGGCTCCATTTCTCTACTCACGACAGTTATACTCTGGCATTTTACTGCTTTGGACTAACCTCATAACATCTCAGTGGGATTTAGAGCTCTGTGTGGAATGATGTCCACATGTAAAAGAACAGAAATAATCTTTCTTATCCAAATATACATCATTTGTGCTTAACATAAAACAATAAATATATTGCTAAGTAAGTACTCTAAATAGGTAATGGCTAAATCATATAGCCTTTAGGAAGTTCACATTAAACACTATTATTATTATAATTGGAACTGAATAAAAGTAATTACTTGATAGAATTGTTTTGTTTCTTTCTTTGTTCTTTTTTTAATAGAGATCTGAAAATTAGAAGCAAACAGAATTGTTCATTATGAACAATTCACAAACTATCCTGCATTAATATATTACAGCTACTCTGAAATAAACTAAACTATGAAATTTAACTTCTAAGGTTTATCTCTATAGCGAGGCATTTATTTTTAATCCGTTAAAATAGGCTATTTCTTTTTAACATTTGATTGCCTTACCAAAACATATTGCATAAACTTCCTTTATAGCATATCTAACTATATTTAATTGCTTCAGCTGCCGGACAGTTATTACCTAAGATCCTTTTTCATAGTACTCTTTGCTTTCTAAATAAACAAACAGTCTCTTCCCCCAGTAACTGTTGGATAATGGCCAGCAGAGGTGTTAACAGATGAGCAGCCATGCAAGCAGCTTTTCCAGTGGGACAGACACTTGCCTTGCCACTCCTGATCAGAGTAACACCCCTTCGTCTTTACCAGAGAACTGCTCGGCTCTGTGTTCCATAACCTCTTTTAATCTGTAACACGCAGGTTATTTTAAGCAGTTTAAAAAGAGCTCACTTTCACTAAACCAGATCTTTGTACTCAAAGAGATTAAGGGGAACAAACATAAAAAGCTCTGCTGTCAACTGGCTGAGAGTGATAACGTGGCATGTGGGAAAGGTTGCTTCAACCTATTCTGGTAAAGGAGACCTGTCCACAGTTGGAAGTGTTCAGACAGGAACCCAGTTTTGCAAGGAAATAGACTTTTTTTTTGTTTTCTGGAAAAATGATGGGTGTGTTGGAAGACACTTGAAGAGTTAATACAAGTAGCCTTAACTGCACACAGCAGTTGACTGAGTATTAGAAGCTAACCTATTGGGTTTTTTAAAAATTTCATTTTCTTGACAAGAAATTTTTTTAAACAGCTGTTTTGTTTAGCACCTTAAAAGAAATGATCTGGTGATTTCAGAAAAGAAATTATCTGGAGAAAATCTTTCTTAAGAAAAAATATAAAATTTCTGGCTCAATTACTGCTAAAACCTTTCCTGCCTTTCTAGGCTCCCTACTCCCATGTTACAGTCTGAGAGTATTGGAAGTAGCTTAATCTGAACTCCATGGAGGGGAAGCAAAGCAGACTTGGAAGCAAATGAAATTTCTAGCTGTGCAAGAGAAGGGCTGGCCTGCTCATGTTTATTGTAAAAATAAAATTAACTTGGATTAGAAGACAGAAGACAAAGGAAAAAGCACACAGACAGAAAAATTCAACTCCATTAAGAGGAATGTGCTGAGATGCTGGGCTTGGAGCCAAAACCAAAGCATCCTGCAGCATTGAAGCCCAGCTCACCTAGAAACAGTGAGAAAGGGAATAATCTCCACAAAAGTAGTGACTGGAAAAAGAACAAACTTCTTTCTGAAGAAACTGTGCCTTCAAGGTACAGACCAATATTAGGGTAAAAACCCAAAACTACAGGTCATCTGAAAGATCACTGAAGCTTTTTCCAAGAGTAATGACAGGATGATTTTCCACAGGTCTTACAAAAGCTCAGCTTGTACTGAATAAGCCATCATCACCAAACTTTGTTTTGGTTGCAGTTTTATAGTATTCTGAAAATGATATTTGTACAACCTTTATGGAAGCTCTGAGCCTGCAGAGATGTTAGAGAGAGAGTGAAAAGCACAGGTTACTGGTTAAGCTCCTTTATTCTGCCTGACTCGCAGTTTGTTTTGGACAAAAGGGATGTCTCTCTTCCATCCACCTGCCCCCGACCACTGGGATGGTTCTGACTGGAGCGTATCACTCCAACTGGGAGCGGAGAGGAACAGGTACCCTGAAACATGTACAACTTCTGTTTCCCCACTGCAGTCACAGAGACACGTATGAAATATTAAGCTGTCATTATACAATCCCACCCTATTCGTGCCTGAACACCTCACCATTTTTGCACATTCAAGTTTACACCATAGCATTTGATATGAAAATAATATTATGAGCATAAGGTACTACAACACAGAGAGACTAAGTCCTGGATTTTAGTCTCAGAGAAGGAACTCAACCTAACAGTCACATCACCCAGCTTCTACATGACTGTTGTAAAGGTTTAATATATCTTCCTTCCTATGTATGAGGTGGAAGTAAATCTTTTTTTCCTTCACACCACTGATGTAATTGTTGGAAGATCATTTCCTAGTAATATGACATTTACATGATTCATTAAACCTTTCTGTAAATCTTATTTCAGGACTCTCTTTTCAAGTGATTTGAAAGTAAGCAAACTTTGGCAGAGTTTGTTTGCCTAAGTCCAAAACACTAAAAAAAAAAAAAGAAAACCAAATTGTGTTCAGAGACCTTAAAAGAAGTTTCCCAACTGTGAAGCCTAGCATTGTTGATTAAAATGGTATATGGAGCAAAGTTAAATAATACTTCTGGGGTTAAATACTGCAGTTACTAAGCAGAGAGACCAGGAAGAAAGCCAAGTTTGGCTGATTTCCCCAAATGCATCACTCTGACCATCTGTGAGAGAGGTAATGTTCTCTTAAGAGAAGAAACAATTATCGAAAAATGGGTTGTGGGATTGTCTTGGTGAGTATTTTGCTGTTGTTCAATTAACTCTTCACTTATAGTCTTCCCAAAGCACCAAAAAGCAGATGAACCTGAACACTGTTGGCTCTGCTAACGTGTGAAGGTTTTTTTGGACGTGAGTACGTGCACAGTGCAAGAGGTGAACCTCCCATAACTCTGTGCTGTTACTGGTTGCAAACTTTTTTATTCTGCAATGTTTTATCAGCTGTATGAACAGAACACTGGTTACAGATTTTTACAGAGAAAATTACACACCTATCAACATCATCTATGTATACGTGCATCCTTTGTGTGCATGCATGCTGCCTAAATTACACAAATTAAAAAAGGAAATTCTACTTTAGAAAAGCAAACTCAAAACCTGAGAGGCTGATGACTGTCCATCTGTAGAGCTGGCCTTAGGTCTCCTGAAAGGTGCTGCAGATACTAGAAGCACATCTACTAACATTAAGCAAAGTGTTCATTTTATCATTATTATTATGATATCTATAAAGGCAGATTTCACTTATCCTTTACATTATTTCTAGGGTCATAAATCATTGACCCTGAATGGTTTATTACTTCCTGACTGCTCTCATCTGCTGGGGTGGCCACTGGGACACACCACATCCCTAAAGCATTCCTAATTTGCAGGAGTTACTGAAAGGATTGGTATCTGGCCTTGGTATAGAGTACAGAGCTGTAGAACTATGTTGTTGTGGCCCCTTTCTCTAAAAATTCATTCAACCATTATCCCAAAAAAAAAGATGTTAAAACAATTCTGAGCAAATCACACCATCGTTTTTTCATTCAAATATATTTTTCTATGATGCAGAATGTTACAAAGAGAGCAAGTACTACAGAATTAACCACACGAATCTAAGTGTTGTTTCTAATGCAGGCTGCAGAAGATATGATTACCCAGCCTGAGGCCCAAATATGACTATCCACTAAGATATACATGTTAAAAGTAATCACCAGAAAAACACGTTCTTCACCAATTACTTAAATACATTGGACACTCCTTGCTATTTCCTCTTGGGAAAGTACAGATGGCAAGGTATTTTTAAAGGAAAAGTATTTTTAAAGTATCTTTGTTTTTCCCTATTATTGTTCAGTGTTTGGGTTTTTTTTGGAAAGTCACTTGTAAAGTACAATAGGAACACTAACAATTTGTTAGATTATTTTCAATCGTTCTTTTTTTTTCCCCTCATTTGTATTTCTCTGCTGAACCATAAATGGTCAGAACTAAGTGACACTATTCATTGATTAGATGTAAAAATATAATTGAAAAGATAGTCCATAATTACAAATTGATGTTTTGATATGCACTGGTTTCGAATTATGCAGAGGTAATTCTGATCCATGAATTCCCCGAATTGACATTATTGTGTACATGGAAAGACGTGTCAGCTAGGATGTTGTTATAACTATTCACTCAACCCATTGATAAAAGTTGGTCATAATGACCGGGGAGAAATTAGATTAACTTGTTTGGTGTATATAAGAGTATTCTAAAGGCTCTAGTTAAATATATTCTTTTATGATATATTTCCTGAATGAAATGGGAAGATATGTAATCCCATTACCCACTGCAATTTTTTCCTTTTATTACCAATTATTCAGACATATTCCTAACTGCCAAGGAATCTTAGAAAATTATTGGGACATATAGACTCAACAGAGAATTTGGGAATAACAAATAGCTTTCAACTGGGGACAGATCAATCAATTTGAGGAAGAAAAAAAACCCACTGAAATTTGAAATTGAATCATGTGACATCCTGCACTTAAAGTCTATATTAAGTTATGAAAAAAAAAAAAAAGGTTTTCACTCATATTTAGAAGATCCTTTTTTTTCCTTTTTTGGGCACACTTGAACTGCAGTCTCTTGAGATGCTAGCCTGACCCAAAGCAGAACAACTGCCAAGATAGTGACACAGGAGAGCGTGGATAAAAGGGATAGAACATAAAAAGAGCGACTCAAAAAAACCATGAAATGGGAGCATTTTTGCTTTTCCTGTCATAAAATAACTCTTATTCCATAAAGTACCTCAAGATACAGTGACAGGAAAGGGTAGCAGGGCAGTAGGCCTACATGCATTTATGCTCCCACCTCCCCAGCAGTGAAGACATGGATACAGACTGTGGCAGCGCCTAATACAGGAGTGACTTTATCATTTAGACATGATAGAAGCCAAGATTTTAGCAAAACCTAAGTGAAATTAATTAAGTGAAACTTCCAAGAAAAAAAAAAAAAAGATCCTGAAGAATTAAGGAAAGGGATGGGTTTTTTCAATGCCTTCCTTCCCTCCTTTGTAATTCAGAATAGTCAGCAGACACAAAGTAAGATTCATTATACTTTCATAATTTACCATGATATAAAATTACAGGAAGCCATTAGAAAAAGCATCTTCTCTCTAACTTACAATACATTGCCCCACAAGCTTTGCTCATATGTACAAATGCATTTATTATTTCCAGTTTATGCTACCTCTGGTTTTGCCTACTGCACCTAAATTTCTATCCCTTTCAACTAGAGTATATTTTCTTCCATATATGATGCACGTCATGAGGCTGTGTAGGACTGTATATAATGCCATCTTTTGATGAGGACTGGTTTATAAGTTATACAATAGATTGTTTGATCTTCTACCTTCAACCCACTTCTTTATTTGCATATTTTTACACATTAAGTTTCAGCTATTATCAACATTTTGACTATGACCTTACTCTAAAAATCCATTACCCTGCATGAACATATTTTGTAATATTTTCTTCTTGTATTTATTCTACAAATTCATAAACTGTATGTTTCCCTCTGCAATGGCAGGAAGCTGGCACTTTTAACCAGAGTGGGATTAAATTTTCTGTGTGATCATGAACCATTAAAGCTTTACCACACAAGACAGTCCCCTCTGACCCCAGCTAGAGAAACTGAATAACTTTAAGCTTGCTTTTCCTAGGAATGCTCGCCCCCTGCTCCCCTCCAGGTCCCCCCCTCTATTACTTTTATTAATACTGCCAACTACTTTATACCATGCTGGATCATTATTTGGTTCTCTGAATGTTTATGATGTTGCCAACGTAACCGAACAAATCAAACTAACCTCTAAAACATCAGAAATTTGACTTGAACCGCTGTAGGCCTAGCTAGAAGAACTTTAAAGTCAGATCTCAGAGATGGGGAGTTTAAGAAATGAGCAGTATTAACCTTTTATTATTTCTTGCAGTACTTGGGTAACTCATACATGAAGTATGCAAAAAGTCTAAGCATTTTCCTATCTGTATTTTTATCACTTATTTTCCATACCTAGTATTTCAGTTTATTTAATCTTTTAAATGAGAGGCACTAACCCACTTTTGCCATCTTCTGAATACAAGACCTAGAATTTATGCCCCAACTTTCCACCTAACTTCACCTATTACAAGCTAAACTAACTGCAGTCCAGATGCTCTTGCAACATCAGCTGCTCCCCAGACCATCATGTTCTCTTGGAACTCCCTTATCTTCCCTAATTATTTTTCTCCCATGATGCTGTGGAAATGCAAAAGTCTGTCATTTCTAATATGATAATCTCAGAGCCAAGTATACAGCCTAGAATTAGAAGAGAATCACCAGGGGGAAAAAAAAAAAAGCAGACAGTAAGAGATTGACAACTTTAGCAAACCTTGGAATTCCAGTGACCGTAAAATAATAACTAATTGGTTAATTCTGGTTTATTTGTAAGGCTGAAAATTACAAGGAGCATATTCTCCTCCCAGCTCTGTAGGCTTCACCAGTCTAAAAAAGTATAGAATCCTAGCATGTTGTATGGGCATAAATATATGACTACACAACTGCAAAGTCATGCCTTTTCCATAGCCACTGTCCTCTTCCAAAATCAGCTGTCCTCCATTCTCATAACTGAATTCCTATAAAGGTCTACTCTTCCTGAAATAGAAATAGATGGGAATACACACCTCAATTTTGATATGCTGCACTTGCACACAGGCATCCATTCTACTACAATCAGAGTTGAGCAGCATGGAGGGCAATTTCTCTTTTGTGAAACTCCACCAATATTTAGTTCTTACAAGTGAAGGGAAGGCAGGAAGGATGGGAAATACAATTGGATATATCTGTTGCTTTTAGCCAACACCTAATGACTTCCCATGGAAATTTGCACGAGTATTAACAATAACAAAACATATCAAATATTCTCAAGACAGCACATGCTGGTCACATGCAAAACTTGGAGGAAAATGTGTAATGACACCAACACATGATTCCTTTCCATGCAGAGCGTGCGACCATGAGATGTAGTTTGTGTGGGTTCCAGGCTTATTTTTGCTCCGTATTTTCTCTGCCTGCTATGTAAAGCGAGAAAGGGCCATTTGAAATTATTATCTGCATTTATACAGTGCATATATAATTTAACTCTCAAACAGAGAAAAAAATCTGACCAAGATATAAATAGCTCAAAAATCTTGATAAGGATCTAACAAAGTTATCTACCAATCCAACCACACAGCAAGAGCTTTAGAAGTGCTAAGTGATTAGCCTATGACTGCAATAATACTTTTTTTGTTGTTTCTAGTGTTCAAAGTGTGCTCTCCTAGATATGTGCAGAATATCCCAGCAGTGTTCTCTTGAAAGCAGCAGAGTCATCCAGACACAACATCAGCTGATGCATCCACACCGCTCCTTGGACCTGAGCTAACGTCTGCCAGTGCTGCAGTGGGACGTACGGCCCACTGTCTCCAGCATGATGCTGCAACAGGACCACAAGCACCATGTACTAAAGTACCTACCATATGATAAACCAAAACAAGCAAACGGAAGAGCTTATCCATTACTTTGAGCAACTACAGTATATCTGCATCTATACAAGTACTTTCTATTCAAATTTTTCAATTGAGATTAAGCCCAATTTTAGGTATAATTGATTTTTATGACCTATGTTTCAGGCCTTTGAAATATTTTGGGTTTGGATTTTGTTTTCTTTTTTTTTTAGAGTTTCAGTCCCACTTAGTATGAAAATGTTTAATTAAGCTGTAAAGATAGCACTTAGAAACAGGTGAGAAGTATTCACTTCCACATTATAAACGAGCAGTCAGGCACAAAGTCACAAATAAGCACAAGAAAAGTTAATGGAAAGAGAGCTATTGAAAAATAAACATAAACATATGATAATTATTTTATTGACGGTATCCTATCAGAACACATCATTTTTTTATGTATCTATAAAGGAGTCTTCTGCCCTCTGAAGAGCTCTATTATGAGAGAGCAGTATCTGTCAACTAAATTTTTACATGTAATGTATATAGTAAGAGAACAGGAAACGGACAGCTAATAAACCTTGCTTAAAAACGAATACAATAAAATTTTTAAAAGACTAGATTTAAAGGATGGTAAACTCAAAGGCTTTAAGAAACTTGTTTACCAGAGTCAAAAGGCGATCTCACAGAAACAAGTTCAACATCTCTATAGCAGCATGACAACAGATAAGAACACGAGGTCTGGATTACTTTTTTTAATTGTTGTTTTAATTGTCACTTTAAAACAAATACTCCACAAAACAAGCCATGTACTGGATTATCCATGCAATAATATATTCAAATATTTGACATTTACATTAATTGGAGGTAATGAAGAAAATATTTTTGTTGTTCGCTGGATGAGACTAAATGGGCTGAAAATTCAAATGAATAAAACATCATTACAACACACACTGTACACCTGCTCATAGCTCTATTGACAGCTTGATATTTTTATTAGACACAGCACAGCACTACAAGAACAAATGACCGTTTTCCCACTCACAGGACAGAAGTAAGCAACCAGAGCTCAGTGTGCAGGGTCGCTTAAACCACAGAGCTGTGACAAGTGCTTAACTAGCCCCAAAATGCCTCCACTTAGTCATGACTTCTAATTTTATAAATTATTTACAGTTTAGTAGGTGCAAAGCTGGTGGAAAATGCCTTTTCTGGCAGCTTGACTGACAGTATAATTATACTGCGTTTTTGTTTTTAGCACTGTTATGCAGAATCATAATGCCATAAAAACAAAATATGAATGTTATGAGCTTTTAACTTTGACAAGGTCATTCTGAAGCCTACCAAAGAGACGTCATGAAAAGCCATAGCTGTCATTAGCCATGTCCTATAAGTACAGATGTACCTCTAGTTGTATTTTAGCAAGACTAAATACTTATTTCCATATAAATTTTAAGATTGAACTTTTTAAAAATCTAAACAATCAGAAGAAACAATCCAGATGTTTATCTATTTAAACTAATATTATTTCTTCTAAGGCAGTGCCTAGAATGACTAGTGACAAGTTGGGTTCCTCTGTACCAGGCTCTGTACTTCAGTTAGTTTATGCCTTGCACAAGTTTCTACAGAATTTCAGCTCCAAAACAGTACAATTCAATAGAAATGAGACGGCCCTACAGAATTTACCTTTTAAAATACCTTTAATCTACGTTTTATGGAGATTCATGATTATTAGGGACTTCGGTGAGAGAAATGAGTACTCACATCTTCTGAAAAGAAGATACAGAATATTCTAATTTCTTTGAATTTTTCAAAATGTGAAAAGAATCTAATTTCAAAATACAAAAGAATTACTGCCTATAAAATCTCAGGATTGGCTCACATACGTCTAGTTAGGATATGTAGGACTTCCCATGAACAAACAATTTTTCAACTCGCAAGGACTATCATTCATTCTGTAAAGTGAAACTCAAAGCAACTAATAGCGCTAAACTAGGAAAGCGACCTATAAAAAATACCATGAAGTAATAAACAAAAATCCTTAAGAGGCGTACTTCATCACTGGCCTATCTTTCGACATATTACAGACTATCTCAAGGGGCTCCAGTTCTCATGATTCATCTCTTAGAGAACAATAGAGCTTCACTTTGTCTCTTAACTTCCAGTTGTCTGCAGCTTTTAGCACCACCCAGTATCAGACTCTTCTGTTTCCAAAAGGGAAAGAGAAGCAGATGGGAGAAGGTCAGCTCAGCTGAGTGAGCTTACTGATGGTAGAACTGTTGCATATCTCTTCCATGCTAGTCTGGCCATCCTAGGGAAGAATCCAGATTGCTACAGAATTACATGACGTGCCTCACTCTGATACAATGGCAAGGAAGGACTTGAATTCCACAATTGCTATTGTCTGAAATAGTTAAAATAGTATGCATTCTGCTGCACAGAGGATGTTGAGAAAGGCTTGTATACACAGCACTTTATTTGCAGGGTCTGTAACGGATGGCACACATCAACGGTAATGAGAATGTTATTTTGGGGGAAAAGGAAAAAAAAAGTTACAAGAAACACTAACCTTCAATTGGTATGACACCTTCAGGGGATGGTGATCATTAGCCTCTTCACTGATATTTAGCTTTACACAAAGCAGCAATATTACTGACATCTGTTGTAGTGTTATTCCTGATATCCATATGGCTATACAGTCACATAGCATCATCATGGAGATTAGAAAATTTGGTTTACTACACTCAAATGATCCCTCATCCCTACTTCAGGCAGGGACAGGACACTGAATGGGGAGCCACTGGAGCAGATCAGACTGCAACATTCTTCCCCTTGTACGCTGGTCACAATACAGTGGTCCTTCCGAACAGCGGAAGGTGTAGGTGTCTTAGCCTTTCTAATGCTGAGGGTCAGCCATTTGAAATCTCTCTAACATGCCTTTGCTGACAGCTCTCAAAGTTTGCAGCTAGTTCCTGTGTTTTTTCCAAAGCCTGCATGGCAGTTTTGTGCTTGTTCTTCTCAAAGAAATTCTCAATACTTTTATGTTCTTTTCATGCTGTTATTCTTATAGCCTTGCACTTGCAAACCCCAGTATCTTTGGGGATGTTATTCTATGTCATTTTATTGTTCTTGTGGAAAGCACAACTGTGGTGTGAGAATTACCCCTTCTTCTCCTTTCCTGACCCATAACTTTGTTTAGTATAGGGTTCAGTTTGTATTAGAGAGAATACAAAACTTAGTGCCTAAAAAAGTAGATAACACTGTAAGTATACTAACTACAATTCATCTAGTATCCAATACTAGATACACATGGAAGGTTGAAAAACAGTCAGCATACAACATGCTCGATTCAGCAAACTACAGTCAACGCTAATATATTCATAAATAGGTACAAACAATGGGGTTAGAGCAGGTTCTCATGAAAAATACACAGTAATGGGGATAAAACACAGTGGGAGGCATTAACGTATGCATCATAATCATGTGCTGCACTGCAGAGAACTCCCAGACAAGGACACTGGTCTGAGGTTGCTCTTATTTCTCTTCCCAGTAGTCACTGGAGAGTCTTCCCCTTCTCCTTCTCTCACTCTCCCCTGTGTTTGGGATTTGTCTTTATTTCCCCACGCTGCTCCAAAATTAACTTTCACTATTCATGAATGCCATCAGCTACAGAAGCTACTAATACAGCCTTTCTCAACATCCTTTGGGCAGCAATATAATGACAAGGTAAATAAATTTGTTTAAATTTCCTGAAAATTGTATTCTTTCCACAAGACATGAACACATACTTTTTCAGGGTAACACAGCATTTTTCTTTACTTTCTGCTCATAAAAAGCATGTATTCAGACTTCACGTTCTTTTTCAACTCTTTTCTTACCGTTTTCCAATTTTCAGCATTTTTGTTGAAGAAAACAACAATTGTAAACAATATATGATATCAATAGTTCTAATGCTATTTTAAGGACATGCAATGCCTCCTTCCTAGTCCTATGCATACATGCTCTTACACGTATTTTCTGTTCACGCACCACCCATGGGTGAGACTCATTCTCACATGCATTACTAGGGCATGCTTACATTCGGTAGGTATCTATTTTTGTGGGTTTGTGTTCTAGGGACCCACACACAGCACCAGCATGTACTGCAGCCCACCATTACGTTGTTTCCTTTGCTATCTTTTGATCTCTCCTTATTTTCACTCAACCAGTTCCATGGTTCCTGACAGCTTATTTAATATTGCAACTTCTGCTCATGCCGGCAACCCAAGAGAGGACAACAATGAAGTCAATACACTGCTGCCCTTTTTGCATGATTCTGATCTATGGCTGCAAGCATAACTGCAATAGCACCTGAGTAAAACCAAATACTCTGCATGGAAACTCACTGTTCTAATGAATGACCAAAAGAACAGGAGACTTACAAAGATACAATATCTAACTGTATGGACCAACAAGGGCCACTCTTTATTTGTCCATAGGTACTCTTGGTCAGCTCTTTCTCCTTTTTAGGAAAGATACTCATTTCACATCATGACTGATGCCTTCACAGATGCTTGGTATCTGCTCTGCAGCTGTTAGTTTCCCTATCTTTTTTTATTCTCTCCTTTCTGTTACTCCTTTACATACTTGTCCACATGTATTATATACAAAACTGTGCTCATAATAAACCCTCTAAAAGAATATCACATCAGAAGTGTCAGTGAAAAAGACAAACAAATAGATTCTACTTTAAGATATCTTATTGCTTATTATGTCGAAACAGTTAAAAAAAAAATGTTCTCCGTATCCACTCCTCATCAACCAAAGCACTGTTTTATCTCTCAGAAACACTGAAGGCAAAGTACATAAAGGAATGAATACACAAGTGATATCAGTAGGACTCAGCTATGAACTTGGGCTTCCTGGTTGTCTTTTTATAAACAAAGTACTGTCTATAACAGCCTTGAATGAACGATGGCTCATCAGTGCTTCTCTTAAACCATTTACTGTAAGGTAAGCTGTTCTAAAAAGTGACCTCTTCTACTATCAGGTACCCAGAAAAGCACTATTTCAACTTTGTTAACAGGAGATCCCAGATTTCAGCCTGGTCCTGTAGTCTGCTAAAGGTAAATATGACAGTTCTCATGGAGGCTTTCACAACTGGCCCTCAACTCTTGCCTTCACCCGCTTTGACAGTTGTGCAGAGACACCAACTTCAGCAGGAAACACAAAAGGAATCTCACAGACAGGACCCACACCATGCCTATGTATAATATTTTTAGCTAGAACCAAATTTTTATAAATAGTTATGACAGATTAAGAAGGAATCATATCTAATACCGACAGAAATATTCTCATGTTAAAAGCAAATATGGAAGACAGACGTCCATAGTACTAATATATTAAAAATACATACTGACTGTAATAATTCTAATAATATTCATGAAGAAGAAAGGCACGTATAATGTTTGTTGTTGTTATTAAATACTTTCAGAAAGACCAGAAAAAAATGCAAGGCACTTTGTCTTCTCTAATTCTCAAGAGCATATCAAACTCAGGCAGTCACCTTTTCTTGGGAACGTATAAACCTTTCTTTTCATGAGAAATACACAGTTTAATGATTAATTTAGTATGATAATAGAGGGAAAAGTCTTCTCCCAACATACTGCATTCTTTAAAAGTCCATCAAGCAAATATCAGAGAAGCAAAACCGGAATTATTTTAGTACTGGCCCTAAGTTTTGCCTCAAATACAAGCTACATGAGCTGTTGTAACTTTCTTGGTACAGTATTACGCTGCTAATAGGGCACCTGTGGACTAAACCTGGCTAAGTATAAAAGATCTCACTTGTGCATGTAGATACATTACAAGAAGAATCGGTGGCCTACAGGCATTACAAAGGAAAGCTTAGATTCATACGATTCAGCTTAGTGGTCTGTATACCACAGTCTAAGGTATCATCATGCCATCTGCAAAATAGGAGGTGGAGGGGAGCTCCCAAACCACCTTTATATAAGCCCGTAAACTATGCATCATTTCCTACTGGAATAAGCCATATCCCAAATACTCTCCCTTGCTAAAACCAGAGAAGCATATATCCCCAGGCAGCAACTTATCTCTTGGGAGTACCTATGCTGGTAACTTAAATAACTTTTATTACAATGATAAACTGATCATTTCATAAATCAATATATCCTCATTTATGTCTATTACCTTCCTGCTCCTAATAACTGTGATGGTTATTATGGACTTTTTTCCAGAGTGATTAGATCACACGTCATCTCAAAACATCGAGCTGCTCTGTGAAGGAACACTCAAACTAACATAAACTAGTCTGAAGCTGCAATACAAGATAAGCTTTACATTAAGATGTGAAAATCACCCCTATCTGTAATTGCTGTTATGACTGTTGGACTCAAACTGTTTCATATGTTATTTAAATTTGTAAGAATAAATTGGGGTTAAATTTTCAGAATCATAAGTGTTACTCTGGCTGTCCTTAAATAGATCACAATACGTTGATACATGCTTTAAGAAAGTGATACTGCAACTATGCATGCAAAAAATTTTAAATCCTTAAATTTTTCTTTTTCTTCATTACACCTCATACAGCAACTACACTTCTTTTCTGTGCACGATGTAGATGAATGTAAGGCTACCAACAGAACAGATATCTTTTATATTTGCCATATTTCATACAGTAGAAAAAACCCCTACCCTTTTAGTCTGCCTTGTTCCTGATGAAATGTCTTGAATCTTGTCTAAACTGAGAAGCAGGCCTTATTTTCCCTTCAGTCTAAGTTGGTTTTATCTCAGAGAAAATGAAACCTGTGTATCACAACAGAACTGAAGGTCAGGAGGTTATTCAGCTTGCTGTGGCAAGTAGTGTTGATCTAAATCACAACTGCCTGATCAGCACTACTCACACAACGAAAAGAAGTGGAAGGGAGGTTGCACAAAGCCAGTATCAGGTTACTTCTAGCTCAGCCTTTGTAATAATTTTCTTACCCCTACAGTCTTGTTTCCTTTATAATGTTAATAAACTGAACTGCCAAGGGAAAAGAAAAGAAAACAAAAAGAGATAGAGAATGCCAAGAAATGGCAGAGGTGTCCTCCAGTAGGTATATGGAGGACTTCACCTCTTTCCAAATAATAATCTAATTGAAAGTATCTTCCTAAGGCATTCAAATTCTCCAGCCAATGTAACATCTTAGTTCACAATCATTTCAGTGTGGAAAGCACCATTAGGGAGAGGAGTCACTATGCTCTTCTACTCACACAAAGGTTCTGTTTCTCCCTTGTGGTGGAAGTGCTCTTGCACATGGTGAGGTAGGAAATATATGTAGCTGAAAATCTCAGCAGCAGAAAAGAAATGTTACATTTGGGCTGGATCAGTTCGTACAGGAAGGCTGTCAGGTGTCTGCGTGTGAATTTCTGCAGCAAATACACAGGATAAGAACAATGTCTAGTGACATATGGGACTGCAGTGGTTCCCGATGAATTGAATGTAATTATGGCATGAAGCACTTCCGTCAAGGCGGGCCATAGGTTAAAAAATAAGCATCTTTTCACCTGTCTGGAGAGAAGGCACTGCGAGAAGGGCAACAGAATCACTTTTCTAGTTAACTTATTGAAAAAACAGAAAGATCCCCAGCTGCTCCCCAAAGCTTCAAACAAATGACTATGTTCAATAAATAAATAAGGGTGGCAAAAGACTGCTTTAAATTTGAAAAGCGAAAAACCCTGTGTGCAAGTCTGCCTTGACAGACAGCCATGCGTCCTAATGCAGGAAAGGTCAACAGCTTAGGCGATTCACGTTTCATACCATGGCAATCAACTAGGTAAAACTTTGGGTTTTCACAGCACTTTTGCTATCAATCGTTCTCCTGAAGTTTCACCTCTGAGGTAAGACAGTATAATTTACATATGTAGTGGCAGACAGATCCAGAGATACCTATTTGCAGTATTTTACAGAGCAATAGTAGACCAGTTTTGAATGAACTGCGGCCTAAATTGAGGAAGGAGGGAAAAGGTCAATAAACAGAATGAAAATCTCCTAATTCAATCCATTTGCTGACAACAAACACAGATTGGGCAAACTACCAGGCAACTCCAACAGAACTAGCAAGGTTAATGGAGCTGCTGCTGTAACATATTGTAGATCTAGTAGTGTCAGTGGCGATAGTGATAATGTTGTAAACACAGTTTGTTTTCCATCTGGTGCGTGGTATATGCCCTTGATAAAAGGCTGCTGCATTATGCATTTCTTTTCTCCTAAGTTTATTTACTCCTAAAAACGTATAATGATTTCAATAGCCATACACAGAGACAGAACTTCTGCTTTTAAAGAATCCTTATAAAAGATTTCGCTAATGAGATTAAGGTCAATATTAAATCAAAAATATTCTCATAATAAGCATGGGATTCCATGCCTCCAAAAAACCACTGAAACAGTTCAACTACTTCTGTAGTTGAGTACCCTCAGAGTGGTTGATATGGATGCTGTCTAAGTCCAGAATAGAGAATAATATTTTACATTTATATTCATCCTGAGCACTTTATAAATTGCATAAAACAGAGTTTTGAACCTATTAAATAAAGCTATAAAAAAAAAAAATCTATGTTCCAAGGCAAATTAAAGTCAATGGAAAGTCTTACCTTCATTGCAACTGACTTTGGATCGAGCCTAGAGAGATCACTAATACAAAAATAAAGTACCTTTCAGTAGCACTTCATGCTGACATGCAGCAGGTGTGAGTCTCACATTCAACTTCATCCTGTACTCTTAAGGATACACGCTGCTGAACGTATAGTTTTAATTCTCTTAATCAATGTTTTTAACTAACACTCTGTTGAAGCCTTGATCTAAAATAATAATCACTCTTTTCATCAAAATATTTACAACAGAAAATGTGAAGCCTTGAAGATTCATGTTTGAATTGTGCACAGTATCTATGGTTACAATGTATTATAGATGGTAAGAAACAGTAACACACTGTGTGAAAGAACTGCAATCAGAAAGAATGTAAGACAGCCTACAGGAGATACACATTGCCTAGAGAAATGATGTGTGTATTGGAGCAAGCTGATTAGAGGGAATAGAGCAAAGGGCAGGAGGAGGGGGGAAGTAGGAGGGTAGGACACAACGACACATGACTGCATACAAATAATCATATGCTGGCATTAAAAACCCATAAAATAGAACTTCTAGGATTGTGAAATGGCCACAGGGTCAGGCCTACCCAAAGGTGATGGACTCTTTAGGAAAGCAGGGCAGGCGGCTTGCCATTCCCCCATGATCCAGTCTGATACCTCGCATGTCTGAAGCGACATAAGTCATCTTCCTTTGCTTCTGATGCTAGCACATCGATTAGTATACTATCGGAGAGGAAAACAGTACTGGATCAGATGCTGTTGGAGAGGAAAGGTTCTCTTTGTCACTGACAGAACATCTTAGTGAGTTAGTCTTGTCTGCTGTAAATCTTGTTAGCAAGACAGTGAAATCGCAAACGGCAATGACTATCCAGTATGTCTGAAACTTGCTATAAAAGTGTCCACTTAAATTCCACTCTCTTTTGGAAACATTTAGTACACACCTGCGTATAAAGTTCTAAATCACCAAGCTCTAATTATTAGTTTGGCTTTAACTTTTCAGAGCACATAGTTCTGCTGACAACCATATGGAACAAACTACGTTTGAATGACAGGTCAGTAGGCATCTGCATTTCACAGGTAACACCCAGTAGGAGTACAACAAATTTGTAGATTGTTCACAGGCAAGAGATGGAGACTTTCTATAAGAAAATACTATAAAAATATTACACATTAACATTAATCCATAGGATACGTGGGTGCTGTAATCCAGTGAAGCTGCAGAAATTCTACTATACATTCTGTTTCAACAACTAATACTTAAGGAAGATAAGTGTGCTGACTGCAACCAAAAACTTTGTTCATCAGTGTAGGGTCTGTAATGAGCAAGCAGGAGACTGCCCATAGATGCTGCTGAGAGCATTACATTGGCCCCTGCTCTAATCCTCAAAGAGCTTCACAAAGATGGCTTTGCTCTACCTTCCTCTGCTGGTTTCCTCTAATTTGTAATGGAAAACAAAAATCTCTGCTGCCTACCTTGCTCAAAAACACCAAAGACATGATATGGAGGAAAAGAACTGAGGAAAGATCAATAGATAGCCAGATCAGGCATGGGAAGTAGGAACAAGGAGGAGTTTTTCCAGTCATGGCTTCCACTGTTTTTGCAGAGGTGATACCAATTTCTGATTAAACTAGGGAAGGCTTCAGGTAAAGGGCAAAGGATATCACAGCAGATCTTGTATTTTACATATCTACCCCTTAATCTGAAGAACTATTTCTTCTTGGACTTGGAAATCCAGAAAAATAATTTCTTAGCGACAGTAATAAATCTATGTGTATGTAATATATTTGGCCAAGTAGAATCCTGGTTTAAGCTTTAACATTTATGTTGCCAAATTTTTTCAATATGAGTGATACATAATAAAGGTAAAAAGACATTAACAGTGCAAAGATTAATTCCATCCAATATGAACTACTAGGTGTGGTTAGTACCTCAAAGGTTGCACTGTAGAATCATAACAGACTTGCTTTAAATGCAAAAGTATAAACTCAATGTAAAGAGCCAAGTTTTCACTCTAAAACAATCAAACACAAGTCCAGCCACTTCTTACACACTGGGATCACTGAGACAAACAATTCTTATTATTAAATGTTCTCTTCTAAGAAAGAAAATTGATATTTTTTTTTTCTGAAATGGAGATTTGGTGACAATTTTTTTTTTTTTTCAGAAGAATGGAATCTGGATTTACCAAAACCCCACCCCTGCCAAGCATTTTGTTATGGAGTAGTAGTAAAATCTTGACTTTTCCTGTTCTGCATTCTACATTTCCTTTCTTTTACCTCTCCTTACAGAAACAGAGCCAAAAGAAAACCAACTTTCAGAAAGCAAATATCAATCTTACTAGCCTATTTTCCCCACTAGAGAAGGTGAAAAAATATGCATGTGAAATTATATATATATAAAAAAAGTGAGCATAGTTGGAAAAAAAGGGAGAGCTAAAAGAGAGAAAAGGTGATGTTAAAAAATTCTCAATTACCCATACTGAATTGGCCAAAAAGTGAAAACATTCAACGAAACTGCAATGAAGCATGTTTGTGTTGCCTCAAACATTCTGAGCATGCAATAACAGATGAAAGAAGTTCAAAAAATTCTGTTCCATTTGACTGTACTTCCTTTGTTTTGTTCGGGTTTAGAAGAGAAAAATTCAAATATGGATTGATTGTTCATTATGTTTCTTGCCAGGTAGAAAGTATTAGAACTGTTCTGAAGAAGCTTTTGAGAGAACTTTTTTGAGAGAACCCACTACCTTTATTGGAGAATCTGGATCATGTGCTCATACTCCAAACGCTAAAGTAACCTTTAAATTTTTAAGAAATACGCTATACAGGCTTGTTTAGCGGACAGGTTGAGTTTTCGAGTATTTAATCCACATTTTTAAGAGAATTTTTGAAAGTCCTTCATTTTAACTTTTAGACCTAACGTAAGAAATTATTTTCTACTGAGAGGTTGGAACAAAATCATAGAATCATAGGGTTGGAAGGGACCTATGGAGATCATCTAGTCCAACCCCCTGCCAGAGCAGGGCCACCTTAGAGCAGGTTGCACAGGAACCCATCCAGGTGGGTTTGGAAGGTCTCCAGAGACGGAGACTCCACCACCTCCCTGGGCAGCCTGTGCCAGGGCTCTGCCACCCTCAAGGGAAAGAAGTTCCTCCTCACGTTTAGGTGCAACTTACTATGCTCCAGTTTGTGCCTTTATCTCTTGTCCTGTCCCTGGGCACCACTGAAAAGAGCCTGGCCCCTTCCTCCTTACAACCAACCTTTAAGTATTTGTAAGCATTNAAGAAAGTTTCTCAACAACGTTACTCAATGTTACTGATAGCAGCACAAACACACCCACTTTTAATAAAATGTTTTTAGATCATAGCAAAGTAATATGCATGCAAATACAGTGTTCAAATAATAGTATTTTTTCAGCAGAACTATTTAGGAGGAAAGCACACCACTCATCTTAGACAGTTATCAGAAATACAGAAGACCTATATATTTAGGTTATATACACACCAAATTCTATGGCTGTTATTACACAGTGGTTAACACTGTAAGTGCCAAAAGTCACCAGCAATGACTAGGAATATATGTCAATGGAGCTATTTAAGCAACTAAGATAAATACATTCACTGTAATATGTTACTGTTCACACACACAATATCCATTAGCTTTTGACCTGGTGAGCATGTAGTTTGAAACAGTTAAGAGAGAAAACATAAAGGAGATTTATTATTATTACACAGCAAAATGATGCTTACTCAGTTACAGGACCCTGACAAGCACAGGAGACATATCCATATTCCCTACATTCATTAGTCCTCTTACTTATTTTGTTTCTCTAAACATATGATTACACCTGATTACCACTTTTGTCTAACTCCTTGTCATGATGCACCATCATGCCCTTGTCATGCATGATGCAGTTGGCTAGGATACCATCCTTTTTCTTTAAAACCCATTTGCCTTTCCATCCTCTACTGCCCGCTCCTGCTTTTACACAGAAAACCAACTTCTAGTAATGACCAATTTGTATGAAAATTACTATTGGAAAACAATTCCTGATAAAAAAGTAGTATTTCTTTTTATTTATTTATTTATTTTAATCAAGAGGGAACATGGGATCGGTAAGTTGTTTCAATTACCTTAGCAATATAAAATATTTCTATGTATTTAAAGCCTCTAAAAGTGAAGTATATACGCTTACTCATTACTTAAAGGCTGAGAATCCAAAAGAGTAAAGCAATTTCATGACACATTTCTTTAAAAACCGTGCAACTCCAAGAACTTCCATGGTGTTAAACATGTCAACAGTAGAATCTGTTGTCTGCCTAAAGATTAAATTCTAGATAGAAAATTTTTATTCTGTGCATATACAGCACCTACAATCAGATTTTTTATATCAAATAGTAATTTATACTGCTACAAAAATAATAATTTCCTCCATGCTGGAACACAAAGGAAATAGCACAGTAAGGGATTAAGTTTGATTATGTTTCTCTCTTCTTATTTAACGGTGGATATTTCGGATGCACACACGTAAGATTCTAGGTTCGTAATACTAAAAAGTAACCATTTGTTTAAAGCTTGAAGTTTAGAAATGGAACACAAATCTAGGGATATTCAGTAAAGCAAGACTTTCATCCTACAGTATACTCACAGCACTCAGTGTTGGGATTTATCATCCTAAATATGCCTAAATTCAAGTGCATCTGAAATACTATTTCCATCATTCCTAACTGTAACGTCAGAGTGCAGCACTCGCGCTATAAAACATGCACACACTATAACTGCCTATAACTGCTGGATTATGATATGGTTCCAATACAGCTAACTATCATTTATAAGATACATATCATTGCACAGAACTGTGACTTCCAATAGACAGTCAATTACACCTTTGCATTTGAACAGCCTCTTCACTTTGTGTGGAGGAACCGCACATAAGAAAGTGCCAAGATATTTTCGGAAAGCCAATACAATGGAAGAATTTCATTACGTAGCTTGGGTTGGACCCCTTCAGGAAGCCAGTAGCAGTCCCTGCACTACTGCTAAAATAGTACCATTGCAACAATAAGAATTCATTATTCACAGCTTATGCTAGAATTTCCCCCAATTTTTTTCCAAGAGCAAGGACTGAAAACAAAACCTGAAATATTCTCATGTTTTCATCCTCTTTTTACCAATATACTATTTTATTTGTTGTTTGTTACATACCGATTTCCCTTCCATCTGCATTTTCACTTGCCTTCCAACAGCTTCCCACCTTGAACTAAACAAGAGTGACATCTCCAAACTAAGTTTATGGAAGTCTAAATTACTGCATTTCATGCAGATAAACACCACACTTCTTCATCCCTGTAAAACTGTAAATCAGTTTCCTATCCCACAGAAGCTTCTTCAGCAGAAGGATGGGTCAACATTTTTGTTGGATATTTAATGCTCTATAACTCTGCTGTAACTAATGGAAATCCTTTTCTTGGAAATTGAATAGGGAAGACATTCCTGTACAGTATGTGATTTCCAGACAATGTTCTGTTAATTTTTTAATGCATCTCTTAGTTTGATTTATAATTGTAGTGAAAGATATTTATTAATCACTCTTCATTTATGCTGTTATGAGCAAAATCAGCTGTAGCTCTTTAAAAGGACTATTTTCCATGCATTTTTTACTGCGATGCATAGCATTACACAACAAAACTGTTCTACCTACATTAATCACAAGTGTCACCTGTGATGTGGAAATCACTTTTTTTACACCTTGTTTATGTTAGTCTAATACATTCTTTAAGCTGAAATATTCTTCTTGTCTTTCACTCTAAAATTTTAGCGTGAACATTTTATTGAAACTTAATTGATATACATTGTGAATCATTCAGCTGTAAACAACTGTGGATCTTGCATTTAAAAATTATTGACAATAGAACTCACAAGTTTGATGGATCTTAACAATTAATTATTATAATTACTAATTTGTAGATTAGTAATATGTGCATTTTGCCATTGACTGTACTGTAAAAAAAGACCACAGTAAGAGATATGCGTTCACAAACTAAGATGCTTCTTTTCAAATTATTATATCTATTTATTTCTTCTTCCTTTAATTTTGGATTAAGTCTTTACTCCTTTAGACTACAGTCATTTGTAAGGCAGATAATTCCTGGAATGTTTCTTTTATAATTCCATGAATGTTTCTTTTTTAGATTTCTGCTTTTCATGGAAACAAGTAATGGCAAATATTGTGTAATATACATGTGTATATATGTTTATTTCTCACTTTATTTTTGATTCATGGATCAACAGAAAAGTTACATAATGAAAAGCTATCTTAAATAAGAACTGTCTGTCACAAACCTGCCTGGGCTCATATTTAACCATATTTTATTCCTTGCGTAGATAACGTCAGAGCTTGATATTCCAATAGTCCTAATAATCTTAAAGATAACTGTGAAATTTACTTGCTATCTTTACTGTGATGACCTTGAATAATATATGTGGTTATGTACATTTTCTGAACTGCAAACTTCTGCCTGCTAGGCAGGAAAATAGAAACACTGTCTGTGTAGTTTGTAATCATCACCTTGCTTATTGATTTTTAAATATGCAGTTCTTGGAGTTCTGTGCTGCTCTTGAACTTCTTCAGAAAAAGCATTTCTATTAACATCACAATGACAATACTAATTTTCCTTATATGCAAATGTATTTAAACAGAAGTATCAGACAAACAAATGTCCAAAGTGCAAGTCAAATTTGAAATGTTAATAAAGTATCTGGACTGTACCTTTTTTATTCTGTTGTCAAAAGAGTAAATGTGAGGATTACTGGAAACCTCAAGCCACCTTTATGACACTAACTTACTTTATAAGGTGATTGATTGGGTGAAATTCATCAAAGAAAGATCACCATTTATACCAGGTACATCTACTGCTGTGCTCCAATTAAAGAGAAAACTAAAATTGAATCTTATAGGAAGCTGAATCATAGAGGCTTATTCATACTGTAATTTAAAGTTTATTCTAACTCAAGGAGAAGTTCTCTGGACTTTGTTGACTTCAGAGCATTTTCGGGAGTGGCTCCACAACATTCTCAAGCTGCTCCAGGAGTACCCAAAGCTGCTGTCCTTCTGCTACCCCATACCTCTCTCTCCTCCCCTTGCACTGGCAATACTGACTGCAGAATTGTACAGTACCATCCAACTCAAACCTATTCCTAAAGGAAAAATTTATTCTTACCATTTCTGAATGACAGAGTTGTCTGGGGCACAGAGGGCAGCAGTTTGGGTTTTTTGGTAGTTTTTTTCTTTTATTCCTCTGACTGGGCTACTGCACCCCTTGCAATTGCCAATACAAGTAGGGAGAAGGAATATTGGGTCAGAGGTGAGGAAATCAAAGCTTCCATTCTGACCACAGCACAGGATCAGAATGGTCCATGCCGATCCTGAAACTGCACCTTAAGACATCTCTGCCAAGATATTCATGCATGCATTTCCATATTCCATTGCAACAGCTAGCACACTGCCATATTAAATTTTAGAACCATTAGAAAAAGAGAGAAAAAAAGGAGTAAAAATGTGAACCTCAAAGGCTACGCACTGAATAATGAACATAGGAAATGGCATTCCCGAGTTCTTGGTGTTTCAAACATGTTTGACGAAGACAAACATGAGAAAGGTACGTCATGATATTCTGACCTCAATGGTTTTTCACCTGTTTTCTCACATTGCATTCACTTGGAACAGGAACAAGCATTACTCCTCAAAACTGTGTGCTGACTTTAGAACAATTAGATTGCACCCAAAGGGAGGTACAAGAGGTGGGGATTTGCATGGGATCTTAGGTCTCCACTGTCAAGTCCTATAACCAGGAAATACTCTTAATGGCTGAAATCTACAAAGAAGCAGCTACTGGATCCCTTGGCTGGCAAGGATGTGTTCTGTGCCAGAAGAACATTCATAATCTCAGTCAATAAATTTAAAATGACAAGTGTCTTTAAATTCTGTTCTCTTTTTTAATTAAGTTTCATCCAATAGTTTGGAAAAAAATCAATAGTGCTACATCTTTATACTTGTTGATCCCATTACAAAGCAATGCAGCGAAGACTGTTATTACCAAGTGTAAGTGCCTCTTTTCTGCAAAGGCTGAACCTCATAATGCATTTGGCATCTAAAACCAACCTCCACACAAAAAGAATCCCCAATAAAACACACCAAGAATCTTCATGTCTGTATGTGTGCATCACAAAGGCACTATGCTAAGCAACCAAAATAATTTTTTTTGCAGAGCTGTTTAGACCATCAAATCAAGCAAGCACAACTCCAAAAACTTTTTTGTTCACAATATATATTGTGCACTCTACATTAAAAAATAAGTGTCTTACTACTTACCAGTCTTTTCTTCTGCTCTTGTCAAGACTGGTGACTATTGCCTCATTCAGGAATTCTAAAAAAGAAGAAAGCAGGGAAGCTTATTTCAGGTGTCAAGGTCAACTCTAAATGATACAATTACCCTGAATTCAGCATTTTTCACATACATTTAAAGATGACAAAGTAAAAAACAAAAAAGTTTTGAACAGTGTTCTACATCTTGCTACAAGTTTTCCCATAACCAAAATTACTGCGATCGATTTGAACATGTTTATGCAAGAAAACATCTGTTTCTCCAGTTCTCTTTATTAAGTCTCTCCAGTCCTTACGTACAGATTCATCTACATGTCTTTTCTTTAGAGTCTCAATGCAGGTTTGCCTCACAAATTACAACTATCTACAGTTTTCTATTTCCAAAATTCCTCATAATGGAAATCAGAGAATTCTAAAGGCAAAGGATCATGAGTGCACATATTCAAAATACTCTTATGCCAGTTATGTTTCTCAGGTGCTTTCTTGATGAACGTAGAAGATGCAGCTCCTGTCTAACTCAAAGTGTCTCTGACAGTTACAGCCAAAAGAAGATCATTTGAAGATTAAATAATAGAAAAACCCACATGGGAACACAACCCACAGGAAAAACAGCCCCGCATTACCTCCATAGCCTTATATAAAAGTCCAAAATATTTTTTCACAGTTTGTACCAAAAGGTCAAATATACATATATACACAAATATAAATATACATTTGTCCATATATATTTCTTTTACAGCTCTACTTTTTTTTTGTTCTATTTTCTTTCATCATACAATTTCATTACAGAATTTCAAGCACAAGTTCATTAACAAAATCTTCATAGACAGCTTAATTTAGCTTGGATTTAGATTGCATTGAGAGCTATCTCTTGTAGCTATCATGAGAGTTTAAGGGAATATTTTGGGTTCCTCATGTGCTCCTTACAAATGGGGAGCTAACTGGAATTGTTTTCAGTGACAAGGAAGCTAGCAAAGCTATTTTTATTTCCTACAAAAATAATAAAATATCAACAACAAAGAACAGCACTTAAGGAGTAAAATGAATTTGTATACAATACTCTGTTCTGAGGCAATTAAGAGTTTCATTTACAGCAGCTTGTTACCAAAGTAGTGCCAGCAGTGTTTATTAATTAAAGGTGTTTTTTCATCCTTAGCTCCTTTGTGAAGAAAGTGAGAATTAGCCTACTGTTTCTGGGGAATTACAGTTTTTTAATCATTTAAAAAATGAGGGTGACTAGTTCTGCCACCTATTTGCCCTGCAAACATTCTGCGTCTTATACATGCCAGAAATTCTGACAGCTCTCTTTCTCACTGCCTATACATTGCTTTAAATATTTCTGTACAGATTTTGAATTATTTTGTACATCAACTGAAATCTGTGCTGGTGTTCTTTTAAAGCAACTCTGCTCTTTGCTTTCAAAAGAACATGTTGTTTCATTCCCCTAAAGAAGCTCAGAACATCAAGGAAAATAACATCAAGTGATAGTGGGTTCAAATGTATTTCTAATCTTTACAACCCTTCAGTACTTACATTAAAAAAGTGAGGCATAATTTATTTCTGATGAAACAGAGTTGCTCAGCTTTCTACTAATAGGATCCTCAGGGCAAAAGGGGTAGGGAAAGCACTGATAAAAGAAGAGAGCTTCATTTTACTGTTTTTTTTCCTAGTATGGAAACAATAAATTAATAATAGTGTTTACTCTGATTATCGTTGATTTAGGATAAATTGTTCTCATTTAGCAAATGGGGAAATGAAATTCAGTGCCCAAGGGACTGAGAATATAAATCTATGCCAAAGGCTAAAATTGAAGACATATTTACAGACCCATTCTGAATTCCTGGATTAATTCCAATCATTACTGACAGTAGGGAGGCTGATATTCTAGTACCATTTCTAGTACCAGTTCAATGATGCAAGTTTGCACTCCTTTCCTCCCCTTTGCTTCCCCTTCTGCTCTCCTCATGTCCCTCATTAAACTTTTTTTTTTTTTTTAAATCCTTGAAGGGTCAGTAGCTTTTAAGTTTTTCCTCCCTGTTTTGGGAAAACCCAGTACAACTCTTTCTGAGTAGTACACACCTATGTTTTGATATTGTTCTTCCAAAAACTTCTCAGAAAAAGCATCATGAAAGCAATAGGAACACCATTACTCAGCCAAGAAGATAGAAGATAGCTTGGACTAAGTATACTGTTAAGTGCTTTCATTTCTTTAAAGCACTGTATTATCATGGTACTTCCCACGCTTCAAAATAATGAAAGAGGATACATAACATGGTACTGAAGCTCTGACGGCATATGGCAAAAGCTTCAGGCTAGTATTGCATTTCCTCCTATGGAAGTATCACCATTTATTAACACTCATTAAAATTTAATTTTATAGAGCATCTTTAAAAGGTCATTTTTTTAAATGGGAGCATTCTAGCCAATATTACTGACTAGTTAACCACCTTGAGAACACAGATCTTCACAGATTCATTACTTTGAATTATTAAATATAAAGCATAAATCTAATTAATTCCGCTTTTTTTTAGTAAGTAAACCCCAACCTATGACCCCCTCTTTCTCGTCCCTCCAGCGGCACACCCTACCACAGGAACGCTTTTTAAAATATTTAGAAATCCATTTTTTAAAATTTCAGGATAAATTTGCAAATTCGCAAAAACAAGTTTGCTCTTTGGCTACAAAGCCTTTGTTAGAGTCTTACTGAGCACTAGCTCATATCAGCTAGAGTGAAGATAACTTTCTAAGACTGTGAGTAAATTGCTTAAGATGTACCTTAGTCACCTTCTTAGCCTCACCCCAATTTACATTTCAGAGGGAAGGGCAATACTACCAAGAATAAAACAAAAATAAATACAACTGAAAACAGACAAGGACTACTATCAAATGGAGGCTTCTTTCTAGGATACTTAAGTCAGATGTTTAGAATAGAATGTAATAATAAATAATTATCACACACGGAAACTAAACTAAAGAACATCAAGACTGTAAGGTGTAGATTTCATCTTTTTCTCTTTAATAGGATTAACACATTTACAACTCACTGTTCAAAGACCTCTGAAAGCCCAGACATCTGTAACAGATGTATGTTCCTAACTTTAATCTACTAGTCTTGAAAACACCTGCTTAGCTCTAAACTCCACGCATCTTTTATTTTCAAGTTTTCGCAAGGTTTTAAGCACATACTTCTGTGACACAAATTGTTGAGGTTTGGGTAGGACTGTAGAGTTTCAAATCTTGTACAGGTCTAAACCAAGCAGAAATTAAGGATTCCTCTATCCAGTCTTCTCGGAAGATCAATCCAATAGTTACTTTCAGCATAGGTTTCAGTTAGAGCTCCACACAAAATGTTTCAGCAGTGAATGTGTTTTTAAATGCACAGACAGAGAATAACCTGAGAATAATACAGCCTGGTGAGCAGTTGGTACACACACAGAGGCCATGGGATGCTTTGATTAAATAATTTGTTTAGACTGACCAGATTCAACCTCCAGATATCAAACTGCTCCCAGCAGAATGAACTAATAGGTGTATGAGCTATTCTGATGGTGAAAAACTTCAGTCCTTGAAATTGAACATATTCCAGACTGCTACAAGTAATGCGAGATTGAGCAGGACGTGTGATTTGACTCCTACTCCTTGGACTTCATCTACATTTTATACTGAAATTGCAACAGATTTGTTATGAAGTGAACACTTGAGGCAGGCATATTAAATGTAGCCACATGCCATTGTTAAATGACATCTGTAGATGCAAAGTTTGCCTACTGTGATTTCATCTTGAAAGGAAAGATAGAATTCCAAAACCTATGAGAAAACCTGCTCTAATAAGAAATCCAGTTCAACAGTATCATCAAAATAAAACCAAAGGATTATTATTTTTTTTTCATACATTCCTAAGACCACAGGCTTTGGCTAAACTGCAGAGAAACATGAAAGCAATTTACCTTTAGATATCAATTATCAAGCTGATTTGTGCCGGAAAGAATAAACTTTTAAAAATCATGGTACGTTATTACACAAACATTTTCCAGTATAGCTGGTTCAATTTTGACATTCTGGTAACAAGCAGCAGCAAGAGCGTTCATATAACGCATTACCAAATTATAAACTACCTCTACAATTTAGAATAGAAACAGATGTAAACCTTAATCCAGAGAAAAACTGAGATACAATGCTTTCCTTGAGTTGTTCTGATTTTTATGCTATCCTTCTAAAGAAAAACCAAGATGACTGCAGTTTAGAACTAGACTTTCTGGAATTGTCTCCACAGCAAGACCCTTATCTGCACAGTGACATCAGACCATTCACATAGCAATATGATAGATGAATTTGACTCTAAACTTACGTAGTCCATTAAGCCTCCAAACTTCTTTCAAGGTACTTGCTTTCTACTGGTAGTAACTCCTTGAGAGTATGAGATTCATGGTAAGATGTGCCCTGCAAAGGCTCTGAAAAAACAATTTCCCCAATTTCTACACAGAAAGTAGCAAAGCTGCCTGAACACTGACAACTCCAGAGTTTTTGCTCACACCATTTTCTGATAACCTTGCCTATTATTTTCATAAACTCTTTTACATATATATTTTAAAGGGTCTTTTTTAACCAGGGCAGCTGGTTATGGAGAGCAAAGGAATAGGAAGCAATAATTTATATCAGGAAGCAAAATGTCCTTTCAGATGCAGTTTGCAAACTCACCCTTGTTTGCTCTCTACTGCCTATTTTTTAAATAATGCACAAATCACCTCCAGTACCATGGAAATAATCAACAGAGAATCAAAACCTGGAGCTTCTACTAGACCACAAATCAAAAGCTGTTGGAATCCAACAGCTGGAGCCTGTCTCATTATTTCACCGTGCTTTGATGTGCTTTTCAGCCAAGTATCTTACAGAATTACTTGCAGATATGTCTATCTACAAATTCTACATTGCTTACATGTTATAGTTTCCAACAGAGATAAATACTGTAACCGAGTTCTCATTTTCAAAAAAACCCACTTTTTTTTTTCTTATCTTCTATTAAGCACAAAATCCTGTAAATAGAGGAATTGAAAATCAGCTGCATCTAATAAAAGAATCAAGTTTGTTATTGACTTTGAGCTAGTAGTTTCCATTAGATTATCCATCATACTTTTATTATGTGATCAACTGCCTAATTAATTTTGTACTTGTGCATTTAGGCAGAATACTGTATATTTCAATGGGGTTTACTATAATCCTGCACCTGCGGCCTCAGAGATTTAGACAGCTCTCTATCATAAGTTTATACTGTGCCTATAATCACGTCAGCTGGAGTACGGTTCCAGCTATTCAGTCTGGTGAAATATAACACTATTTAATTTCTGAGGCACTAGAATATTTGCATCTGTGGTTATGTGTCTTTGGACTTTAATCAGATCAAAGTCACTGAGAGATATTAAGAGAGTTAGATACAATATTTTGCTCAGACAGTTTTAGTGGATAAATCAGACACTGTTTTGATTTTCCCTGCTTATCTAGTAATATGAACAGATGCAATCATGCTATTGTATAATGAATGTTGATTGCCAACAGTATTTGATTTTGCAACCATTCTGTAGTGATAATTAAAGATAACTTGATATCGTATATAGTGATAGTTAAAGATTGCTTTGTGTGCATTACTGTATAAATAAACGCCACAGAGAATGAATGTATTCTTTATAACTTTCTATCTGGCATATATTTCAGGGTGGAAGAAGTCATGAGTCTTGATAACAAAAATATTCAGATGCAAATGAAAGTCTTCATTCCAAAATTTGTGTTATTCATCCTTCATTTTCTTCTGGTTTGTGGCATTTACGTTAAGCGAAGGTTTAGTACTTTACAATGCATTAGCTGTAACTCCTACAGAAAGGACAGAAATGAAGTAATACGGAAGCTATACTATTATCCCCGGATCACACCAGGCCTGCCCTGAAGAGCTCTGTAGCCCATGGTAGTCTCACCTGTCATTACAATGAGCTTCAGCTAAGGCCTACATGCGGCAGACCTATATACATTTATTACACCATTCAGTAAGCTTAGGAAGGAAATAACATTGAAATGTACTTTTTCCACTAATAAATTTCCAAAATTTAGAATTTCATAGCATTATAGTTTTGGCCCAAACCTGATGTTCAAACTAAACGATACATAAAATACGATACAGGAGCTGAGTCAGAGTTGTCTCCATCTCAGCACTAGCCCAGGGAAAGCATGGATAGGCTCAGATTGTGGAAATTTAATTTTTTTTTTTTAATTAGGCATAATGATTCTATAGTTCTTCTTCTGCACAGTGGAGGAAATATGCCACCACCTGTTGCTTTGCTCACATCTAGCACATTCACTGGGTAGAGTATATGTGAGATGACACAGAAATGTATCTTTATTCACTCAGGCATGTAAAGCACCGACACTGTATCTTCTCCATTCCCTGTACACTCAGGAAGGCAGGGAAGCAGAAACACCTTCCTTTGTACTCCCACCATCGAGTCCTTTTCTGATTACCCTGAACATGTACAGCCTTTTTCAGAAGCAGACATGGCTTTAGCCCAAGGACCATCAACATTATGCGCCCCCAGCCTTGCAAACTGCTGTATGCCAATTTGAGTAAGTTTGCTTTGGGACAATGTAAGCATCAGCAGGATCAGGATCATGGTACAGTAAATCACATAACATATTTAATGACTTCCACTTATCAGCTATTTTAGTCCCCAGACATGCAAATATTTTATGTACTCCTTCAGTAACTGCTTCTGGCTGCACTGTTCAAGTGTCATGGTTGCTATATACAGTACCAGGCAGCTGACATGCTTCTCCAATGCCAATATTATACGTTGCTTATCTCTAGAGTTTTATGTTCACTTTTAATCATAATTCAACAGACAACACAGCAAGCTTCTTAGTTCTCTGGTCAATACGGTTAGCAGGTGAACCCCCTATAAACGACAGAATTAAACCAGGAAGAACTGCTGCAATGGAAGTAGAAAGGATGTGTGTCAGGTGTTGAAACTTGCCAATTAAATTATCTTCATTCTTGATATGAGCATTAGCCATAGAATATGTTGTGAGCTATATTCTCCCCCTATCCTGTAAGAACTGCAAGACTAACTCCTATACAGTCTCTTCTGTAAAACTGATAATTCGAAGCTAATAATTATTTCTGGTTTTCGCTAAGAAACAGAAAGATACCTGTGCCTCTGATGTATTTCCAATGTGTGTCATTGTGTATGTCAGAAAGATATCAGTTTCCTGCGATCTAAGAAAGCATTTCTGCTGACATTCTTCTTATGACTTTTCATTCCAATTTATAAAGTTACCTGTTGAGGATTTTTTATGATACCATCTATTTCCTATAGAGGCTCCCACCTAAGCCTTGATTAGTTCACAGGAGATCAAACTCCCTAACAAGTTACTGTCAGTTGCAGTTTTAAGACTAGAACTAGGTCAGGTTTATTACCTACATCAATCCTTTCATGTAGCAAAGCAAAGACAAAAAAAAAAAAAAGATTTTATAAAAAAATAAAGGAAAACAGGACTGAAAGTCTAACTAAAAGATCTGAAAATGCTTCTCATCTCAAAAGTGAAATGCCACAAATGATTTTTAAATTACCAAACCCCCAAGGCTGAAGCCATAGAGTCTCCAGCTTTGTCTAAGAGACCGCACAATGTTACAGCAGGTTTTTGTTACAGAGATAGCATATGAGGAGTCATTTCTAATATGGAATCCCTTAGATATTCATCCAGCAAAGGCTGTGGAAGTGATCTGTGTTCTGATGAGAACAGAAATAGCTTCTACACAATATTGATCCTCTCCAAGTGTTGGGATTGTTCTGGATAGTTTTGGAGGAGCTACAATACAATAGAAACAACAGTAAAGGTTTTATAAAGTTGTTTTGTATCATATTTAGCCACTTTTTTTTTTGACATCTCATAATAATACATCACCTTACGGAATTGTTGATGCCTTTCTACAACTAAAGTCTGCTCAGTATCATCACTTTATTGCAATGTTCTGTTATTTCAGCTTCTGTTAATCTTCAGATCCAGGAAATGCAAACACATTGTAAGAGAAGAAAGTATCTTTTTGAGAATAAAGAACCTTTTCAAAAAGTTAAGGCTTGTGTTAAGTTCCAAGGGCTTTCTTTTATTTGGACTGAACTGCCAATATGTATGCGACCACTATGTTCATGGCTAGGAACAGAAGCAATCATAAGCACAGAAAATCATATATTCATATTAAAAAAAAAAACACCAACCACCTTTTGTTTCCTTTAAGGTGCAGCATCAGTAATGGTGCTCACATTTTTTGGGCCATCAGCTACGGGCTGCTTAAGCAAATAGAGAAAACCTGCTTTTCCAAAAGTGCTGAGGGAAAGGAAATTATGGTTATGGCTACAGAATTCATGGTTGTAGGGGAGAATTCTAATGAACCAAAAAGGTATTAAACCAAAGAGTTTAAAGGAATAAATACAGGGAGGTAAAGTAAAAATTGTTATGTAACCAGAAATTCCTACTGGAGTGGTGAAATAACCATTGTTAACCCTCCTGCTTGAACCCACTGAGTTCGGGGATAAGCCACGGCATTAGACACAGATGTTCTTAAGATATACTTTGCAAGAATAGGCATCTCAGGAAAGAACATGACTTAAACACATTTTTGGGTCACGTCTTCTCTTTCGTATCCTCCTGCCAGTATTAATAATGTGCAAGCTCCCCCAAACATTGCCAGCACGTGTATGACAAGGAACCTAAAAGGGAAGCTTTTCTAGCATTAATGAAACACATGGGAAGGGGAAAGAGGGGTAGACAAAGTACCATTATACTGATTTTGCTGCCTATATAGTTAATGTTAAGTGCAAAACCTACAAGGAAGAGGATAGATTCACAATTTACTGATGCTACAACTTACAAAGAACAGTTACAACAGTCTGAAGAATGTTTTCCCAATTGAAAAAAAAAATAATGTTAACTTATTAAAGCCTTTTGAGTCAGTCAGAATGCTGAGATCTAACACAGAATGCATCTGTAAACCCAGCTTACAACGCTGAAGGACTAAAGCTGTGCATCAGCGTCCAACTCCACACATCCCAATAAAACCAGCATATACCCATAGCTATATTGTCCCCACAGGTCCTATTCTTCAGCAGCTGCAGGCCTTACTATTGAGCATCATCTTGTGAAATAGAGCAATACAAAAGAGAAGCAAAGCTCACCAGCTGCTTTACTTAATAACGTTTAACCTTGAACTAGCAACATTTAACATGACCCCTGAATGTCCAGTGAAACTTCTCGGAGATATACACTCTGTGACCCCAACCACAAATAGGACATCCTTGAGGTAAGATCTACCTTTGAAAAGACTGAACAATCTCTTCATATTGTAGAATAAAATCAGAAATTGAAAATGCAGGAGACACCAGCTGGTGCAGAGACTGTTAGGTGCCTCCTCTGAGGAGGGGATCCCACACTCCAGAACCTCAACAGAGGAAGGAAATGGGGTGCTCCAGCCCATGAATAGCAGCGCTAGGTGGGGGGTAATTCCCTTAACGTTCCTATATGCATGGTAGATTAAGACTGTTTCTCACAACAGTGAGGTTTTTGGGTTACCTATCTGAGGACAGGAAGTAGCGGCACCTAAACAGCACACCCTGGCTTGTCATGACAGAAACAAGACCTAGCTTACAGATACTGCAGTGACTTTGTTGGAAACTGAAAAAACAAAACCGAAATCCCCGGTGGACTGGATGCTACCTGTAGCAAAATGAATTGAAAAGATGCTTTAATTTCCTCCTTATTAAGATAAAATACCACATACTTCCAATTTACCAACTTGAAGCCAAAGCTCTTGCCTAGAAAAATCAATCAATACTCTTAAGCATGGCAGGCCTAAAGGTAACATCAGAATGAAGCTGTTTAAAAAACAAAGGCAAACCCCCATGTTCGTTTAGAAAAGCCCCTAAAAAATTACTATCCCGCCCCTAACCCAAAAGAGGGAAAAAGAACTGAAAGAACCTCTTAAAAGTACAGAGATGTTTCTAAACCTGCAGATCTTTGCTCTCAGAATGCTTTCTTGCTCGTGTAACGTATCTCTACTAAACTTCATATACACTGCATCTGTATTTACAATGATGCATTGTTGCACACAAATCACTCCCTGACCCCTCCTCCCACTGTTTTTCATCGGAAGCATGGAATCCAGCCTTGTATGAGCCTGCAGCGCTCCAGATGGGTCAGACAGCCTTGCCAGCAGCCTTGCTCAATACCACAAGATAGTTTTACAGTTTTTTTGTTTAAACATTGTGCAGTGAACATGATTTCTGATTCAAAATAATAATGGCATATGGCACTGCTTTAATAGCACTGCCATTTGGGGTGAGTGCAAGGATTTTTATTTTTTTTAATTATAATACAATGGCTGTATTAGCTCTTGCAAATGGTCAGCAAAGAGTAATGAGGATCAAGTACTCAAAATGGAAATTTTGTGGTAAGGCGTTCTGGGCAAGTTGGCTACACGATATGATATGTGGCACAGGAGCTGTGGCAGAGGTCTGATGAGATGGCAGAACATTATTAACTCAGTATCTCCTTAAATGTAAAAAGTATGGCCACAGGGGTTGTCTGATCCCGCTCCTTTCTCTCTTTTTTTTCTTTTTTTTGGGGGGTAGGTGGGGGCAGGGGCCATCAGAATACCTAATTGGGAATTAATCCTTAACAACCTTTTAAAACATTAAAACGTTCTGATAAAATTGAAGTTCAAAAGGATTGCCAGCTAAGTGCCATTTACAACTGCAACTAAAGGGGAAAAAAGAGGAATCTTTGAGCAGTCACAAACAATAATTACAGTTCAAAAAGTTCCCAGTGATATTTAAATTATCAAATAACAAGGAAACAACAGAAATTTTCACATTTATCTAAGGGGAGAAAAAGGAAGGACAATAGAATGACCAGTTTGTCATCTTCAAATAATTTTTCCACTTTTGGAAGAATATGGGACAAATTCGTCGTTAAGGAGAAATCACAGTATTTAACGAATACTCAGTAGTAACGCTCTAACTAAAGATACAGAAAGTGTAAACACAGTGTATCTACCATCAGTATGAAGTACAGGACAGACCTACAACCTCTTGTTCAGGAAGCCCTTAGGCCACAGATTGGTGGAGACTGCTACAATTTCCTGAAAAATTACCTCTGTATGCATTTTTAATACTCTTTCCTTAAGCATCCTGTGTAAACTGCTGTTGAAGAGAGAATATGTTATCAAATGAATGTTTGCGATTACTGAAAATGCCTGGTCCTTTAATCTATGCATTTAAATATACAGAATTTGTATTAGTACTATTTTTAATTATTGTATCACTAAAAATAATTTCTCTGTCCCTACATTGGCTTAATCTACCCTATTTGATCCAGTGCTTCTCCTTCCCAACTACTGTGCTATTTAAGTCCTGCTATGAAAGTGCCCTTGAAGTTCTCAGCTCTTAAATTTTTCATTCTTCGGTTGTAAGTCTGATATATGAATCGATCCTACTAATAACAAGTATCAATATTCATTATAAATTTACTGAATATTTTTATAAAACCTACTCTACCTAACCCATCTGGGTTACCTACGTCCGTCTGGTACTTGCATGACTGGAAATTATCTATTTACCACAGGTAATATCATCTCAGAGAGACATGTTCTGCAACCTTTTTGTCTAAGTCTTTAGGATAACTGAATTAAATATAGTAATCATTTAGAAATTGCCAGAGCACTAAAACCAAGAGGTCACAGTAAAACATAAAAGGTTTCTGAATGCCGAGGACAACTTTCAATCATCATATCCATACATATTTTAAGTTTTATATTTTATACTCTGTCTCGCTTCACTCTGAAGTGGATCCAGATAAAATTATGAAGAATTAAAAACCTCACTGTTGTTTTCACAGTGGTTTTGGTCCCTGTTTTCTCTTATTGTTCAAGCTATTTTTAGCTCAGTCCTCCAAAATATCGTTCTACTTTGGGCAGGTATCCTACATTCTCCTTTAATTCCTCCTCTACAAACTCAACTACTGCGCACCTCCTTTTCTCATTTAAACAAGAGAAGGAATTCAAGTGCTTGAAAGCATTATAAGACTGCAGATCAACACACTGGCAGTGATGCCAACTTAAGATCCTCAATCTCACAGCTGAAATCACATGACAATTATTTTTCAAATACTATAACTGTAAATCATTTCATTCCTCGTCTGCCTTTTTGGGCTGCGAGCGCACATTGCTGGCTCATGTTGAGCTCCTCATCTACTAACACACCCGAGTCCTTCTCTTCAAGGCTGCTCTCAATCCATTCTCCGCCCAGCCTGTATTTGTGCTTGGGATTGTCCTGACCCAGGTTCAGGACCTTGCACTTGGTCTGGTTGAATTTCACGGGGTTTGCACAGGTCCACCTCTAAAGCCTGGCACAGTCCCTTCCCTCCAGTATGTTGACTGCTCTGCACAGCTTGGTATTGTTGGCAATGCTGATTGGGAATAATCCTATCCTGCCTTTTTTATCTGCAAATATTTTGACGAAGAACAACTATCCCTTTATTTATGCTTGTCAAGCATAAGAGCTGCGCCTTCTCTCTCCTCTGTGCTTTTTCAGTGCACTCCACGGGCCTACCAGAGAACAGTATTCTCCCGCTTTACCTGAACCTTGCACCACAAACACTATGCATCAACAAGGCTTCCTCAGGTCTGGATGAAAGAAGTCTTGCACTCTTAGGAGACCATGGCAGATGGTAAACTGTGACAAAACACCATAGATTCATCGCCTTACCTCTCTTCAAGCCCAATCCACCACTTTCCCCATTAGCAACAGAACATGGAGAAAAGAAACGACACTAAAAACCATACTTTCCAGTCTGCATGAACCTGTCTCACCTGAAAAGCTTCATTCCCTAACAATAAACTGCTTGGATTTAAACTTCCTACTGGATCCATACATCTGATCTCCATACCTCTTTGAAAACATCTCTCCAAGACTGAACTTATCTTTTAAAATCTGTGGCCTCTCTCCCATCTTGATTCTCTCCGAGACTCTGAACAGTTGTAGAAAAGCAGCTTCTCATAAATCCTCTGTTTTCTTTGCTGTCCAATACTGCATCAGTAAGCTTTAACAAAGCAGCTTACTGAATGGCATCCACAAACTGTGGGTGAATCTTCAATTCCTGCACAGTGCTACGAATGATCTTACAGTAAGAAGAGATGGTGACCTATGAAGTAGAAACCTTTCAGAAATTGTGTTTTCCTGTTTTCCTTCCCTGCAGCTTACACACAAACGGAAAGCTCATTTAGCAGCACAACTATAGAGTAATCTTGAATATTTTAAAATCTTGTTCTTGAGAATTGGCTTAATACACATTCCGGAAAATAGCTACTGCTCTTGTGACTAGTGAGTGCAGAGTACTGTCCACTGAGCAACGTTTAACTAAAAAGCCAAATCCTTAGAAACTATTTTACTTTGTTTCCAGCCTGTAGCATGCCTTGGTTCTGAATTCTACAGAAGGTTAAGAGTAAAGCTATATAATCTAGTGTTATTCTTCAGAAGTATTAAAG
This sequence comes from Rhinoptilus africanus, assembly GCA_013400135.1. Lineage (NCBI taxonomy): Eukaryota > Metazoa > Chordata > Aves > Charadriiformes > Glareolidae > Rhinoptilus > Rhinoptilus africanus. The sequence goes on from VXBO01008746.1 coordinate 762,111, forward strand.
CACAAAATTACCATTTATTGTGAATTGTAAGACAAATTAAATAAGAGTTAAAATTGACCTTAATCTAAATAATGCTTATTTTTTATTTTTACTATAACTTTTTCTCTTTAAAGAGACTATATTCAGGTGGGTGAAGATTAGGGAAAGAATTAAACAGAACACACAGGATAGTTTGTATCTACTTCAGCTACCATCAAAAGAAAAAAAAGTGTTACTGTATGCTTTTTAAATATATTGTACAGTTACTGGAATCACTCCAATGTCAGGATGAGAGCTTAAACTATATGTGCAGAAAAGAATTCATCAACTTTTCTTACTAGATTTGAAGTAGTCTTTAGCTCTGTTTACTGTAAAGGAAGAACAGGAGAATTTACAAAAGAGAAAGAACGTAGAGTTTCTATAGGGACAGACTGGTGTTCTTCAGCACTTCAAGGAGCGCAGAAACTGTTTGGAATGCAAAGACAAAGTCAGTAAGAAAGAACACATTACACCAGTCACTGATAATACATATTGATGAATGGAGACTGAAAGCCAGGCTTATATTTATAATGCATCTTTAACAGCGCATAATAGTACGATTATAGGAACAGAAATCTCCATTTTCCCCAGGAAATGACCTAATTTTCAAAAAAGGAAAATCTGTTGTCACGTTTTTGTGAAAACTCAAGTTCCACACAGTTCTGTAAAACAACATCTTAACATCTTTCATCTTCCCCACGTTGAGAAACACTTAACAAATAGGCACAGGTCTCCTTGTAATGACCAGACAATCTAAATGCCACCAGGTAAAGTGCATTTGCACTCTGTGGTTCTAACACTCTCACAGAACATGAGGACTAGGACAACAAAGGAGACAGTTTAAAGATGCAAAATCTAAAAATCAAGCATCAAAAGGAATTTAAAGATGTCTCTGCAATCTTAATCGGGTAATACTGGAAAAATAAATTAGAAATATAGCCTATCCACTTTGTCCAATGAAAAAGGATAAGGGTAAAAAAAAGGTTAAACAAGAACTGCTTTATACTGCATAGCTATAAGGAAGAATCCTCTGTCACCAGAATCTTAATGATCTGTATGTCCTTTTAATTTAGTCTTTTTAAATCCCCCCCCTCCTGCCCTGGGATTTAATACGAGCACATCTCCAAATAAAAATAATTCTATGCAGGATGATATTGATAATTACTTGGTTCAGCAGCAGAGACTGAACAAACCAGCCTGAGAAACAAAATTTCAGCCATCTGCTTCCTTCCCTCTTGGTCTGAAATAAGGGTGAAAAAGCAATAAAAAATGCACTGCTCAGCTGAAACCAATGGTTTTGGAAACACAAAAACATTCCTAATGAATAAGCTGGTCTTCTAAGAAACCAAAAGCCTGAAAAGCAAGTCTTTTCTATGTATATGCCCCTTTCTGATTTCTCCTCATTCCTCTTCTCTGAGCTCATTGTCCCTGTTCCCTCAACACACTCCTCATTCAATCTCCTGCTCCTCTCAGCTACCATCCTTGTCTGTATTTGAATTAAACTGTTCCATCAGTTTTCTCTTCTGCTGAAATGCCAGGTGGACAAAATAAGAGACATAGGAGACTTTTTCCATTAGCTCTAGTGCCCAGCACCCTGAAGCCTTGCACAGCCAAGTTGAGCAAAACCAGTCACAGTTGTGTTAAGGTTTAATTTACAAAACAAAACCAAGAAGCACCACATATACAGTCCCACACTTACTCAGTAAATTTAGGCTCTATGAATTATCAAATTCAGATTCCTATCTAAATTGTATCTTAAAGATAATTTGGAAGCTGTAGTGCCCAGCATCATATAGTAACATCGTATAGTTACAAGTCATAGTAAGTACTTACAGGTTTTCTGTAGGACTGGAGACAAACCAACATGTGATCAATGTCCCTAGTGCTATATTCCTAGATTAGTAAAACATGATTCATAGGGTTTGCCTACATCTTCAAAGCAGCAGAGGCAGCTGCTTCACAGTAGGACAAACTGGTTCCACAAACATTTCCGTTCATGTGATACAGTAGCTGCTATGTATACTCACTCCCACTTTTCAACTTCTTAACTAGCTAACAACTCTGCCTTAAATGTAGAGTGGAGATATTCCCTTCAGAACAAATTTTCCCGTACTTATTTCAAGCTTCAGGAAAGTCTCCAATGTTCTCTTTCTAAATTAAAATAACACAAATTAAAACCTTAATCTGCCATTTTTACCTACTGGGTAAAGGAGGTGAACACTTTAAAGTCCTTGCGTTTTGTTATACACTGAGAGGTTAGTGACAATTTTGGCATGCATCATTTCACCCATTTCTGAAAGTCAGTAAAGTCTTTACTACACAGTTACAGTATTTGACACACTCAGGTTCTGGCAAGTAACATCATTGTGGAGAGCAGCTGAACATGAAAACCATGCTTATCTATTAAAAGACATACTTTTATTTCCACTGAACAGTATGAAAAAAATGAAATCTGCACAAAATGTATACCATGCACAACAGATTCAACCAGCAGCAGACACCACATCATACCAAGGTGCCTTTGCTAAATAAACTTCCTTACAAGAAACTATGCATAAGTTACTTTAAACAATGATATATCCAATGGCTAAGTTTTATATTTCAAATGTTGTAGAAACTGGTGAAAATAACAATGATAATAGGTTTCTACTGGAAAACACCTGGTTCAGCTAGTGTGCGGTTTTACAGGAAATAATGTTTCTACAGACTTTTAAAAACTCTTCATTTTCAGATGCTTCATTTTAAACAATGTATCCTGTATATATACAGAGACTGCATAAAAGGTCTGACAGGGTTTGGGTTTTTTTCCCCCCTCTGTTATTATATCATTCTGATACTGTTTACTAGAGTTGCAACAGGTGTTAGGCTAAACTTTACTTTCTGGCACACCACAAAACTCACCGACATCATTCTTCATCTTGCTCCTGTACAACTGAGAAACCTATACCCAATTTGGTGAACAAAACTTTTGTAACCAAAACTCTTGACTTACGCCACTGCTGAACTAAGGTTTAGTGAATAGAATTCGATGAATCACTCACTCATTTCATGAATTAATATCTACCCCTGTGATTTACTGTCTGAATTACTAGTTTGCAATTGTAAATTCAGCAATCAATTAGAATTAGTTAATCGCACTGATTCCTAATTACAAATTTAAGCACTTGCATTCTAGATCAGCAACCCCAAAATAAACAAAAGTCCATTAACTTCCACAGGCATGAATTTCATCTACCAGTTATCCTGTTTCTTTGGGAAGGATGATGACCCACACTAGTAAAACGTCATAAAGTCTCAAATTCTGTTTCTTGCTTCACCACAGATTTCTGCAAAATTTGGACAAATCAGAAAACATAATTCTGATTTTGGAGGATTTATTTTCACAAAAAAAATGAAGGCATGCCTGATGCAAAACCCAAATGTACACAAATTGCTTTTCTGCACAAAATTCAGACCTCTGGTCTTTATTTGTACTAACTACAGTGCCGAAGAATGAGAATTTCTTTGCTTTCAACGAGCAAACTGCACTGCACAGAGAACCCTGGCGTCTGTCCAGTACTCCACTACAGTCAAATAGACTTTGCATGCAGCAGTGTCCTTCTAGCAGAGCTCTTGCTAAAATGAAAATTTGAAAGAAAACCTAAGTCTCTAGGTATGTCTTGTTCTCTTAGATCATCTATGCTTTTAATATATGAAACATTTCCAATTACTGAATTTTCATTCTATCAGCACATAATTAAATGTCTACTAACACACATGTGCACATATGCATTAAAGAAGAATTCCTCAAGATACTGTATATCGCATTTACATGATATCTCTGAACCAAATTAGAATATATCTCGGTATCTGTGTATTCAGAGGATAATCACTGAAATACATAAGCCTGAGGAGAAACAGAAGCTGGAGGGAGAAAGAAAAATGAAATTTAGGAGTACAAAATGGTATCTATTATTTGACCAAAACATCCCACTGCACTACTAAATTTCAATTAGCTTTGTGCAATGGGTAACAATAAAGAATGTGATAATAATGGTCCAAAGCCATTTTTCTCCTTTACAAATAAACCTGATAGTATGTCAGGGACTAAACTGTCAGGTATCACCTGTGTTGAACAAAAGGAGTTTTACCATGTACACAAATCACCTAAGACAGTAATAATCATGTATTTTAGTCTTTGAAAGATATTAGAAAGAAGGCAAATTTAAGCACAGTGACTTTGGTTTCTTTCTCTCTCATCTTGTTCCCTCAATATATCACATCACCCAAACATCTGCTGCCTTCACTATGAATCATGTGGCTTGGTTTTAATGGAACTTAGCATTCATCACTTTCAACTTAGTCTCCAACTTAAAGAACTGCTATTCTTTATCCAGTGTGTGACAGTGCACTTACACGCTTTCATTATCTTATTTAAGCCACCTATAAGGCTGCAATGCATTTATTTTAGACTAGACTAATTTCTGTTGCAATGCATTTATTTTAGACTAGACTAATTTCTGTTGGAAGGGACCTACAATGATCACCCAGTCCAACTGCCAGAGCAACTCAGGGCTGACCAAAAGCTAAAGCATGTTAAGGACATTGTCCAAATGCCTCTTAAAACACTGCCAGGCTTGGGGCACCGACCACGTCTCTGGGAAGCCTGTTCCAGTGTTTGACACCCTCTCAGTAAAGACACACTTACTAATGTTCAGTCTAAACCACCCCTGGCACAGCTTTGAGCCATTCCCACACATTCTATCACTGGATACCTGGGAGAAGAGCTCAGCACCTCCCTCTCCAATTCCCCTCCTCAGGAAGCTGTAGAGAACCAAGAGGTCACCCCTCAGCCAGAGTCTCTCCAAATTAGACAAGCCTTGAGTCCTCAGCTGCTCCTCCCAGGTCATTCCTTCCAGCCCTTTCACCAGCTTTGATGCCCTCCTCTGGATGCATTCAAGGACCTTCACATCCTTCTTAAATTGTGGGGTTCAGAATTGCACACAGAATTCAAGGTGAGGCTGCAAGCAAGCTGAATATAGCAGGATGATCACTTGTTGTAATCACCAATTAGTTAAAGAGAACTGTGCCTGATGATTGCATTAGTATTTTAAATGCATTTCAACAGTACCAAGTATAATCTTCTCTGTAAGTTTTCCAGGAACTGAGGTCAGACTAACAGGTCTATAGTTCCCTAGGTGTTCCCTCGCACGCTATTTGCAAAATGGGATAACACTGGCTAGGCAGTTGTTACAAAATTAAAACAATACATACTTACCCCCAGGATTTAAATATAAGTAAATATAAATGTGCTTTTGAGAAAGGGCTACTACATATGACTACAGAATTCATACTGTGACAGCTAAATATTAGCTATTTTATAAAAAAAATATCGGGGGAACAAATAAATAAATTTCCATGCATTTTCTCAAGAGTGATCCTTCGTCTTCCTTAACCTTGCTTTAACATTTCCAGTGTTTGGTCCCCACTGAAAGGTTACATACTAAGCAAGGTGACAGATGAGCAGACAGACAGTCAGGCAGATAAATAGCTACTTGAGTCAACAAGTCAGATGAATAGCCATATATATGTACAAAGCACAGAAAGAAAGAAAGTAAGTTAAGCCTGCATCTGATATGCCAGTTATTTCAAATGACCTCTTAGTGTTGCGAACTGCAATATTCATCAGATCCAAACTCATGGTAGCAAAACAAGCAAAATAAAGTTTAGTCTGCATCATGTTGTTTCAGACTGAGGAAAAAAAGGCTTTAAAATAAGAAGAAATTTCTTTGCTACATGCAAACATTTTAATTTACAGCCATCATTGATATTGATATGTCATCAGTACTCAAGCAGCCCAGTGAAAAGATGTGTCAAGTATTTGTATTGTGTAGAAGTGCACAGGGCAGGAGGGAAGGGGATTAAAAAGAAAAAAAAATCAAAGAAAAAACATCAAGGAAAGAGGAACTCTGCAGGGAAAGAAAGAGAGCCAAAAAACTCCTAAGAAAGTACAAGAAAACAATCAAAACCAGACAGGATTTTAAGGGGGCAAAGACAACTCGACTTACAAGCAATACAGGAAGAACTCATTTCCAGACATGCAAAAGCACCTAGGCAATGTCAGTTAAGTACCACAAATAGCAAGACTGGGAAGAGAGGCAGAAAGAGAGCCTTAAAAAGTGAGAAAGGTAGATATCGAACTGAATGGATAAGCATCAGCGTCTAGAAAGAAAAGGTACAGAAATAGGAAAAATAAGGCCATTAATAGAGAAGAAAGGGAAAACAGGTAAGAGATGGCTGTATGAATCACTTAAAAAAATAAAGTAGTCAGTTTTAAACTTTGTTACTGAAGAGCATGAACACAGACATGAAACCAAGTTCAGTTTAACTTACAAAGATGGAACGTTCACCTGTATAGCTGAAAGCAAGGGCTAATTCCTCAACACTTTTGTCAGAGTTACCTTAATAAAAACTTCTAATGGTAGCTGCTTTTGAACTCGTTGGTTTGTGAAAGCTCTATTCAGAACGATCAATGGACATTCAGCTCATCAATCACTTCAGGATCACTATTTTATTTTAAAACTCAGTTGTTGAATTTACTTCCAAAGTATAAAATGAAGTTCCACATTAACATTCAACCACCAAACAAGCATGTTTTTTTTCATGGCAAAACAGGAAAAAAAGTGCTTTGTAACTCAGAACAAAACATATTTTTCAAGTGTCAAAGCATTTACCTTGCTTCTTACTTTACCTAAACTATTAAAACTCACTCATTTTGGAAATACCTATAAAATTTCAAAACATATTTAAACATTGCAGAAGACCAAGACCTTCCCCAAGCTCTACATTTTCTAGGCTGTATCAGCAGTTTCGTTACAGATACTATGTATGAGGGCTTGCTGACATGCCACCAGGCATCTCTTCCTGTTGACGATTCTGACCTTTATTAATTCAAGTTTGTGCAATCTTCACCACTGATCTGTCAAAACTGACACCTTGTCACACTAAGATTTTGCATGAAGCATTCTGAAATAGTTCACAGGGCATTCTGTTGAATCTACCTGATACCCAGAGAGGAAATTTACAGCTTTTAGCTTTTTATTTTATATTTCTCTGGTAGAATGGCCATACATGTTGTAATAAATAACCAAAGTAGCTCAACACTTCAAAAGATGAAGACCAATCCTAATAAGTGGACAGCTGAATTATTTTCATTTGCTTTTATGGAATAGTTTTCAAATGCAAGCTTTGTTTTCCTACTCAAAATGTATTCCTAATGGCAGTAATAACAAACAAAACAATATGTTTCTTAACATCTGAAAGTTGAAACAGGTACAGTTTGAGGCCCCTATTTGCAGCTTCAGCATATAAATATGCTTACAGAAAAAAACCCCCCACACAACAGAAGACCAGTATAACCTAACACTGGCAAGTACGTCTGCTATTAGCATCATCATTTGGAAAAGAACCAAGATTTGGGGAAACTGTTGTCTCAAATATTCTATCACATGAGCTATTTTATAGTCAACAGTAACAATAGTCATCTGTGAATATGTTAGGTAGCTTCAAGACCCTGAAATTTCATAGGGTCTTTGTGCTAACTCCTGTAATACAGCAGACAGTCACCATTAGAATTCTTGTAAAGTTACAACATAGGTACGGTATTTTTGATAACCACCTAAAACCAGCTTAACACAAAAGCCAATACCCAAGAAAATGTCTGCCGTGCATTACTGGCTTCAGTTTAGCAGCCAGCCCAGCCTAAACCACGACAGCTTTGTTCTATGGATGTAACTAAAAAGAGTTTTGCCTGGAAGCTACTGAAACTTTTTATTTCAATGGTGGTGGGGAACGTTTCATTTATCCTGTCTCTTATGTCAAAAAATTCACGTGTTTTGCAGTACTTTTAAATTGCCTGGAGATAAAAATAGCATAGAGATGACCCTTACTAACTGCTGTTAAAGAACTCCCACTTGTACTCCAGAATGTCTAGTGAGCTGAGTGCAACTTTTGCATTTGTAAAAGACTTGTAGGTATTAAATACATGTGTTACTTAGTGTACGGTATCACCCTACAGAAACGCCACCTGATTTATTCAAGAGACTTGCAAACAGGAAGCATAACCTCAATGGAAAAATGTGCTCACACTTCAACCATTCCTTCATTAGGAGATATTGCTGACCCAAGAAAGGACAGCTTTCTTCAAAGTTTGTACTTTCTATTTCTAATTCCATTTATTACTTTTAAACTTTGTGTTGTTCAGGAAAAACAGCAGTATTTCTCTCAAAAAAAAGAAGTATCTGCTCATAATGATGCACCACAGTTATATTCCTTGCAATAAACTGAGAATAATCACCCCATAACGTGTTTTTTGTCATTACTAATATACCATCATTTCCATTAACCTCATTTAAACATAAAAGGCATCATTTATCAGTTTCCAAAGACAAGGATCTTTCCCAGCCTAGCTGAACATACCTTCCTCCATAACTAATTTTCTTTCGTTATATAAGACATATAAGCACTTTTAAATACACCTGAGTTGGGCAGAGAGGAAATTTTGTGGTTTGTACATTTTTTTTTTTTCCAATTCGGAAATACAGGGTTCTCTGTAATCTGAAATCAAGTAATTCTGTGTGTTGTGATCAACTGGTGCAAACTGTTAAACTTGATTTGCTTTGAAAAGCTGGGCTTGCATGATAAAGCTCAGAATTGTTTCTCAGATGAAATAGAAGCAATACTTATTTAGTATAAGGTATCGATATCACTGCAAGGATAACCTTGTTTAATTTCTTTTAATATTCTATTGATACAAATTCAGTAACTTTCATCTCACAGAGTAATTGCAACTTTTCATACAGGAACTAAGACAGTTATTTTCCAAGTTTTTGCCACATTTTCCCTCTTTATGGCAGTCTTCCCCCTATCAATTTCAGTCTCTTTGGTACAGATTTTACTTCAGCATCAAACGTGATTTAATTTAACGACTCAGAGAGCATCCTCAAGGGAACCTGAGGTCATCTGCTCTACAGGGGAGAGATCACAGAAGTTTAATACAAAGGAAGAAATCAAATACACAATACCACCTACAATGGATAAAATCCTGTATTTCACAATGGCAACAATGGGGCCAGCTGTGCATTTTTTTTTCAGCGTGTGGAGAAACATACCAAAATCTCTTACACAAGACCCAAACTCTTTAAAATAATTATGGAACATAATTAAGAAGGAAGACATCTTTAGGATAAACACAGCGCCAGTTTTCCCTCATGTGACAACTAACTCTAAAAGAAGTGAGACTTCCTAAAAACTACCCACAGCATAGTCACAGGTTGTAATATTTTCCTTTGGAATATGAAAGTGAGGTTTATAAACCTGGGATGTGAAATTCTATCCCCAACACAATTGATAGAAGTCTGATACACTCAAAAGAAAGAGATAATTTTATGCACCTGGGTTTCAAAACATGTCTTTAACAGGTGATAATCCTGCAAACTGATTTTCATATGTTGTAAACAGCATTTCAGTTCTCCTGCTGGAAAGTTACTTGCAGTACAGTGGGACAGAACAGATGCCTCCATCTCTTCAATGAATCAATGTAACAAGGGAAATAATCCATGATAAGAAGATATCTAATTTCAGAGAACAAAAATTAGAAGAGGTATATAGACTGTTGTGCCTCCTTACTTCTTTTGGAATTCTTGAAATTGGCCTGATTCTCCTGTGATGTCTCAAAAGCCACTGAAAGGATTATCAGTGCTCTCCTGAATTTCAACATATAACTAAAAGAGAGTCTACTGCTTTTAATTCTTAACTCTTTCATTTGGGGGAAAATAAATGAAGTATTACACAAATGGCAAATATTCCTGACTGTGTGGTATACACTGAACATGGAGAGACACTGAGCTCTTCAGATTTTTTACTATACTCCTGTTCAACTGAATCACCTTCTGGTATCTCAGAACAGGTATTGAGCACAATTTGCCCTTACTTGCTAATAATTTCTGCTAGTTGGCCCTTCTTTCATACACAGAACTAGATTTCAAGAACAGGCTGATCATCAGAAACAAAAGACATACATACCTCCCTCTGTCATGGTGATACTGCTGAACATGACCTACACAACAAATTGTTCAGAACAGTAATACTGCATTCACATCTCTTATGGTGCTCAGTCTTATATTGCAAGTCTTGCACAGTCTGCAATAGCCTCTGTAGTATGAGAGAATACGAACACATAGCGACACTAGGGCAGACTGACTTTTTATCTGCTTTAACTTCACTGAAACTAGACCAAGGAGGTATTTAGTTTACTTGAGCTAAGCCAATATAAGAACCTGCAGCCCTTTATTGACAAGTCAGTTCTCTGTCTAGAACATCACACTTGCACATAGTCATTCTTCTCAGTATGGGTATACTCCCATCAATAAGAACATTTAGGGAGTTACATAGTGGCTGCAGAAACTCGCAGGTTGGACTGTCTTCACTGACCTAGAACTTCTCAGCTTACTACAGTCTTTAACGCTATCTTGAGGAAAACACATCTTTTATTAAATCACATACTCAGAAACAATCTTTCTGTGCCAATACACAAGCACTTCTAAACTGGAAAATGCAATTAGGAAATTAACGCTGCTGTATGTTTACGTTTGTTAAGAGGACGTCCTCTCAGATTTTATTCCTGACAGAAATCACATGGCTAATGTGTTGTTAGGGAACTTCCCTGAGACACTTTTTCTTTTAAATTTGTACAGATATTCCCTGTGTTTAAAGAGATTAGGGCTTGTTCAAGAAGGTGGGAAAGCAAAGCCAAGTCAGAATTTGACTGGTCAGTTTCGCTTCAGCCCTGGGCAAACTTGTGAAACAAATACATTAAACTGACTATTTGTAACTACTTGGAGAATAACCATAAGATGAATAACCACCAACATGGGTTCATCAAGACCAAATCAATCATTTGACAGATCAATCTAACTTCCTTCAACACAAACCTGGAAGCTCAGAGGAGACTGGGAAATGTCATAGCTTGACTTTAGTAAACCTCTTGACAGGACTATACAGGATGCAGAAATGTCTCCACCATAAACCTTAAAAAGACAGAAAGGTCTACTGCAAATAACAAAAAAAGCCAGGTAAGAATAAACTAAACATTGCTATTGGAGCCACTAGGTAAATAACATTATATCAAATCTGCTGGAAGAAAAAACACACCTGTATCCTCAGCATTGCAGTAATGTACTACATGATCTAGATTTAAAGTACAAACCACTATACTATGTGACTACTCATTGTCATAAGTAATGAAAGAAACATTTCAGGCTATCTCAATCAGATGTACTGATACCTTCATGAAAACACAGTATATCTCTCACACACAATTTACTTTGTGGATAATTATCAATACTTTGGGTTACTGATTTAACTGAGATCCAACTACAGAAAGCAAGTCTCCAGGGCCAAAGACAACACCAAAATACTTGCATTTGTGATGTGTCCTGCACAGAGTCAGGACTGATTTTATCACTGAGAAAGTGGCAATTAAAATCATGAGCCTCAACTTCTTTGAGCTAGACATAAAACCACACATGGTTCTATGAACTGCAGCTCATCGATCCGGAGAGAAAGTCTGAAGTCAAACCCACAGAGAATCATAGAATAGTTCGGGTTGGAAGGGACCTTAAAGACCATCTAGTTCCAACCCCCTGCCATGGGCAAGGATGCCTCCCACCAGACCAGATTGCTCAAAGCCCCACCCAGCCTGGTCTTTAACACTTCCAAGTGGGGCATCTACAACGTCCCTGGGCAACCCTTTTTTTTTTTTTTTTAATATTTAAAAACCTTCTGGAGTTTCTCATAAGAAACCTTTCAATTGACAATGCTTTGTTTCTGTACAAAGAATTTACCTAGAGAACTCATCAAAGAAATTATCTGTTGGACATGAAGATGAAACCACATATCTTCTTTTCTGATATACTATTAAAAAAATACTTCTGTACCACATGCTTCATGATACTACTAAAGACTCTATCCAACCTACCATTAGATTGTTGTTGGCCTTTTTCCTCCCCCTTTAGAACTGAAAGGGGTGTTGGAGGGCCTTTACTACCTGCCTTTTTGTTAAATGTGCCTAGCTTTGAAGCAAGTATCTCTGAAATGAGGCAGATGGTGTATCCTTTGAAGTACCAGCTTATTCAAAGCAGAAGCAAAAAAAAAAATCCAGCTCTATCGCAGTTACTTTATTATGCAATGTCCTTTTAATCTCATAGGGATGACCACAGATAATCAGAAGGTGAAATCATGATTCCTCTTGCCACAGCTTTGCAGAAAAGAGAAACAGAGAGAACTACAAGGAATTAGTTCAATCTTCTCAATATGCAGTATGGAAGAAAAAGCTTAGTTGTAATGATCCCCTATCTCACAGTGGCAGAGCATATGAATGCAGTAATGATTTTCACATCTTCTGCAACTGTACAAGCTTCTGCTTTTCAGTCTAAAGAGAGATGAAAGCTATCTAGAGGATGAATCTAAAGAGACCAAACTCTGTGTTCTATCAGAAAAAGAGTAGAACAACAATATCACATATTTTGAGTCATCAATATAGCCATATCCAAAAGAAACTACCTGAATTCCGCTACTTCATCATTATAAATAAAGAAATAATCAATTACTACATTAAACATACTGCTGGATGTACGCTGATAACTTCTTGCTTTTACATGATCTATCTGTAGGAATACAAGAGAAAGAAAATTCTCCTCTTTAATGGGAAAGGGTACAGTTATCTGAAGATTGTGAAGCTACCAGAATTCTCAGTGACTTGTTCAACCAGGGTCTAGGTGTTACCCTATTTTCATTACTTAATGCATTTGACTAAAAGTTTGTTCAGAGAATCAGTAGTACCCCACCCCCCCAAGTGATACTTATGATACTTATGTTTAAATCTGAACCAATTTCAATCAGTAAATTACTTGTTCCAGGAACAAGGCTATTTAAGCAACCGTAAGTCTGCATTGGTGCGAACAGAGAAATTGACCAGCTAGTGCTGTTTATTCTGTTTCTTCTTCTTCCTGAGAAAAGACAGCAAAGTTCACTGACTTTGTTATTCTTGATCAATAAATCTGAATAACAGTTTTTGTCAAAGGCAAAACTGGACACCACAATAGTTATACATTTGGAGAACTGTAAGCCTGTGGAATGCCATATCCCAGTCCAGAAAAGTTACAGTACCACTACCATAGTATAGAATACTTGTACTTTAGAAAAACTAAAGGTAAAAGGAAAAAGCCTCCTTCTCTTCAAGTAAGCTGACCCTGAAGGTGATGAGCAAAAGCTTACACTGTTGTCGTTTCAAATGTCAGAGGAGTTACAAAAGCAGGAAGGTACCGACACACAAGGAAAACAAATGGACGGATTGTACCACATAATGTTGGCAACATATATTGCCCCTGAAAGAATGTTATTCACACCCTGTGATATCAGTTCAAACTCCTGAAATATTTTTTTATGATTCTACACTAACTGCCATGTTCTCGAAAAAGATGTATTCTACTGTCCTAAATTAAAACTCAGATTATACACCATTTACAAGTTTATTTGCAGGGGGAAAACTGTCTCAGTTGTTTTAAGGAAATTTCAAGGAGCAAGTTTGTCACCTCCTGAATTAAGTTTGCTGCAGATGGCAATGCTACAGAGATCTTGGAATTACTGGAATTTGCAAAAAGATTCCAAAGAACGAAGTATTTTTCTAACAGTGATTCCACAGAAGTCAAAGATAAGTTTGTTTTTATTGAGAGCCAAATACGGTCTGAAAAAATATTAAAAATAAAGACTACGATATATTCCACTTATGAGTCTTACCAAGTTGTTCTACCCAATCCAAATTAGTCCTTCCCGAAATATTGCCCAAGTCATCTTCTACTCCTCTTAAATAATTTAATTAATGGTGCTTTCATAGCTTTCCTTGAGAAAATATCATGTGTAAAACCACAATGCCATCGTTATCATCTTCCTTGTGCAATAAAGACTAAATTAAGAGATGTAAGATAAAGATGGTAATGAAGATGTGAAATAATTCCTTCTCATAATTTTCTCTTCGTGCATTCAATGTAACTGAGGTATACACTTGTCATGTTCAAAATCTGCAGTTTCTACCTCAGTTAACCTTTTATTTCAAAAGAGAAAAAAAAAAGATAAAAAATCAGTCTGGCAAGCATCCCAATAACAGAATAACTTGGGTATGAGGAAAGCAATTCAATTTTCTGACAGTTCTTAGGATAATCAAAAACCCAGGAGAAACTAGTAAATTTGGTTTGTTCATGCTCAATTTGTCATAGCACTTCCTCTTCCCCCTCCCATCTCCCAAACTCTCTACCATCTCAACTTTTTACTCAACGGGGAAGTGTGAGCATCATTATGTAGCAGCTCAACTGGCTCACTAAACAGGCAAAGATGGTAATTCCCGCAAACAAGCTCACTTATATACTCTGCCTACTGTGCATAGCTTCCGTAAATAAATTGAGCTCAGATTACCATGCAGCCAACCAAGTATATTGTGCTGATATCATAGACAGACAAGTTGTAAAAGGTATTTGAGCTCATCCTCTAAGACAGACTCTCTGAACTGATAGCGAGCTGATGAAAACTTCACTGAAGAGAAACAGGTGTTTGCTGGATGGGGAGAGGGCTGGTAGATACCAGTTCAAGCAGAAAGCGCGCACAAGTGCATACCAGACTGCTTTTCAGATAGACAAAAAGGGGGTTCTCCTAAGGATCAGTCACCTCAGAAGCGGCAATAAAAAGGAAAGACACGAGGGAAAGCCTCTTTTGGTGACAGCAGGTTCCCATGAGCTGAAAGTGGTGCCTGCTGGCAAAAAATGTTAGCTTGGGATCCCAGCAGGAAACATTCAAGAGCTTGCAATGGTTAAAAGCTTCTGATTTTGTAAACAAAAAGATATTTTGCCAGCCAGATGGGGTTTTGCAAGTGCTTGCAGCTCTAATATAAAGAAATCCTCTAAAAAGAGTAAACAGTGGGTAGAGATGTAAATAGAAAAAGCTCTTTTTTTTTTTGTCACTTAAATAATTAAACCATTTCTTATTGACTAATGAAATTATTTAAAGACATCAGAGTAACATTCCAGCCAGCACAAGCAACTGTTTTTGCCTGAAGTGACATCTTCACAGCAGCAGATTTTATTATTTCTTCATAAAATTTGTTCTGTCATTTCTGTAAGAGACCTATTTTTAGCTGACAGGTAACATGGCAAAAAAAAAAACAAAACAACATACATGCAAAACTTCAAATAAAATGAATATGACTCATCAATCTGAGACCACTCAGAAGAGTCGATAAAAAAGGGATTGGCCAATGGTGCCCTTGCTGAACAATAAAAATACTCAATTAAGAGTTTCCAAGTTACATGCAAAATTGGCAAAAGTAGTACAATATGTGTGGCTTATATGCGTTAGATTGGAATTATCTGGCAGGTAGGAAAACTATTTCCTAAAAAGCATCATAGGGATACATTTTCCTATGTCACAAAAAAAACCCCCAAATTACTCATAGTTGAAAAGAACACTGCATTTTACTTACCAAAATAATCAGATAAGAAAGCTACTTCTATCTCTGCATGTCAAGTAGGAAATCGGCCACTATGTCTCCTAGTAATGGTACGTACTCAACAGACAGACAACACGAGAGGGGAAAATGCTGGACTAATTTTCTGTCTATATAACTCATATCTTTATACAGTATTTCACATCTGACTATTACCCTGTAGTTATTTTATTACATTCTCTTACTGAAAAAAGAAGAATGACTGATCCTCTCTCACAGCTATCATTAGGAAGCAACAGTACAAAACAAGAAGAAAAAATTAATTAGAGAATGGATGACATTCAACTTTCTACTCGACAGCCTTCTCTTATCAGGTGTTAGGTCATTTATCTTTGTATTTTCTGTGAGGTATAAGATTTTACAAACCCTACAGGAAAGTAGAAGGCCACCTTTCTTAAAATTAGTATCTTACCATAGAAGGTATACCAGCAATTCGATACAGTCTGGCAAAACATTTGTCATTAGTTCAATCTCAGTGCAATAATCAGGATTAGCTGGAGGTCTACTTGGTGGTGAATCAGGATCTCTCCTGTTCCACGGTATGATTCCTGCCTACAGAATTGAGGAACAACATTGAATAAATTTGGGGCATCCTTGTACTGTTTCCACATTCTTAAAAAAAAATTAAAATAACTGGACAGACTTCATACCGATAGCTTTTTTCTGTAAGCTCTGCATTCTGATTGTATTTATGAGGGAGTAGTGGTGGAATTTACCAAGCTGCTTCTCAGCTTCCTCAGGATTGAATCAATCAATTTGACTACTACTGGAAAAGAAAGATTTGACAAGTTTAACAAAGTACAAGCTATCCTTTCCCAGTGCACTGGGAAAATTAGGAAGAAGCATGATCTGAGAGAAACCGAAGGTATTTACAGGCCCCTTAAAGCTTTTAGAGAAAGACAGAAGAGACAAATTGCTCTCCAATCCCAGGAGTCCAAAATGAATTTTACCATCTCCACAAACACAAGTGACAGTGTTCATTAACCTGTTAAGTACAATGAATTTTAAAATATAAATCAATAAAAAGTTTTATTTGGGATTTTTATAGAAAAAAGAGTTGGGGAAGCACTCATATTTTACTTCACATCTTAAAATCACAGGCTTTGTTCAACCTGGAATAGGCTTTGACATCCCTGCCAGAAAATCCAAAAAGCAGATTCCAGAGATCACGAAGACCTACAATACTATTATTGGAGTAAATGAAAGACTGTTCCCTATTTATATAGACTACCTCCTTTCTACTCCAGTTTTCCATCTAAATAGACTGACACCAACGTTCCTTCTTATGATCTGAAGCATTCACAGTTAATGTCACAGACTTTTCTGAAGCAGGTATAAGTGAAACGTCCTGTATTACTGAGAATTATTATTAAGATTTATGCTTAGTATTACAGATTTTCAATTGAATGAAAGTTGTTTGGGATTTGCACAGAAATTTACAAAGTTTGGTTTGAAACCCCACCCCCTCCCAAGGTTGGAAAACCCAGCAAATGAACATGCTTATATTTGGTTCCTTATTTATAAAATAAAACGTGTTTTTCCAACTATCCTAAGAAATTCTAAGCTGTTTCTCCCCTCTGTCACAAAAGGACAGAGCTGAAACTCTAAAGGAGCCAACCCACTTTGCGATCAAAGACACAAATACATTTAACACAGGCCTGGGAATACAAGCTGTTGTAAGTCTTATATCGTTTCTGATTTCTGCCATTTAGGAATATTTTACTTCCTCTTAGGGTGGGTTTCTTTGGTTGGTTCTTTAAAGGTACATGGATTTCGTGGTTGCCATTCTTATGTTTGTCTGCTAACCTAACTATTTTTCTTAAAGAAAAAGTTGAGGTTTATGCACAGTCAAGCACCCCCTCTTCTATTTCCTAAAAAAAAAAATAAAAATCAAGACACTCCAATCTAGTACGAGTTACCCATCAGTATAGCTCAGACTTAATTTAAAAAGCAAACCAATTCATAGAAATGAAGTGACTGAAAGAATTTTTTATTCTACAAAATCCCTTGACTGTAATGTAAACACAAAGCCATGCAATATGTTATCATAACAGTAAGACATGTTTTAAAGGTCTTCTTTCCCATCTGTAAAGAAAAAAAAGTGCTCTAGTTTAAAAAGATACAAATCACACTAAAACTTTTGTAATAGAAATTCTTTCCTCTGTAATTATTCAAGTTCTTTATTCTGGAGACTGAGGATTTAAAAATTTTTTCAGGAGGGGTGGGGAGACAAGGAGTGGTTTGTTTTGGAGTTTTTTCTGTGGAATTTTTTGTTTGGTTGTGGGTTTTTTTTTTTATTATTTCTAGGGTGCTGTTTGGAGTTTTGTTTGGTTTGGGTTTTTGTGGTTTTGGGGTGGTTTTTTGCTTGTTTTTTTAACCAAAAGGGCACCCCTCCACACCTATATAAATGAATGGAGCCGGTGCTCAGCTGTGTGATCCAGCTCAGCTAAACGATGTGATCCAGCCCCCAACTGGGTGGCTCCCAGGCCCTCTGCAGACTTACTCCACTACGTCCATGTCTTTTTTGTACTGGGGAACCCCAAACTGGACACAGTACTCCAGATGTGGTCACAGGTCTATTTCCCTGCAGTGCTGTCTACACTCATGCTAATGCAGCCCAGGAGACAGTTGGCCGCCTTTGACACAAAGGCAGACTGTTGACTCATGTTCCACCAGTTGTCCACCAGGACATCCCCTCATGTCCTTTTCTGCAAAGCTGCTTTCTAGCCTCTTGGTAGCCAGCCTCAACAGTTGCATGGGGTTATTCTGCCCCAGATGCAGGAATTAACATTTGCTGTTGCTGAATTTCATGAGGTTTCTGCCACACCATGTCTCCAGCTTGTTAAGAAGAACAGCATTGGTCTGCAGCATAACTACTACCCTGGATTTACTATCACTCACAAAGCTGCAGAGAGCATCCCATTCATTCCCCTCATCCAAGCTGTTAATAAACATTTTTAACAGCGCTGGCCCACCCTACTGTTGCACGATGATGCTGCTAGTAACATGCTGTCAACTCTGAATTCAGAGGTCCAGCCAATATTCCGTATACCACCGATCCAAACTGTATCTAACCATCTTGGCTACAAGGATACCCCTTGTCAGACGTCTTGTGAAGCCAAGATAAACATTATAAGATCAAGTAATCTCATAACAGAAAGCTAACAGGTTGATCAGGAACAATTTGCCCCTGTAAGCCTGGCTTCCTGTCCCTCCTGTGGGTGGCCTGTTCCTCCCCAGATCCTTCTCCTCTCCCTTCTGAAAAAGGGCATGTTTTCTTTTTTTCCCCAGTTATTAGGAACTTACCCATAATAAACACCAACTTTCTACTGTCAAGAAGTACAATAGTCATGTAAAGTAACCTAAAAATGACATTTTACCTTAAAGAATCTAATCTGTTTGCATAATTTGACACTCTATGATCTCAGAATCCAGCTAGTACTCAGAAAGCATATATTCTTAGTTTTCTCCAGTTCTTCTGTACTTACTTTGTACTTGCCAATTTTCAATGACGCTATTTTCCAAGCTCCCTCTCTTTTTTCAGCATCTTTCTGGAAACTTGGTAAGCAGACAGAAATGCCATTTCACATATTTCAGTACTGTGTCTGGAGCAAATCTCTGTGCATGCAATGAAATTTCTCCAAGGGTTATCTTGACAGAACTATAAACCTCACTCCAAAATCTTTCTAGCCATTGTTACTTCTTTCTTTTATAAACACCTCACATCGAAGACATGCTTTTGGACTACATTATCAGAGAGGAAAACCCCCACATTTTCTGCTGAAAAAGTTCACAAAGTATTTTTAATTCCTTGACAACTCCTCATTTAGTATTTTCTGTGATTCCTGGAGCTGATGGGATTCACTCTGGTCAGACACACAGAAGAACACTAGCTTTAAACTAATGAGATAAACCACTTGGCTGATACCTGTTATGCTGAGAGTGAATAGTATTTATTTATGTTTATGCTTATTGCAGATTCCCATCAAACATCACTTTTAACAACTTTTGCAATCCTTTGCATGCCAGGTGAGTGAATATATGAATCAATACCCTGGTGTCACACCTTTCTTATAAACAGGAAGAGAAGCAGTCTATCTGATACCCATCTATGGCTTCATGAATCAAACCATGTGTGGCTTTACGAATCAAAGCTGACACCTGAAATTGCACCTAGAGTTACAGAGAAAGGCAATGCAGTTGTCAGAGGAATGATTTAATATGTTAACTGTAGCTCTCACCATTCAAAAGGCAGGCAAGCAGCTAAAGTGTGCAAATGTACATGCTAAACGGTAACTTCTAAACAATGTCTTAAGTAGATGGTTATCTAGAGCACATTATTCTAGTATAATCAAAAAAAGTCCAAGCCCCAAATTTTCTTAATAGGCAAAGCACATTTAGCTTTGTTATATTATTCTACATGTTAATTGGCTATCCTAAGCATACAAAACATTTAACATCATTCAACAACTATGGGAAAGATTGTCATTTCAGTTAAAGCTACACCCAACTGATTTCAGACACAGAACTACATCTTAAGAAGCCTTTCAGTCTCTCTGTGCTAACTTGACTAAGCTAACACTGTAGGAACACACATACTGTGTTGCTGAGAAGTACCCTCTGTGAATTACTAAAGCGAATTCTACGTTCAAGATGTCAATGGGAGTGAGAACAAGGAAGAGGATAAAAACCTCTGCATATAAATCCCATTTAAAAGCTCCCATACAATACTCATTGCCCCTCAGTGCTCTAGAGATACTTAAGCAAAATATCAACAAGAAAATTATACAGCACAATGGGTTAGTTGTATTAATATAGAAAGATCACAGATGACTTAAGTATCCAGAAGGACTGCATTGTCTTCCTACTCCCATACACGATAATCTACAAAGATGTAACCAATTGAGACTTGGAAATAAAAAAACCTTTCACCCCTTTGTCACTGAAAGCCAGCTTTTTGAAAGATGATGAACAAGATCTCCCTCATTTCTTATTAATGACACGTTTGTAATATGAATTTAGGAAGTTGTGGTATCTGTGACCTCCCACAGGTCATTTGTAACTATGTCTCCTATGAGTTATGAGCTCTTGCCATCCATGGACTAACTTTAATCTGGTGACAGTAATGAGACAAATATGTATTAGCTTCATGCCTCTGAAATTGTAATGCCCCGAGTGAATCCTTGACATTTACTATTTGCAATTTCCCCTCATGTAAAATGCAGTGTAAAAAAACAACTGAAACGCATGAATGTGTTGGCAAGTTATTTCAACTTCATACTGACTCATTAAAGTTAAAACACAGTCTTTTCCAATTCAATCAACGAATAAAATTACCACATATAAAAGAGAGGATGCCATATCCAGTAATATCATGTTCTATGCCTTTGACACCAATCTTCCATCAGTTATTCTTAGATTGGCTACAAACTCTTGAAAAACTTTTCCAGTTGACATTTATTTTGATCATCATCAGTCCACAAACTACTGATTAAAGTGGGACATACTCTGCTCTTCACTTTGAGTACTTCAGCGTAAGTATCATTTGCCTCAGCACAGAGGCAATTGCACAGGGTCTCTCCTGCCACACAAACCTCTGCAGGATTCTTTTCCAGTACCTGTCCCCACTTCCCCAAGAAAGCAGATGAAAGCACTACGGTTCAATCTCAGGTTGGTAGCAGACAGCACAATACTACGAAAGGCCAAGACTACCTGAGGCACAAGGGCCCTCACCATCGCTGCAGGGCACAAAGTGTCTGGACCTTCCCTTCTATAAACCACCAGGTTTAGTTTGCGGCATGACTGACACTACCTATCCCTATGTATTTGTAAAACAGCCAAGATTGCTTCATTTGCAATGTACCGCCACAGTATATAACCAACAAAAATCAGGATTTGCCCAACACCACTTATGTCAGTGACAAAGCATACATTTGTTAAAATAGAAAGTATTTTTGTGAGGCGTTAACTAAGACCTCTGTAGCGCAGGGAAATTACCGATGCATTCTATATCAACATTTACAAAGATGCAGCAAACTTCAAAGACCAAATCTCAGAGTCAAAGGACAGACTCTTCATAGTTTGATCACTGAAGAATCACTTGTTCCTAAAACTCAGTCTTTTTTTTTTTTTTTTTTTTTTAATTGAAATATACTAAATCTGAAAAATACCGATTCCTGGTCTAATGTAGGAACATTTATAGACGCTTTTTTAGACATGGGAAATGATTTCTACCTAACTTTCACAGATACTAAAATGTATCAATGTAAAGCTAGTACAAGTATGACTGGAATTCATGAAACTCAGGCCAGAAAAATAAATTTATGCCCCAAGTTGGTATTTAGAAAACCTCCGCCACAGCAAGCTTACCAAGTTCAGATTCTAAGACAGACTTGCAAGTAAGATCCAAAGTCCTGGGAGGCGGGATGATATGACTTAGTCCCATTCTGAACTTGTAACCATGGAATACACTCCAGCCATAATTGATGCCACTGTGGCAAGGGCTGAAGTAGGTTATGTACTCACATACTTCCAAGAACAATGACTCTAATGATGAGTGTTAAATATATGAACAACAGTTAAATTTCAGTGCAAATTCTGGCTTGCAAAAATTAGAAAGTCAAGTAGTAATTCCCTTAAGGCACCTGGAAAATACGAAGTAATATGTCAGTTACTTTTCCTCCACAAAGAATAATCTGCCTTAGCATTATTGGTAACACTGAAATAACAAAAAAAAAGTCTTGCTTTTTACTGAAGGAATTTTCCAAATCATCACCCATATCCACAGATTATGCATTTAGAGTATGTCTCAAGAGAAACATTTTTCTGTCAAGAATGTAACTGTTTTGAAAATGCAAATTTTAAGAATAACTAAGATATCTACAAAGATAAGAACTTTAGTGTACCTACAAAGATAACAATTCAAGTTGATAACTTTGATAACTCAACAACATGTTACCTCTAAGTAACACGCAGTGTATCTTGCAAGAAGATGACAAATATTACCAAGTTAAATATAGCACAGAGACATGAATCTGTAGATTGCTCCCTACAGTCAAAGCAGAGCAGAAATGGTGATTTCTCCAAGAGGCCACTTAAAACAGGAGCCTGCCTAATTTATCCACTCTGAACTGATCTCCGACAACTACAGGAGGTACCTATATAGCTGCTAGTCTGAGATTTGAAAGTCAGCCTTGAAGACATTCTGAGATCATATGCCCTGGTCTTTCATCGAACCTTGTGGGTTACACTCAACTTTCAGGACAATTCATTCCACTGCATTAAGTGAAGTTGTTCACACGCAGGACTGTTATCTGGCTGCGGGTGCTCTGTATTTTACATTATTGATATAAATCAAGGTCAATCCTGAATTAAAGGAACTTTCCCCAACCCCCAGGATATTGCGGTTTTGTTACATGGGAACAACTCATTGCAGCTCATAATACGGTACCTCAGAATCCCCTAACCAGGAGCAGAGTACCTTTTTTCAGAGTTTCCAAAGAAATCTTTACAGTCTATCACATAAATAACCCTTATTTTGAAAATCCTTATAATACATAGTTTAAAAAACAGAACTGGTATTTTGTCTGATGGACTGTAATGGATCCTCAGGAAATAACAGGTATCTTGTAAAGCCTCTTTATGTATAATTATGTGATGACTAGTGAATTGATGTTAAAATCAAAATGGATACACATAAAAGATCAATCTACAATTACATAGGCAATTTCAGTGTCCAATTCTAGACCACCTGTCAGTAATTATGGAGTATTTCTCGGTTCACACTAAATAATATGAAATCATTAAGGTCTCAAACCATTTCCTATTCTACTTGGGCCAGATTCTTTACTCTTACTTCAGGAAAACCTCCCCAGCAGGGAGTAAAAATTCCCAACACTACTTTATGAAATGCATTTCATGAAGTACAAAACTTTTCCCCCCATCTTAATTCTGTATGAAAAGCATCATAGCTAGGATGCGTATTACGTAATACCACTATATGATACTTTCACACTTACTTAATAATTTTGGACATATGATGGACCTCCTGTACATTTTATATCAGCAACTGGTGTAAATAATGCCATCTAAATTAAACACAACAGACAACCAGCATTTGCAGGCCCCTTCCTATCCATTCTTTCAGCATACAACTCTCTCTTTCCAAGCCTGGAAGGAGGAAAGTAGTAGTTTGAAGATTATGGGCTTCTGCAAACTGGAAAGATTAGTCATAAATTTCTATAAATACTCTGCTCTCCAAATAAACATTAGAAAAGACTGCGAGATACAACACACTATGGAAAAGTAGTTCATAGGGCTTAAGTTAACAAGAGGGCTAACTCAACACAGTTATTCCATATTAAAAGTACACATACACTACTCTAGAACTGACAAGAAATCAGATGTCAAATCAAAAAGGCTTACATATGCCAAAAGAAATGAAAAGTTGGAATATGAAGAGCAGTTTGACATGGACGCTCCACAATCAGCAACTAAATGAAGTTTGACACGCTTCTGCAGGTACAGAACACGTCACTATTACCAGACATAGACATATACAACAATTAAGGTTCTATTTAAGCCCTATTTAAGGTACTCAAAATGCAGTGACTTTCACTTTGTGTTAATGAGAAGAGTTTCCCAAAGTTATTATGGTTGTGTACTTCAACAGCAATATCTTACCATAATTTAAATGTGCAACAGGACTCTTACGTGAGCTTTTTAAGAATCATACAGGGCAGCCGTAGAACCTCACAGAAACTCCATAAAGACCCACTTTGTATAGGCTAGTCAAAGCATAAAAGGAAAAAAAAAATCCTTTAAGGTAACAGAGGGAATATATAGTAATCAAGGGGATAATTACATAAAAGTAAATAGATATGATATCACAAGTGTACTATTCTTTTAAATACATGATGCTGGAATATAATGACAATGATGGAATGCCACCATTCACCCCTGGAATTGAAGGATGCTGAGCATCTTTCAGATAAAGAAAACAAGCAAGGACAGAGAAAGGCCTGTTGACTACGTGTTAGTTCCCCTAGGATCGCATAGAAGGGATTATTATATTGGCTTTCCAAAAAAAATTTTTTTGACATTTCTATTAAAATCATGATTCTTGAGGGGTTTATAAATTCATTCTTTCATTTACATGAGACTGAAACCTGACATAAATGTTTTCAGGCCAAATTTGTTGTTAAATGCTTTCTGAATAGCATACAGGGTTTTTCAGTGGTTCCAGCATACTCCACAGCATAAAAATTGCCCATGGAGTTGTACTGTTCTGCTCAAACAAAAATGTTCACATTAAAGATGTAAGTATTTGCATGCCCAATGCTGCATGAAAAATATAAAAAAGTATATGGTTACACAGCAATTAATATACATTAGTGGTACAAAAAAAATATCTTTGGCAATTATTTTTTGCGCAATAGGCCATGTGGACATATAAATCCCAATGTCTTCACTACTTGCTCTCTCATACCAGAACATCGCTTTTTTAGTATTTAAGTATATGCTTTAATATACAACCATGAATAACTCCATATTCTCCTTGATTTCTCCATGCTTTTCAGAGACATTCTTTTTCTCTTGCATTTCAAAATACGACATTGTTTCTTGCCTGCTACCACACACACACAAAACACCACCTTCAGAAAGATAATGACCTCATATTTCAGAGTTTTACAGAAGCATTTATTCTGTTGCAGACTATCTTTTCAAAGAGAAACATTCCTCCACTATTCTTCACTTTGGGAGAAAGAAGAGAAGACAGCATAAAAAATAAGGAAAACTGATTTTCTCTAAAATGTTAATTAACATTTTTATGTAAATAAAAATACAAGTCTGTATTTGAGTCATTTGCAAGAGCTCTATTATCAAAGTTAGTATTAGTCACATAGGTAGTATTAAATGAACCCAAATGATTTTGGGTTTGCACTCTGTTCACTTCAGATAAACATTAATTAACTCATAAAAAAGCCACTGCTTCTGTTGAGTAAGAAAACACAGAAGACCGCTTTGTAAATATCTGGTATCTTCTGTTAAGCATTCAAAATTAAGCCCGCCTGAANGAATATCAACAAAATGAAGCTTAACCTTACGAACTCTTCTATTAAGAAAAATGAAAATTATTATGTTTTCTGTATTAAAAACATTTTGACTTACTGGGAAAGACAACTTCATTGTCACAGCTCCTAGGCTGGGTAGAAGAAAAAAAGGACTGGCAGGTTAGAGACAGATTGCTAACAAGCATAGTAACTAATTTTTTTTTTTTTTTAAATGGTTAAATGGCTAACAGGGAAGGGAATTTTAACAGAAAAAGAAGTTTTGCTTAGGTTGAGTTCTTTTATTCAACATTCCATAAAGCGAATAGATTACAGTGCTACTTTCATGGGAAGAACCAAGCTTAACAATGTGATGTTACACAAATATACATATAGGCTTTACTTAAGTTTATTAACATTTGACAAGAATCCTATTTCAAGCAGGGATTTAAAAAACAATGTAAGAACTGTGAAACTCAAAAAAACCCCAAGTTTTTAAAATATGATTGAGTGATCATGTATGTGCACAAATAATACGGGTTACTATTTTCTTTAATTCTTATCAGAAGAAACATCCAATAAAGTATTAAAAGTGAAAAGCAGTTATTTTCAGACTCAGAGGAAAAACTTCTATACAGTGATAAAAGATCAAAAGCTTCTGAGTTGCAGTCCCTGGTATCTAGGTAACAACAGATCCTGGCATCCGCTTTCCTTATTTATTTGCATGATTAACAAATAGATATGCAAGTGCCTTAATCCCCAAGACATCTACCCACCTACCACTACTAATTGACCGATTTTCTGCAGCCCACACAGGATATGAATCTGAGGATAAATAGTGGTAACAAATAACACCTTCGGAGAACTCGTAAAATCTTTGATACATAACATAACCTAGATTATGTGCTGGAAACTCATTGGGTTATCATCATTTACGTAATCATTCAAAGCCTCCTGTAAAATATTAATGCTTTTTCTCTTTTGATTAAAGTAGTACTTTGCTATTGTTCTAAAGCTAGCATTTGCCTTCTCTGAAGGACATTCACTCCAGGTCAGAAAATTCCTGGTTTCACAGCACTCTCAAATACTTATCTACTTGTGCCTAACAAATTTTATATTATCTTTTGCAATTCGCTTTAGGCTTCAAATTCTGAATCATATCAGTATCTAACACAGCTTCTCAGGTGCTTTGAACACCTAAACATGCAAAACAAAGTGGTCTACATATTGTCATAGATGTGGAGTTCTTCAAATATCTGGCAGTATCTCATTACCAATATTCCACCATTAGCACTAAATGTTCCCAGAGAACTAGGCTGTGCTTTTCTTCCCCTTTTTTCTCTACATTTTTCTTAAATAACTGTCTGGGTTTGGCCTAGAAGAAGCTACTGAGGTGGTTTCTCCCCCGCTCCCCTCATTTTAAGTTACTTTAAGTCCTATCCTAAATTAACCCTTAATTCACTTGCTTTCACTTTAGAGGGAAAACAAAAAGAAAAAGCACCATGTGACAGTCTCATTTAGCAGTTTTCATTAATCTGTTTCACCTCTGAGTAAAACAACTGATACAATTACATGTTACTTTTCCCCATAAGACTCCACCAAACAACAGCATTTTAGGAGACTCGTCTTTTTCTCCAAACACCTGGGAATATGAAACTATTTAATATAGTCTCCAGCATGTAGTGTCCAGTGTGAAGGGCTGCTGTTTGCC
>VXBO01008747.1:230-52688 GCA_013400135.1 Rhinoptilus africanus
GCTCCCCTCCCCTCCCCGGAGGCTCCGCTCCCCGCCGCTCCCCCGGGGGCTCCCCGCGCCGCCGCTCGGGTGTCACCTCCCGGAGCAGGAGCGGGGCTTCGGTGATGTTAGCCTGTAAAAAAAAGGGCAAATAACCGCTAAGGATTATAGCAGAGGGTAGTAAATTCCCATACCTGTATCTATAGAGGGATTTTATTCCGGGAAAATAAATATCTCTTTCTCACCACGCTGCGAAAAGCCTCTGGGTGCCCCTCTCCTGAACAGGCCGGGTTTATGGCACGGCTTTTATTTACCCACGGGTCAGGATTTAAGCTGTGCCGGGAGGGAATGGCCCCCTGGCAATTGGAAGCTGGGCTGATGGAGTCCTTTTCCTGCTCTTCCACTAAATCGCTCTGCATCCTTGCATAAATCATTTAACACGTGTGCTCTAACTTCCTATATGGAAAATGAGGTAGATACTTTCCGCTTTTCATAGGCACTTCAGGATCCTCTGCTAGACAGCTGCGAGGGATTTGTCATGATAAAGCTGGGAATTTGACCCTTTGGAGTTGCCGGCGCCCCTCTGCAGGGCAGGGATGAGGCTCCCTATGGGGTGGAGGCAGTGGCTGGTGCTCATCTGAGATGAGCTGGGAAGTAGCTAAACATCAGGCTGGAGGCATGAATCGTTCTCACTGGATCCATCTCTGCTGGGGAGCATGGGCCAAAAAGCAAGAATATGGGATTTATTCCTGAGCTGAGACATCTGTCCCCGTGTCACCGCAGGAACGGCAAGTGCAGGAAGAACTTCCTGTGGGAGGGACTGGTGCTGAGGGGTTCAAAATCACCTGTCAGGGCCACGTTCACAGCTACAGCATCATCAAACACCAGCTGAAATGTCTCTTTTCTGCTCCGCAATAGCTTGAAGCGCTGTCAGACTCTTATCCATTCACACGGGAGATGGAAGGGTCATAAACCCATTTGTCTCTCCCTGCTGTCTACTGCTGCTGAACTTCAGCTGAAGTTTTTAAACATTGCTCTCTCTCTCTCCCAGATGATGCTCTTCTCCTGGTGTGAGCCTGGCATTTCCCCCAGTTTGTCCCCCTGAGTCCCCTCCCCTGACTCTGAAGCATTTAGCAGGTTTCCTTTCTTGCTTTACTTCTCCCCTGTGGCTTCTCTCGGCTCCTTGAGGCCAATGGGAGTTGGAGCAACAAGGCTGGAGCTGCCGCTCCAGAAACGTTGACCAGGAGGGCTCACGTTCACTGGTTTTTCAGGATAGAGGCAAAACAGGCAACCTTGAGAGCAGATGAACCGGTGGACCAGGAAGCAGAAGGTCTCCAGCACCTAAAATATTTACCGTTTCTTTCCTCTCTTGAATTCCAAGGGGTTCAAGTGGAGAACTGGTCAAACCCAGCTTTAGCTGCTTAAAAAGGGCTGGTTGACGTCTGTATTGAGAGCTGCTCTCCAGGGAAGGGGGCCCTGTTGGGAACTGCCGTGTTGGTGAGCGCTTGGTTGGCTGTGTTTTGGGGTGGTTGTTGGTGTTTTGGGTTTTTTTCCAGAAAACGTGAAAAATTCCCACTGGATGGAGAGGCAAAGTGAACTATGGAAACTGTGTGTCTCGTGCTCTCAGTTGAAACACACCCTGGGGAGGGCATATCCTCTGTAAGAGGAGCAGCAGTATTGGCCACGAACCAGGAAACCCTTTCCTCCCCGCTCCCCTGTGCAGCAGGAGCTGAGTGCTGGAGGCAGCAGTTCCATCCTGGGGGGCCGGTCCTGGTTCCTCTTCTCCTACCTCTTCATCCCTTGGGACACGCACCGGAGTTGCCCGTTTAAATGTAGGTTCTGTTCCACGTCTCCGTTCCCCTTTGCTCATCAGTTTTCTTCCAGCAGGCTGGTGTTACTGGTCGTGCTGGGCTCTGTGCTGAGGCTATTCAGTGGTCGTGCTGTGAGAACAGGGGGAATGTGGATGGATTTTGAGTAATACCCTCAGTGTCGCCTGAGAATAGGTGGTTTGGATGCCTGCTTGAGCCTTGCTCCAAAATAGTGCCCCAAGATGTGTGCCATGGCATTGGTCTTCCTTTGGCTCGCACATGTGTACTGAAGCTGGGTTGTTAAAACTGGCCTTTTATCTCCCAGTTAACCCCCAAACTGGGGAACTCTGACGTTCTCTACTCACTCCTGTTGCTGCTCCGCAGCCCCCTCGCTGTCTCCCAGCCACTCGGAGAGGGGGCCCTTTGTCTGCAGCTGGAGAGGAAACTTAATCTTGCTCTGTACAAAGGCAAGAAGGGGACAGCCAGCGGCGCAGGGGACGGGGGCGCGGAGGAGGGGGGACGATACAGAGGTGCTTCAGTCGTAGAGGCTTGAAGGGCTGCGAGGCAACCGCCTGGCTGGGAGTGCTGCAGACCCGGGGGAAGGAAGGAGAGTATTTAGGAGAAAAGGAGGTGGGAGGCAGAGGGAGGGCTGTCGGGAGGGCTTTGCAGCAGGAGGAGCAGGGACGCGGGCCGAGCGCTCTCTTTCTTGGCTCCATGCCTTCCTCCCCCTCCTCTCGCTGCGTGCGGCGGTTCCTCTCGCAGGCCAGCAGAGACCCGCACCCCGCTCCGTCTCTGGTGGAGCTCAGGCTTGTCTGCTCGCCCAGGCTTTGCTCATCTGCCAGACCCCGTGCGAAGCAAGAGGAGGTTTGTTTTGCTGCTGGGTACCCGCAGAGCCAGGCGGATCCCTCTGTGAATCTAAACAGTTGTTCTGCATTGAAAGAGTTCATCATACACTACTAAGTAGCCATCAAAACTGAGTAACTTAACTCTTTTTCTTTGATAAACTCCCTCCTGTACAAAGCTGCGTGTCCTTTGGTGGCCGCCAGCGCCCTGTTCCTGGTCGGAGCCCCTCTGTGCCCTGGCAGCAGCGAGCATTGCACAGCATAAATCATGGGAAATCCGGTTCTGTGTCCGACGTACTGTTCAAAGGCACCTTGGTTGCACTCAGGACGTTCTGCCGACAGATTTTCCCATGAAATAAAAAGCACTCACTGTTGACAAACAAATGGATCCGAAGCGTAAGATTTACTGTCAAATTTCACTGCTGCTAGTTTAAAATCCAGAGGGCATAGCGGGGTAAAAGCAAGGATAGCTTTAGGGGGCAGAAGTTGTCTGAACTTTAACAGAAGTTCACGTTGTGTTTGGAGTTGAAATTCAGGTTGCTGCTTCTCCCACCTACGATACCTGCCATCCCTTCAGGAGCTGATGCACGGTGCCGCACGGCTGGGAAGGACCAGCAGAAGCAGGACTGTTCCCTGATTGCCTCCGGCCATCTGGGAAAAGCCGTTTGAGCTAATTGAACTGTCTCTCCCGCTTCCTTCTCTTTTTAATAACTGCGTTAAACCACGTAGGTCAGCACTGTCTGTGGCAATACGTGTGAGGATGACTAAGATGGTACGTGAGGCTTGGAGGCATCTCCTCCCTCCGAAGCCCGTGTACCTCTGCTGTTCCCGCCTCTGCCTGTCCCGCAGTCCCCAGCTCCCAGTGACCGTCACACGTCACTCCAATCTCTTTATGTTTTGGCTCCCAGGGCTTTTGGATGGCTTAAGGCTTTTTCTTGTCTTTAGGAAAGCAAATTAATGTCAAGGGTTGACAGTATCTGTAAGCTGCTCTCTGAGACTGACTGTTGCTCACAAGTGAGTATGAGATTTTTTTTAACAGATACGTCAGATCTATCATCAAAATAACCCGTCAAAAATACCCACTTCATAGCCCTCTCATTCATATTGCATCAACTTACACAATAAAGCCGGGCTGGTTTTCAGTCCTTTTCCTGCTTTGGAAAAGAAACTGCTTTAAAAACAAACAACAAACCCGGTGTTTTCCAGCAGAGGTGCAGCACTTGCTCTGCGGGGAGCTGGTCTCTCTCAGGAAGCGCTGGAAGTGGCCGTTTGGATTTAATACCTCGCTCATCAGCTGTATCTGTGAACAGGAACATCTTACGTTGCAAGGACTGTGCTGTTTTCCATTTAATAGGAAGTTGCCCTTTTAGTTTTAAGGGTTAAGGGCAGATATTCGACTGACGTGGGCTGTCAGAGCTCCGCCGACTCCGGCAGCTGAAAGCATATTCCCTCGCCATCCTGCTGTGCTTGGCGTTTTCCGAGGGTTATATAAACATCCCTCTTTTATAGAGGGGGCCAGGACATGCGATCTGCAAATTGCTGACGGTCCTGTGCAAGATGCAGAGCTGCACCAGAAGCTTCGGCAACCCCGTGTCCTCGAGGAGGGATGGGAGCTGCCTTGGGCAAAGCTGGGGATCCCGCTGCGGGGTATGCACTGGGGCTTCGGGTCAGCCCAGTCCCTGCCGCTACTGAAGGTGTTGGGAGCCCATTCAGACACAGCAAGAGGCTCCAGGGCTGGGCTTCCTGCACAGCGAAGGTCATCCTCAAGAGTTTTACCTTGCTTGTGTAGCTCCACCTGAAGTCTCTCGCCTCCTTGTGCCTTCCCAAAGCCCTGTTGCAGATTTCTAATGCCGGTTTGGGATGCTGCAGGAGCTGGACCTGTGCACCCGCAGCACCACAATCAGGTTTTCCTCTCTAGGAAGACGTAGGAGTTGAGGTTTATCTCTGTGCTGGCAGGAAAAAGGGGGATGCCACACCTCTGAGAGCTTCTGGGGGCTGGGTGGAGCAGGGAAGGATGATGTTGGCTTTGAGGAGCTGCATTTCATGGGTTTGCCTTGAATCCAGGGCACTTTGGGATTTCCAGAGGCCCCAGGGAAGGGGAGTAGCAATAAATCTGGGTCATAAATAACAGCCCCTTGCCCTTCGAGTGGTTTTTGACACGCTGTGCTTTTTTGACAACAAATGCAGCAACAAGCTCTAATCCACGAGGGCTTTTCTTGGCTCTCAAGCTGAGAAAGTGCTTGTTCCAAGCGGGTTTGGCTGCAAGGAGCTTCCAGCTCTGGGCGTGAAGGTCAGAGGGGAGAGGAAGCAAAAGCACAGATAATGCCTTGTGGGGTGCTCTCGTTGCCAGGCTGGGAGACTTTTGTTGTCCTCAAAATTGAGCTCTGGGAAGCCTGAGGGGTGATGCTGTGGCTGCTCCTCTGGGACCTTCCAGTGCCACAGCTCCCTCAGGAGAAGCACCGAAGGGAAAGGCAGGCCAAGTACATTCCGTAAATCCCAAACAGGTCTAACTGCTGGGCTGGAAATTCATCCTTGGGTGTCTGGTGTGGGCTGGGGAGGGAGATATATATCCAGTCTCTCTTTGGATATGGCTGTAAGATAGAGTTACCATCATGTAAAAGATCAGGAGTGGTAATGAGATGCAAAGACGTCCTCGTCTTTGGGATGGGAAATTTTTCAGGAAGCCCCAGACGGTGTGGGCCATCTAAAACTGCGTCTGGCTTAGGATGTTCCTCCCTGGAAGATGCCCAGTTCATCCACTGTTAACCCTCCTTCTGCTGCGTAAGGTAATAAACTGACCGCTGTGTCCCTTCCACCTCCGGCCGGACCCTGGCTGTGCCCTGGTGCGTAGGTGCTGCAGCTGGTCCCAGTTGCCGTTTCCTTATAAGATCAGGGTTTTATTTCACTTTACTCCTTTGTCAGCCTTCCTTGAGTTTAGCCAGCTCTTCTCTTTATTTGCTAGAAGACTGCTAGACGTAGAAGGAAAACACTGCATTCAAAAAGCCTTTTTAATGCCTAATTTAGGAAAATGAAGAGAACTGTTTGATAGAACCGCTCTGTCTCTGAGTAGCACATGTTGCTAGGGGTGTGCGGAGGGGAGACCGCCTGGTTCTCAGGATGGGGATGGGGTGTCTTCGCGTTCTCAAGTCTGCAGATGCTCAACATATCTGGCATGCGAGAACTGGGCTGGACTATTTTCCTTCTTTAGCGACTGGAAGCAATCCAGCCTGCCAGTTTCTGCAAGCTCATCCTGTGGTTTAGTGGATAATACTGATCCTTGTTCAACTCCCACGCTTTTGTGCCTTGCAAGCGGGTAGGGAAGAGTTTGCAGACCTTGTACTGTGCAAGGATCCCGGATCATCGCTGTGGAAGGCAGCATGAATATTCATCGTGCTGTGGAGTGCTTGCTCCATAGTTTTAATAAAATGTTTAATGTTTTACGGGAATGACCATGAGAATCATGGCAGGTTGTAGCTGGTCAGCATGTGTAAATGATGGAGGGTGGTAGCAATACCTGAAGGAGGAAGGGTTGTTTCTTTGAACTCCGTAAGTGTCTTCACAAGTGCGCTTACGGGAGTTTGGCTTCTGCTGACGTTGTCTCCTTCTGTGCCAGGAGGAGTGTGGGGTGTCTGTTCTTGCGCAGTTGTGAAGCTGACTGTAGTCAACGCATGGTTGACTGAGCTCAGAGACCGGGAGCTACACGAACCTGCCTTTTCTCAAGCAATCAGCAAAGCTGCCGAGCGACGCGAATCGAAATGACATCTAAGTCAAGACCCATCGGCCAGAGAGGAGCCTGGAGGCTTTGTTCTGGGACTGCGCCCATGCGACCAAAGGCAAATCCAAGTGTCCCAAACCAAATATTATCCTCAGCAGACCAGGGACGATCTGATGCTGTTGCTGGCGTGTTCGTATCACAGCTAATGAGCAACTTGGCGTGGTCGGCGAGGCTGTTCCTTGTCCGCAGAGCAGAGGTGGGACAGCCCCTCTCCGAGAGCTGCAGGAGGGACGTGGAGTGCAGGAGGGTCTCTGTGAGCAAGAGGTGACGTGGGCTTTTGGTGCCAGGATGTCCCCCAGCCTCTCTGCCCGGAGAGACAGCGGGGTGCAGGTGTGTCCCCTGGATAGGGCGGAGAAATGGATCTTCATGTCCCAGAGTTTGTTTCAGATGGGCCTCATCAAAGCTGCGAAACACTGAAGCTTGTCGCCGCAGCTGACGTGAGGCTGCTGTATCTGCGAAACACCACCGACCTCCATTTGCGTATTAAACGGATGAAGGTGTTTAATGAGGACAGGACGGAGGTTTCGCCGATGAGCACGACAGCACAGAACAGAGTGGAATTTGCGAGCGAGCCCTGCAATTCTGCCTGCGCTCCCGCCTCATCTAAATCCCTGGATATACAGAAGATAGATGAGGTGAGCAGGTTTTTAGTACGAATGTGGCTGGCAGCAGACACAGATCACGCCTTAAACATGTGCGTTGCAAGAAAGAGGCTTTCTTGAGGCAGACAGAGGGGCCTGCTGTTGCCGTGCAGCCCTATTCATCCCCAGCCCTGATGCTAACATCATTATCAACGTGTTTATATGAAGCTTGGCTGCAAAATGGCTCATCATCCACAAGTTTTTTTCAAGCGAGGCTGTAGCTTTACTAAATGCTCCTTTTATTGTGCTGCCAGGGGCTCTCCCAGCGGCCAGTAAAGGAGGTGGCCTGTCTGGCCACGGCGATATCTGGACCGGAGGTTCAATTCCCCTGTGTCTTAAATCTGTCTGCAGGCTGGCAAGCGACCAAGTGGGCACCTCTTTCTCCAAGTCATGGACTGCTTATGTGCAAATCAGCCTCCCGCTGCTTCCACGGTGCCTGGCTCACCAGAGCTGCAGGACAGTGAGTCTGCCATCGCGCTTGCAAACCTCAGCAAGTGCCTGGGCTGTGCAGGGCATGGCGAGGATGGGGACAACCCAGCCCTGCTTCTGCATCGGGTCACCCTCCGTGGCTCTGAGCGAGCACCCACAGCTGCTCTGGGCTCATAGCACTTCTCCGCAGGGTATGAAATGTCCGACTGTCCTCCAGCTGGCAGGAGGGTTAGCAGGAAGCATTGTGGAGAAGACTTGTTTGGAAACCACTTACAGAAGTGGAGGTGCAGATGAGATGTCCCTGGCAGGGGACGTGCAGCCCTGTGGCTGGAGGGCTGGAGCTGGTGGCAATGGTGTGCATCTGCAGAGAGATTAAAGGTCCTCCTTCTCCTGTGATGAGGGTGTTGCTGATCCATCAAGGTTCTGTTTCTGCAGATGAGCTGCTCCCCAAGGGCCTGGGCACTGGACTGAGGCAGCAGACCAGTGTTATTTGACTCTCGGGATTGTCATCTGGTCATTAAACCAACCAAATTGGAGGTATTATGGTGCAGGGGTTTTTTCTGGAGGCTGGAGGGAGAAGGAAGCTATGGAAAGGCAGAACTCAGGTCTGGCAGCTTATTCCCTTGTGCTAACATAAGCACGGCTGTGTTGGTCTGCCCCATGGTTACTTGTCTGGGAATAACAACATCCCTTGAGTTTAGAGACACTGCCAGTCCCTGCTGAACGAGAAAGGCTGATGCTTAGTGCACGCAGCGCTTTCCTCCTGTCATTCCTTTATAAGGAAAAACATTTCAGATTTTGTTTCTACCTTATTTTAACTTCTCCTAAACAAAGGCAGTTTAATTCTGTTGGTGGAACATCTAGTCCAGCGCTCCCTGACCTGGGGCGGTTGTTACAAGCGCTAGCATTGCTAATTAAGATGAAGTATTAACAAAAAGCGGGCACAGGGAGGCTGCGCTCACCGGAGAGCGTCCGAGGTGGGGTGGTGAGCGGAGACAGCCTGCCTGGGGTCTGGAGATGGCAGAAGTGATAACAGCAAGCGAGCACCAGATGACCTTCTCTTTGTGGCATGGCTTGGTGCAATGGCAGTGGCCGCATCTCGTCGGAAAGGGAATTTGGCCTGTTCCCCTTTCCCTGCTGGGCTTGGCCACAGGAGTTACGGGTGCAAACAGGGGATGGGTTGCGTGTGGGTGGAGGTAACCCAGCCCCATGTGTCACTGTGAGGGAACGGACCCACCTCTGCTCATTCAGGACGTCTGGACTCCACAGTCGTTCTTTAAAGCCCAAAGTGGCAGAGCTAATTGCCCGACAGCCTGCAGCAAGATGCTTTGTACAACCGCCCAGGGATGGGCTGTGTCCCACAGCTGATGGCAACCCAGATGCTGCTAAAGTGTCTCTGGGTTTTGCCCCCTAAACTCAGCCCATCTCCAGCGTTTTACTGTCCGTGCTTGTCAGGGAGGGATTGCCGGGGGGAGTTTCTCTCCCCCTCGTCCTGCTCTCTGTAAATCTCCTCCTCTCCCTCCTGGCTTGGTGCCGTGTCTCTCTGGCTGGTGCTCTGCCCCCGGCATGTTCGCAGGCCCCTTTCCCATTTAGGGCAAACACTGGACAGCCCCTGCCAGCCCCTGCTTTTGGCCCGCTCGCAACACATCTCCCAGATGACTTTTTTTTTTAAATTTTGGATCCTCTTTTGTTTCTAGAGGCTGAAATCTGCTGCATCTCCCAGCCCCACGGGCCGCCTGCGGCTCGTGCTGAGAGACAGCTCTTGGAAAGCTGCGCTGGGGATGGGGGGAAGCCCAAGTGGTGTCCTGCCCTGGATGAGGCTTGGTGTTGACAGGCTCTTCTAGAAGACAGGGTGAGCCTGAGGGTGGTGGTGACAGCGTCAGGTCCGCTTGCGGTGACGATTTAATCTCAGCAGAAACAAGTGCCCTGCGGCGGGGAGCCCGCAGGCACGGGGCTGTGCACGGCGAGAGCTGGGACAGGCAGAAGTGGCCGAGCACGTGAAAGGGGGTGTCGAAGGAAATTCCCCTTAATGCTTGCATGCTGAATCAGGGCTTTGGTTGTTTTGGGTGTATTTTTTTATCCATTTTTTTTAAATCAACTGTGCAACTTCTGCATCTGTAGAAGAGGCTGAGACTGTGAGAGCAGCACTGGGTATCTGAGAGACGTGATGGGGAGAGAAAGGCCGGTGTGCTGGGAGCTGATGGATGGCCTGGTTGGAGGGGGCTTTATGCTCCCCTTTGCCCTTCTCTGATTTTCCAGCAGGAAGGGTGGCTGGAGTCCGAGCACCGGGGCTGCCTCCTGTATTTGGGATAAATGCCTTGAACACACAGCTCAGGGTTGATTTAGTGCTGCCCAGCAGAGCTCGGCCATACTGGGATCTGCTTAGTGGGGAATGACCTTGGTTGTGTCTTTTGTGTAAGCCTCAAAGAGACACAGCAAACTTTTCGAGAGGGCAGTTTAATGAGATGTAAAACCCAAGGCAGACCCTGCCCTCGCTGAATGCAGCTCATGTCTCCGTGGGTCCAGGCTGGCCCATCCCTTTCCCACTTGCATCCTTCTCCCTCTGTCCATGAGCTCCCGCTCTGTGCTGCCCAGAGGAAGCCGAGTGGGCGTGGGGCTGCGACTCCATCTGAGAATTGTTCTTATCAAACTGATTTATGTCAAAAAAGGAATAATAATAATAAAACCTGTGATGGTAAGCAGGGAGACTGGGAGGTACAGCTGCTCCTGAGGCCTGACCTGCAGCTCATGGCACTTCCTGAGCCTTTACAGGGAGTTTTAGGGTCCTTGTGCTGCGGCGGATTTTGTTGTGTGCCTGAAATATCTTGGAGGAGCAGGGAGAAATAACCGGGGGCTGGCTCAGGGAGAGTGAGCTGCTGGAAAGGGCTCGCTGAGAAGCAGGGAAGAAGGATAAGAAAAGCAAAGTTTCCTGCCACGAGCTGGTATATTTATGATTGGAAACTTTTGGGTTGAAAAGGTCGAGAGCAGCGGAGGCAGTGGCTGTAAAAGCCGCTTTCCCGGCTCAGGCCCCGCTCTGCAGCAGGGACGGGAAGGTCCCACGGGGCTCTGATGGGCCCGTGCGATGGGAGAGGGATGCCGAGCACCGCAGGGATGAAGGATGGTACCCAAGGCAGCCAGGATGTGGGATGTAG
This sequence comes from Rhinoptilus africanus, assembly GCA_013400135.1. Classification (NCBI taxonomy): domain Eukaryota; kingdom Metazoa; phylum Chordata; class Aves; order Charadriiformes; family Glareolidae; genus Rhinoptilus; species Rhinoptilus africanus. The sequence continues at coordinate 10,857 of VXBO01008747.1, forward strand.
TGGGATTTGCACCCGTGGGGGTGAGCTCAGTGTGGGGAGCCTGCGCCGTGCCCTGCCTCCTCCCCTTGTTGTGCGGGGATGGAGTTTCCAGCCCTGCCCTGGACACCACGTGAAAATGAGACGTGCACATCTGGAAGTGGAGTGCATGCGCGGAGCGCTGCCAGTTTGTTTATTCCTGCAAGTTCTCCCTCTAGTTAGGGACCGCCGGGAAGTTTGCAAGGAATGGAAATGGCCTCTCTCCGAGGGGGTTCGTGGTTCTGTCTGACCCTCACCTCCCCGTTTTCCCCCTGCTGCCACCGTAGCATGCAGGCAGTGGAAATGGAGGGGAGGTCTTCCCTAGCCTTGAGGTCAAGGCACCGCAGTTTCTTCTGGAGTCGGAGGCACCCTCAGCCGCACGGGACAGCTTTGCAGTGGAAACGTGCTGTGCCATGTGTGTGTTGAACTCATTAGAGGATGAGCAAGGTTTCTGAAGCCTCTCGTTTCTATTAAAACATGTGTGCAGTCACGCAATGCTGGGGTTTCTGCTTGTTTTAGTCTTAATATTAAAATGTAGTAATTAATAATTAAAATTTTTAAAAGAATTAAAGTAATTAAGTCAGTTTTCTGCTTGGAATCCCAAACTGCACCTCCCAGTTTCTTAGGAAAGTCTGACCTGAAATTAAATGAGAAGAAAAAAGGGCATGAGACTGCGTTTGTTTTAATCGTGTGAGGTTCAGGCAGATGCAGTTCCTGATCCTCTTTCCATTTCCTTCCCCTGCCAGCGTCCCCCGCTGTTTAGTCACCACCGGGGAGTTGTGCTTCCCTTCCCTTCCCCATCTCGGGGGGCTGACAGCCTGCTCCCCTCGTGTGGTGGGGACCTCCCTGCCCTCCTGGGGGAGAAGGGGGATGGCTGGATGGGTGCTGGGCTGGGGCGATGCTCCTGGCCCCAGCTCGGCATGGCGTTTCCCTTTTCCAGGCTCTCGGCACACACAATAGCCGGAATCGCCCGCTCGGCGTGAAACGCTTCAAGCTGGGCTCTGGCATGAGGTTGTCGGGGCCTGCAGTGGGCTTGTCCGGGTTTTTTTTTTACCGGGTAAATGGGAAAGTTGGTTGTTGGAGCTGTCGAGGCTTGGAGGGTGTCTGTAGGGGACAGAGCTCTGCCCTCCCACCCCAGCCCGGGTCCCCTGGATCCGAGCAGGGTGGGTGCTAACCCAGAGCATCCTTCCTGCTGGCAAGCAGTGGGACTGGGGGCCTGGTTTGAATTTCTGGTGGAAACCCAGGGTGGCTTCATCGGTACCCCCAGAGGCAGGGGAGTTGTTGGGGACAGTCAAGAGCTTGCACACGTGAGGCACAGGAAAGACTCGGCTCTGTTTTCCAATTAGGGTGAGAGGATGGATGTTGGTTCTCCGCTTGCCCTGCTCAGCGTAGCCACGTTATATATTCCCTTACCCTGTGCAAGACCAAGCCGGTACCTACTCCGCACTGTGACTTCACGGAGTTAAACCTAAGAGGAAGTTAAGCCTTCATCTTCCTCCTAGCTGTCTCCCTGCTGGAGGGGGGGAGAAGAGGCTGCAGGGACCTTGTGTCTGTGGGTGCTCCTCCACCCACCCAGCTCCAGCGGGGCCTCTCAGCCCCAGGGTTGTCCCAGAACACCAAGTTTGCTGTTTCCCCTCTTTGTGCAGTGAGAAGCTGTAGGCTCAAGGCCTGTCTCCTTCCCCATGTCACGCTGTATTTCCCATGGGCAGCTGTGCCCCACCTTGAAACCCGTTTGGCTTTTTGCCCCCTTGATTTCACAGCAGTCCCTTTATATCTCTCATCACTAGCTGTTAAAAACTTCTTCTCGTTTCCAGCTCTTACTGACCTGTTTATACCATAACCATGTTTGGGTTTGAATTGGGGTGGGTTTTTTTTGGTTGTTCCCTTGGCAACGGCGATCTTTGCCCGCAGCAGCTCTCCCCTGTGGTGTATCTGTGTGTGATGCTTCTAGCAGTCCCATCCCCTCTCCACCCTCATTTCTGCTCGCTTTTACTGATGCTGGGTAGCCAGGGTGGCTCCAGATGGAGCACTAGTGATTTCTGCTTTGCTGCTGGAAGTGTCTCATTTTGCTATGTTTTAGGCGTGTGCTTGCTTTAACTGCAGGGCATTGGTGGCTCACGGTCGTGCTAGGACAGTGCAGTGAGGTCCCTCCTGCTGCTGCACTTTTCATGAGGAAAGACTTTATTAAAAGCCCTTTAGGTTCTGACCATCCATCATTCTTCCAGATTGCATCCAGTCCTCAAAGTTATCCCACCCTTTCTGTGCAGCACCCCAGCTCTGCGTTTGGAATGAGCTGCGTAGCTCTGTGGCACTAAGGGATGAGATCTGGCCACATTTCCTTTATCAAGAAAATCAGTTAGTTATCCAGAAATCTCAAATCAGCAAAGCTATTTTGAATTATTTATGCTTTTTCCATGATCTTAGTTTCCTTGTGAAGGAAGGGAAGTGTGACTAGCACTGAACTGCGGCTGTCCTCGTTGCATTTCCTACTCCTTCGGAAGCAGGAAGAGCCTGAAGTCTTGGGAAAGAGCCTTTTTTCATGACAATTCCTGCGTAATCAGCAGGGCTGGATTCGTGCCGTCATCTACATGAAAGCATGGGTGAAGGTGATGGGAACTGCATCTCTGGTTTTCCTTCCACAGCACTATCCCTGTCCCCAGCCAGTAACACTGGCACTTCCCAGGGAACTGGGGCCGGATTCAGCACAGGTCACCAGCGCAGCCAGGTCTGGTCTTACTACTTGCCAGTTCCCCATTTCTGAGTGATGGCTGTTATGTGCCTCAGTTTCCCCACCTGTAACATGGAGATCATTGCTGCTCTTCCTGGTGGATTTAGAAAAAGAAGTGGTTTTCTGGGCAGAAGCCCAAGAATTCAGAAGGTGCAGGGAGCAGAGGAGCGGAAGGCAACGGCCTCTCTTTTTGGCTTAGAGAGAAGAGCTGTGACTCACCATTCCTTTCGCTTCAAAATCTGCCGTGTCTGGGTGGTTATCCATCTGTTTCTGCCCATTACCCTGCACTGGTGCTGCCTGTTTGCCAATGGCCGAGGGGTCGGTGCAGCCAGCGCTGCCCTGTGCTTCGGCTTGAAGCCAAGCCGTGGGGCTGCTGGGCCACCGCAGGTGCTGGGGGTTGGTGTCGCATGGTGCAAGAGCCTCCACCCACGCACTGCACCTACCCGGGAAGGCTGGGAAGGATATTTCGTGCGTGATCGCCAGCAAGAAAAGTTATTTGGACTCTCAATAGAAACGTTGGGTGGTTAATAATAACATTTAGCTGCTCCTACGTAGTACTTTTGGTCAGTAAGTCTCAAAGCATTTTATGGAAGAGGCCAGAATCAATAGAGAGGTTTGTTTTCTAATTAAAATAGGAGGAGGAAAGGGAAGATGCTGTGGATTAATTACCTGCTTTTTGCGTAGGAGGTAATTTAAGATTCTGGTAGCCACAATGACTCATGCCACCTAGTCTAACCGAGCCTGACGCTCATGACTGCAGCAGATCGTGAGACTGATAGGAGCTGCGCGGGTTCGGAAAAACCTTGACTTGTGGGAGGAAGAAAATCTGCCTGAAAAACTGCATTCTTAGCAGCTTGCAAGGAAACTGTACGGTGCTGTTTGAAATGTGCCTGGATAGGAAAGTCCCTTTTCTGCCTTAGCCTGTCTTGATAAGGGATCTTCTAACACTGATACCTACCATCTCCTTGGGGTTTTTTCTCTCATGTTTTTTTTGGGTTTTTTTTTTTTTCCCCCTCCTTGAAGTGACTTTCTAGATCTGCTCTGCATGGTGGTCCCCCCACACCTATATCGGGGCAATGATCAGCACTGGCTCCTTCTGAAGGAGGTTGTGCCGCCGTCTGGAGAAGCCCTCGAGGTACATCACTGCCTGGAGGGCAGGAGATAAGGTACCCAGGGGAGGAGAGTCAAGGTTTCGTGCATCTGCCGGCTATAGTGGTATCAAGCTAAGTTCTAGCTTGGTATCTGTAACTAAACCATCAGCAGATTTTACAACCTGCCTTTTTGGGGGCAGGAAATCACTTCTAGGCCAACAAAACAACTTTGCAGGAAGTTTATTGCTCATCTGAAGAGCAGAGTGATGGTGAAGGAAAAAGCGCTGGGCAGTCAGTGCCCTCGGTGGCCTGGGCTAGTAAGGAAACAAGAAACGTTTCCACTGGAATGTAATACAGCAAGGAAAGTCGCTTGCTTAAACCCTTCCAGCAGGCAGTGGTTTGCAGAACAGGGATTGTGTCTTGGACAGCAGTTGCTGTGTTCAAGTATCTTGAAGGTCTCAGCTGACCAAGAGCTCGAGGTGAGTCCTCTGATACAATAAAAAGTTAGCGAGACTCATCGTTGTGTAAGCAAGGGGAGCAGCAAGCAACAGAAGAGCTGCGATCTGCTCTCTTTCTTTTGAAAAGTGAGTTCTCTCTCTTTATTAAAATAAAAATTTGATGGTGAACACTTGTGAGATGCTGGGAGAAAGGAGCAGGAAAGCCAGGTAAATGACTAAGGGACTGAAGAAACTACCTGATGCAAAAGGCAGAAGGAGCAGAACCTGATTAGTTTATCAAAGGGAATGTAGGTGATGTGATCAGTGTGGGAGCTCTTTCATCAGGAGAAGGCTCAGGATCATAAATCTCCTCGATCTACCAGACAAGGGCGAAGCAGGGCCTGTGCCCGAGCTGTGTTTGGATGAGAGGTACCACAGGGGGACGTGTCGTTTGGATGAGCGGTACCACACGGGCTTGTGCTGTGCTGCTGGGGAGCCCCAGAAACACATTCCAGGGGAGGTGGTGGATTCTCCCTCCCTCTGGGATAGGTGCTCAGCTCCCCAGGTTTGCCTGCCTTTCCCAGCACACAAACTTTTGGGTTCAGGAAGCAGTGTTTAGTTGTTATGCAGAGACTGGACAAGTGGATGATTTATTTTTGGGGGGATGTTAACGCTCTTGTGAAGCCATGCCTCTGACCATCCTAAACCAGATAAAAGTGCCAGAAAGTCTCCAGGAGAGAGAAAGATGGGCTTATCTCCCCCGAGGAAAGCTTGCTCCTCCTCTACTAGCAGGCGCTTGGCTTATGTGCTGTGAGTGGGTTGTTTACATACCTTCCTGCCTTAAATACTTACTATTAGAGCTCTGGATATTCTTCTTATTCTTTACCTGCTGTACTTTTCCGTCTTCCTTTCCCCCTCTCAAGTGCCTTAGGTGCACATGGGTGCAATATTAACCAGCTGGTTTTAATGAAAACGAACTCCTACTTACAGTCCGGATATTTTATTTCACACTTCTCAGGGCTCTCCTCTAGGCCTGTTGATTTGCTAAACCTTTATTAGAGCCAGGATGATAACATCGTCTTTGCTTAGGAAACGCAGAGTGACCCAGGGAACTAAACCAAACCGCCGCAAACTCTGATGAAGAGCTTTGAGGTTCTTCACCAGATGGGCAGACGTCATCGTGACGCTCACTGCTTACAGTCCACCAAACAACAGGGGGTTTTCTAGTGGTTTACTACTTCTTGCCTCCAGTTGTCCTCAAAAACAGAGTCCCCATCACAGTGTCGCACCGATCCCCACATGACCTAGCTCAGAGAGCGCAAGGGTTTGCAAGGAGGGGAGACTCTGAACATCAAATATGTGCGCAGTCCTTCCTCAGATTGGCCATATTCCTTTTCATAATCTTTTTTTTACAGTATTGATTTTGAGTTTGTCTTGCTCAGTTCATTTCCCCCCCTTCCCCCTCTCCCTTTAAACCCATTCCACAACCTTGCAATGAGCGTACTGCAGTGTTAGGCTTAAACAGCCTTTGTGAAAGCCTAATCTAGGTCCTGATCCTCCAGCAAGGGAGTTAGGGACAGGTTTTAACACAGTAGCTTTCTTCTCGCTCAGTAACTAAGGTTAATTATTGACGGCTACATTTTTACCTGCTTGAGATGGATTGCGGATGTGACCTGCATTTGAGAAGCGAGAAATAAGCCCATTTTCTTTTGAAAATTGGTGCCAGCGGTGCGGGTCAGCTGTGCAGTGGAGCAGTCGCCACCGCTCCCTGCGGAGTGTGTAGGGACGGCAGGGACCCGACACCCGGGGACTCAGGTCCCTGGTCGTTCCTGTTCTCCTCGATGGCACCGGGAACAGGGAACGGCGTTGAGGGGGGGCGTGCAGGGTGGCCTCACGGACCGCATAGTGCATGGGGAGGCAGCGACGTTTCCGTATTGTGATTGCACAGAGGTGCAGGGCCCGTTCCTCTCTGCACTGTTGTGGTATCCTGGTTTCTGATACCACTAGGAGAGCAAGCGCTGCACGCTGCTGTCTGTGCAAAGGGAGGAAAACCACTGTATCTACCTCAAAAGACCATACTTCGACTTTAAAGGTGTGTTTGCAAGACTAAGCGGTTCTTATGTTTTAAAGTAATGCCTTTCCTTGGATTAAAACCTCAAGGTACTGACAGTGTGGAGAACCTGGAACTTCTTCAGTCTGGGAAATTGGTGCTGTTGGTTTCATTTTCTTGTTCACGTACACTCTTGGGGAGTCTGTGGTATTTGCAGACTTTGGAAGTGTAAAATTAAAAGTGTGACCTAAGTGATGAAGCATACACTTTCCGCAGTAAGAGACAGTAACAGTACTACTGTTTTGCATAATTTTTCTTTATGGTTCCCCCAAAGTGGACTAAAACCCCAGTCCATTAATTCTTCATTTCCTGTTGCCGTGCCTGGACATGTTTCAGTGTGGGTATCGTCACTTTTAAATGATGCTACTAAAAACAGAGGGCGGGGAGGATAAAAAAGAGAGGGTCAGGAGGGCAGGATCTGAATCAACATGGGAAGGGAGGAACATCAGATAAGGAGCGGAGAGATGCACAATGCCAGAGGGTGGGAGAGGTCGGGGAAGGGGCTGGTGTCGGTGGCTGGAGATGACACTTGTCTCGCTGGGCAGGGGGCAGAGGGGCGAGCTGGGGCAGCGTGGGGCTCAGCACAGCCGTGCCCCAGATCCACGCTGGGGTTTGCGGCAGGTTTTGCAGCCTCGGTGGTGTTTTTTCCAGAGCTGGCTGCAGAAGCGCCTTGGATTTGGCAGCGACGGGTTTAGCGCTGCTCTGGTTTGATTTTGAGAAAGTCGGAAAAAAATAGAGGAGGGTGGAGGAGTTGCTCTTTTCCAAACAAGGGCAAAATGGAAAAAAAAAAGCCAAGGGGTTATGGATGTTGGAGAGCATCGGCGGCGGGACCCACGCGTCCCGGCCGCTGCCATCCCCCCCGTGGAGCATCCCTGGGGGGGAGGTGTGGGAGACCCCGGGAGCGGGTGGCAGGCTGGGGGGGATGCGGGGCAAACCCGGCCCTGCGCGATGCTGTTTGCCGCGGGGGCGGACATCGCGGGTGCCTCCTCCACCCCCCCACGCCCGGGGCGGTGCGGGGCGGGGGGGACCGGCGTGACGGGCGTGGGGAGCAGCCAGTGGGCGGNGGTGTCGGTGCCGCCGCCGGGCTGCGGTGTCTTTTGTTCGGAGCGACGTTGCGCCCGGGTGTTATCCGCTAAGGCAGGATCTTACGGGATGTTTTGCCTTTCCTGAGTTGTTTTATGTAGATTTTTAGCTGAAAAAAACCCCCAAACCTATGCAACTAAAAGTTTGTGAAACCCCAGGCACCGGCCCCTCTGTCGACTCCCAGATTTTGGATGCCAGCGCAGCCTGGAGTAGCTGGGAGGGGGGGATAAGGAACTCAAGTTACAAATATGTCCATAGTGGGAGCTGCCCGCCCTAGAAAGCGTCGCAGTTGTCCCATGGCAGAGCTCCAGTTGCCCGATGGCATTGCCTCGCTCTCCGATGGAGTATCTCCTTGCAATCCCCTTGGCGTGCGGACGGGGATGCCTTCTCCTCGGGGGTCTGTGGCTCTTGCCCAGCCTGCTGGCTTTTTCAGGCAAGAAAATAAGCTGGCGGGGAAGCGTGCTGCTGCCAGATGGGTAGGGGAGTTAAAGACACGCAGAAGAGGGGTGTTGAGGGGGGGGTTCGTCTGAAGCAAGCGTTGAGAGATCGGCTCGAGGGAGCTCATCTTCTTGAGCGGAGTTTTGGAAGAGCGGCCTCATCCCTACGCACTCTCGCGTCCTGGCAGCGACCCAAACTGAGCTCTGTGCAGCGGTTTCTAGAAAAAAAAAAAAAAACAACAACCAAACATAAACCAAACCAACAAAAAAACCCAACCAAGAAATAGTAGAGAACTGGGGGCCAGGGTGGAAGCTTATCTGGGGGCTGTGTGTGTATAGCTATAGGCTGGGTCGACTTCACCGCCTCCTGGTGAATCCAGCCTTGACTTCGGGAAGGAGCGCGGTGGTGTTTTTCCTGCTGGGTAGCTGAGGAAGCTGAGAGCGCAAGGGTTCTTCTTCCAGGTCAGGCAGGAAACGGGTGGCAGAGCTGGGGACGCTGCAGCCCTCGTCCTAAGGTTTAGCCACATCCGTGTCGTCTTTTTTTTCCAGCCCTTGGGCTTTCTTCAGCTAAAGTTGGGGGTGGAGGGCTTAGCAGGAGGCTGAGGGAAGTCACATCCCGTAGGAGGACGGGGACTAATGAGAGTTGGGACACAGAGAGTGACACGAATACACCATCAGTTTGGCACTCGGGGTTCAACAGCGCCTTTGTGACTGTCCTTCGGGGACCCTTGAGCTGCCCCACCGCAGGGCTCCCGAGCGCTGATGTAATTACAGCCTTTCCTCTCGCCTGCCCCAATTGCATTTAAATCTCTGAAGAATGAGTAATTCCCTACTTGGATATGATAAAGGCTCTGCTGTGAGCCCTGGGGCTGCTTGTTCGGGCTGTGTGTGCTCCTTGGTGGCACTGAGCCGCTCCGCACTGCGATTTTTTTTTTTCCAGTCCATGGAGAGCTTTATAGTTGTGCCTGCGCAGAGGGAGAGGCTGGGGAAAGCTCTCTGCATCCGCAGCCAAAAGGTCTGGCCTTGCCCTTGAGCAGGGATCCGGGCTACTGTTTCACAATTTAATTAGTTTTCTGGGTTGCATAGCAGCTTCCCAAGAACAAGGCAATTAATTCCTAGCCTGTAGGGCAGGAGATGCAGTGTTGGTGTCTGCTGGGTGGGTATCTCAGCCCCGGGTAGCCTGTAGCCAAGCAGGAAAGATCAGCCAAAAATACCACGGAGCAGAAACACCAGATCACCCAGCAGCCAGAGCCCTCTTTGTTCTTGCCGGTCACACGCTGCCTGCCCTCCCGAGTCACCCTGCCTGTTCCTGCCTGCTTTCCTCGCAGCATCCCTCCCCGCCGTAGGACCAACAGGTTTTCTTGTACCCGCTGGGTTGCAGAGGGCAGGGAGTTGCGGGGTGGCTGTGGGCTGTCGGCGAGGGAGCTGCCAGCTCCGTCAGCCAGAGGAGGATGCACAAGGATACGCAGCCCCTTTGGGAGGGGGAAGAAGTACAGCGTACCCACTTCCAGTTTAGTTTCCACGTCAAAGCAACATGTGAGAAGGAAACGCGGCACAGCAGAGCACATTCTTGCTCTTGTTCCCCATGACGCGGTGGGGACGGCCGCATCCAGGCAGCAGTGCCTGTGCCCACCTCGTGCCGAGCCAGCAGGTCCCATAGGGAGGGCAGTGATCCCACTTATTTGACTGGCAAGAGCTTCCTCATCTCTAATGGGGGAGAGCGTTCTTAGGTCTGTGGTTCACCAGGATTTATAGAGCATAACAGTTCTGCTACAGGGTTTATAGATTTTGGCAGGTTTTCGGAAGCGTGGCTGGTTCGACCCTGGCTGTGGCAGCGCTTCCCAAGCTCATCTGTTCCTCAGAGGGGGCTGCGGGTTGCTCAGCTCCCTGGAGTCTCAGACACAGACCCCTGAGTGGCAAGAAAGGGAACCTGTAGCAGTAAATCAGCCTGGGTGGTGGGACGCTTGTGTGGCGTGTTAACGTTGTGTAAACCCCAAACCATCCTGATCCTGTTCAGGTTGGGTGATACAGACTGTCAGTGTCCGTGATGTCCGACTGCGGGGAAGGGCGGATGCTCCGGCTCGCGGCTTCGGTTGGTTGTGATGATGCCCAGAGATAACTCCGCAACGCGGGACTCGTCTTCCTGCTAAGGGTTTACAGCCCTGTGCACGCATGGTAGTGAGAGAGCAGAGACCTGCTCTGGCTCCTCTCCCCGGTGGGATGTGGCTGCTGCTGAGCAGAGTCCCGGGGGTAACCGAGGCACGCTTTTGCTGGCAGTCGCTGGTGGTGAGCTGGCAGCGGCGACGCTGAGCGCTCCTCGCCTGCGCCAGCGCGACCAGTCGACACCACGTTCGTTTCCTCCTGATGCTGAAACACAAAACGTCAGAGCGGGTGCAAGCTGCGAGTGATGGTGGATGCCCAGTGGGGCTGTAAGTGCGTGGAGCAGGAGGGGAGTGCCGAGGGGTTCAGTGTGGTGTCCTGGAGGGACACAGGCTTGCAGTTTCACTCTGGCAGAAGCCACGAGACAGCCTTCACTGATGGTCGCTAATCCCCAATTTACCCATTCCCTATAGCTCAGCTCCCTGGGGAACGCGTGCTCGCTGGGAGGCGAGCCGTGCCAGGGCTGCGGTCGGGGTGGTCGTGCACAGTGTGGAGCTGGGCACCGGGGACAGGCCCCCTCCAGCCCTGCCAGGACACATCGATGCTGATAAGGAAGGTTTCTCTGGGGTTTATTTGGTTTTTTTTTCTTCCTCACTATTGGATACCTTCCCCGCAGGCACATAACCGGAGACATGGTATTTCTAGTATTTCAGCCAAAGACTTTGTCTCGGTGAGGTACTGAGTTGTGCTAAGTTATGTTGTGGTTTTAAGGGTCGTTAAAGACAAAAAACCCATCAGCCAGGTTGTTTTCCGGAGGGGACCATATTAGAAATAGGCTTTTCTATGTGTCTGAATCTCATGGGCTCATCCTGCAAATTTACTTGAGCGAATGCTCGGGATGTCTGTGGGACACGTGGCCGTGGTGCGTCCCCCGGGCTGCCCGGGGCTGGCGTGTCTGCTGCCGTGGGGAGCAGCTGCCGCCCGCATGCTGCGGATGCTGGGACTCAACCCTGCTGCTAATATTAGCAGGAATGCCCTGGAGGGATGGTCGCAATGTTTTGTGCGTGAGGTGGCTTCAATTCAACGCGAGAAGCCTCAGAGAGGGGATGTTCTTCATGTTTATGTGAGCATCTTGCTTGGATTCAGGGTCTCTCCTGCCATGGGCTCCAGGATGAGCGTTCTCCTGGGCTTACATGCACGGGACAGGGCTGGAAGTCTGGGTCTGTGTGTGACTAACGGTCCCACGTGTGCGAAGGTTCAATGCCTGGAAAAGGAAATGCAAAAAAGATCTTTCAGATTATATCTGGGCTCATCTCGACCCTAGGAGTGAAGCACAGCTCCTGAACGTCAATTGTTGGATTTCCTGGACTGTCCCAAGAAGTTATACTGTGACTGGGCTCTTCTGGTACGCGGCATCACCAGCCCAGCGTGGGTAAAGCCAATGCTGCTCTTCCAGCTGGTGGATGTAGCGGGCTGCTCCGAGGCAGCTGGTCACCTCTGATGACCTCAAAGACAAGCTTTACAGGCGCTTCAGAGAGTTTTCTCTCTTTTTCATTCTTCTTATCTACGTTTCTGAGTCTGAGACAAAAGGATGGGGTGGATGGGAGTCAAATCAGCCCGTGGTGGGAGAGGTGGGAGCCAGGGGAAGGTGCTTGTGAGAAGGCAGGAGTTGTCTTCCCCAGCAGAACTGTCCTTTTATGTGGAGAGTGGAAAAATTGCATCTGCCTGGTTACAGCACTGGAGACCTGCAGTGGTGGGTCATTTTTTTTGTTTTGTTTTGTTTCGTGTTTTCTTCCCCCATGTATATTTAGTTCTTTGGGAATAAAAAGGTTGTGAGGGAGTGGGAAAGGGAAGAAGAGGACATGGATCTCTCCGTCCACGTGAGCTGGGCTCTGGGGATAGCCTCTGGCCCGGGTTAGGATGTAGGATCATCCAAAGGTTGTCGTTTATAGTCATTTTATGCAAGGAGGGCTGGGCTGCATGTCCTCGGGGACGGGCAACCACGGCAGCATGGAGCAGAGTGTCCCTGGCTCTGTGTCAGCGCGGAGGGTTTCCAGTGTTGGCTGGTACAGGTCAGCTCTTGCTGCCCATTTGGGATCCATCTTGGGCAAAGTGAGCACGGTGTTGCGCTAATCCTGAAGAAACCTTTCAAAAGTGGCTGGATGGGAAGGGACAGGGGGAGGATGAGTCTTTACACTGGGGCCAGGGCAGTTACTTTGGCCCTGCAAGCGTACTGCTGGTGCCTGCAGTTAAGTCAAGGTTTTGGAGCGTATACACCGTACTGGCTCTTCCAGGTACTCACCAGTCTCTGAGATCTTGGTAGCATCTTTCCCTTAGTAAGAAGCTCACCTAAAATATAATCATTCTCCAGCTTTACTCTTTGCCTGTTGGTGGTTCATGGCAGCGGAGTGTGTAGGAAGTACCTCTAGAAGGTGTTGAGTCATGCCTAATACGTTGGAGTGACCATGTCTACGTCTCTTGGCCAGTGCATGCCAACAAACCTGCTGCTAAGTGAGAGTCCTGGCACCTCTGGGTGTCCTGTGGCCACACTGTCTGGGTGCTGGTTTATTTTCTGTTTTGCAGCCCTTCCTTGCAGGGAGCTGCTCAGCCCGTTTTCCCGGGAGCCAGGACCCAGACAGCAGCCGCAAAAGCCCGGACTGGGACTTGTCATAAATCCAAAGACAATAATGGAGGCTTCAGAGCCCATAATCACTCCAGATATTCATGTTTCTAGCTCTGATACTTGATATTTAAGGCAATGTCTTTCTGCAGGACCATTATGCAGGCACTTTCCCTCTCCCAGTCTCCCTCCCTCTCTCCTGCTGCAGTGAGCTCTGGCACCTTAGAATCATAGAATCGGTGAGGTTGGAAGGGACCTTGAAGATCATNGGGTCTAGATGGAACATGGAAGTAACAAGCCAAGTGACCCTTAATCCTGGTTGAGCTTGTTTGAAGCCTGTAAAATGAGTCGATGGGTCTGAGTCCGGTTCCTGATGGGAATGTGCCCGTTTGGTGGGGATCAGGGCCCATCAGGAGAACCCTTCATGGGACAGGGGAGTGCTGTCGTGCCCATCAGCACGGAGCTAGGGTTGTGTCCCGGCCATCTCTCATTTTGTACCTGCAGGATATCATTTGGTCCTGGCACCCCTCTGCTTTACTCCCGGAGGCATCAGCAGTTTGCACCCACTGCTCTGCGGCTGCAGGAGAGCCCTTCTCGCTCCTGCCTCTGATGCTCAAATGGTGCTGCTGAGGAGCAGCCCTTGGGAAACGAAAGGGTTTATTATTACCATCAACTTATTCTGAAAAGCGTCCCTGAGATTAATGAGAGCTCTTATCTCCCCGTGGCTGTGACTCAGGCTTTTACCCTGATTGCTTTTATGAGGTTGCTGGACGGAGCTCAGCACTCCCGGCTCCTGGGGACACCTTCAGAGTGGTGACCCAGGAGCAGGGTCCATCCAAGCTGGCTCTTGCCTGGTTTGCATGCTGAAAGGTGAGACATCATGGGTGCCAGGGCTCTCCCTCCCTCTGCACCCCCCCTAGCGCTGCAGCAGATGCCCTGTTGCTGGCACCCAAGTTAGGGCAGGTTGGGGTGGGCGCCAGCCTGTTGCCTGGGTGTAGGCACCGCTGATGTCCCGTGGATTGCAGGGCAGGGGACACCACGACCACATCAGTCTGCGCCGCCATCCTCCCTCAGTAGAGGTGTCAGTTTGAGTAAGCATCACGAAATTGTACGGCCCTTGCTCCTGGTGGGCTGGATGCTCTGCAGCTTATCCCAACCCTGGGAGTCAGGGCAGGGGGGAGCGGTGAGGGCATCGGCACACAGCATCCCGCTGGTACTGGTCTGCTGGGCTGGTTTGGGAGGGAAGGAGCATGGTGAGGGACTGGGGTTGGAACTTCAGTCTTCCTTTCATCTGGTTATTGGAAGTGCAAATACAGGGAAATGTGAAAAGGATGGATTTTTGGTTGTTTTTTTTTTTTTTTAAAGCATGTTTAGTTTGCCAGGGAGCAGAAAGAAGCAGTGGTCTGCCCCCTGCCAGCCTTCAGGGCGTTTGGACAACTGCTCGCCTTGCGGTGCCGGGTGTCCCCTCCAACAGAGACACCAGAGGTGGCTGCGGTGGCACCAGCAATCAGCGGGTGGCACAGGCAGCGCTGCCGGCCTGAGCGGCTCCCGGCCCCCTCCTTCAGCCGCTTTTACTAATTTACCCTTTTCCGTAGCTTTTTAACCAGCATCTTGCAATGCCACCCGCCAGAGCATCTCCTTGAGCTGAGACTTAATCACTTAATGATTTAATCACCTAGTACTCAAATCACCGAGGCTGGTCGCCCACCTGAGTCACTCTGGGTGCCCTGCGGGGGTGCTGGGAGTCCTGACTCGTGGGGACGGTCTCTGGGTGCTTGTGGCTTCCTACGGCCCCTTTGGAGATGCCGTGTTTGCTCTTCACCCTTCCCAGCTCTGGCACCCACCAAGCCAGCCCCGAAGCTGATAGCACAGGGCGATCCGGGGTCTGCGGGACCGTATGCATCATACTTTTGCCTTCTGGGTAGTAATTTGAAGGCGTTTTAGAAATACTAGCGAACCAAATCAAATCTGTAGTCCCCTGGGAGGCGCAGGGAAGATTTATTTCTCTCCTTCCTCCTCCCCTTATGAAAGGAAACTGGAGCACAGACCAAAGGCAAAAGCTGCAGAGAGCCAGTAATGCAATCTGCTGGGCTGGATACCCTGTATTTTATGTAATTTTCTGTACAAGTATGAAATTAATATAAGGGATGTAAAATATACTGGTCTGATCTGGAAGCGTTTTGCCGAGGGTCGATGGTTATATAAACCAAAGTGTAATGGAGAATCAAAGCTAAAACCTTTCTAGAACTGCATTATAGGGACTGGAAAGCTGGGATTTTGGAATTAATCTGAGTGTGGATTTTATTTTTTCTATTCTTAGTCCCAACTTTGCTTTTGCCTGTTCGTTGCTGGTAAATGAGGGGTTTGCTGTGTCGCTCTCAGTTTTTCTTTGTAGCATACGGTGTGTTAGTGAAAAGCTGCTTGAAGAGCTTTGGTTAACGTCAGAGTCCTGAACTTGAATTTATCCCGGGATCCATCAGCCCCGACTTCTCTCTTACACTGGATGACCGGTAGCTTCGGGAAATGCGCCTTTGAGGTTTCCTGCCTTCATTTCTCCGGGTGTAAGAGGGGATCAGAATTTATCAGGCTGTTTTGAAGCTGTTAGTGTACTCGCAAAGCCCCACCAGCGTGTGTAGCATCACTTGCTGCCCGCCCTGACAGTGAATTTCTCGTCTCAGCCCCACATTTTTGACCCCATGGAGGGGCTTGGTGCCCCTGGGAGCACCTTCTTGTTGAGGATGGGATAGACACCTCCTGCTCTGGCCCTGCAGCAAGGGTGCAGCTCCCTTCCCCTTCTGCTGCAGGACCTTTAGGTTTAATATACAGCGTATATACACCCTATAGATACACGAAGAACATCCTGCTTGTCCCTAGAACTGAGCCTTTGGTTCAGTCAAACGCATCCACCTCTATTACGGATGGCAGCTATTCAATAGCATCACGGGGGATGGGTTTGGATAAGCCAAACCCAGGTGGCCCCGCAGTAACGTGGGCGAACACTCTCTTTGCACTCGAGTTGGGCCAGAAAACTGCCGTGAGCATCCTGCTGCCTGGTGACAGGGGTCTGGGAAGCTTTAAGGGCTGTGAGCGGTTAATGCTGTGTTGGGTTTCCAAGGGCTCCTTGAAAGATGAGACCTGCAGCCTCCCCCTCTTTCCTCCCCGGGAACAGGAGGTGACCATCTGGTAGCAGTTTAGAGAAAGCCAGCGCTCTCAAACGGCACCATTGTATCGTGTGAAATAACGGGGCGCCTGGCTGCCCTACTCCCATAAGGCTCTTATGTGTCGAAAAACCCAAGAAAAGCTTTCCCTGCTTAAGCAAGCAAGCAACCGTAACCCCCGGGTTACAGAAACCACTTGAGGGGCAGAGGATGTTTAATGGGAAGCAGTTGGGCGCTGCGGCCGCCGCAGAGCCCGAGGCTCCGGTTGCGAAGCAGGTCCCGGAGGAGCCAGCATCCCTCGCTGTTTATTTTGGTCTCCTCCCGAGCTCTGTGCATAGAAGTTTCCTTGTATGAAGCATCCCCTTGACTGTTACTTGCGATATTCTGTTTAAAAGGGAAGAAAGAGGGAGCAGATGTTCCCTTGTTGACCCGCCCTGCGTCCCATGGGGTGCCAGGAGTGGGAAGAGCCGCAGTGTAACCCCAGTGCTTCCCACCGGGAGATGTGGAGCCCTTGGGCAGGAGCCAGAGCCCTTGGTGGGATCTGGGCACCCTTGGCCTGGCTGGGACTCCCAAGGAGCGACTCATCTTCTGGGAGAGGAGCGTGTAGCACTGAGGCCTCAGCCGTGCCACTTGCATGTGACTTCTCCGGAAAAATCTTGGCTGTCGTGTGAGCTCCTGGGATTTGAACCAGACCTCTGCCCCCTCCTCCCAATCTGCAAGATCCCTAAAGAGCAGCTTTAACTGGTGGCGTGTGACCTGCTTGTGCCTGGCCGTGGGGTGACCGGGAGGACGCAGCGGCCGCGCCGAGCAGACATCCCCAGCGCCGCGGCACAGGATAGAAGGACGCGTAAATATTTTGCTACTCTTCAGGCCCTGTGCTTCCTTGGGGAGCATTCGAGCCAGGGATGAAAAC
Organism: Rhinoptilus africanus; assembly: GCA_013400135.1. Lineage (NCBI taxonomy): Eukaryota > Metazoa > Chordata > Aves > Charadriiformes > Glareolidae > Rhinoptilus > Rhinoptilus africanus. The sequence continues at coordinate 27,549 of VXBO01008747.1, forward strand.
ATGCGTTTCTTCCCCCAAAGTGCCTGGCTGGCAGGGACCACATTTGGGTCAAGACTGTGGGTTTTTAGGAGCTGCTGCCATCGCACGGACCGGACAGAGCTGCCTGCAGTGGGTCCGTCTCGGAAAGCCCGTGCCTTCCCCATCTGTTAGCATTAACAGTGGTGTTTTTTAAAGCTGGCCTTGCCTGGCTGGCCCTGCGGAGCAGAGCCACAGCTCAGGGATGCTGAGCCAAACCCGGCTCCCTCAAGAGCTTTGCAAAGGTCTGATCCCCAAAGGGACACCGCAGTGAGCGGTTCCCAGCCCAGGGACAATGGTTGCAGGCAGAGGCTGGCAGGGTTGGGGGTTGCATCCAAAAGGAAGCGCTTGGAAATCTCATTTTAAGGAGTTTTGGGCTTTCCCTGCTGTGGGAGGGGACCTGCTGCCTTCAGTGATGGCAGATTGAGCTGGAGCTGCCTGAATTGGTTTGGAATTGGTTAAAAGGAAGCGCATGTCGGTGGTAACACCGGTTTGTGCTCACACCCGTGGCACAGGCACCTCCAGAGGAAGAGGAGGAAGGGCGATGCTCGGCACCTCCGCCTCTTTCCCTGCCAGCTGTCTCCGACATCGGCTAGCAGATCGGATGCTGCTGGTGTGGCTAGGGAAGCCCTGCTAGCGCTGAAAATCCTCTGGAAAATACAGTAGGGATAACCTGCAGCACGGCCATCCCAGGCCCTGCTCGGGACAGGGATACCTTGGCCCAGGGTGTCAGGGACATGGGGATCCGGAGCCCCACGGGGGCTTGGAGTGTTACCCACAAGTGCTGGTGTTGGGAGCCCGGCACCGCGCGGTGGGAGCGGGATGCGGGGCCCCGCAGTGCTGCCCTGCCTTCGGCTCCTGTTGTTATAAGGAATACGCCAGCTTCCCCGCAGGAAGCCAGGAGGAGGGTCATCTGGAGCAGAGGCTGTTTACTTTCCTTTCTTGGCTCTGGGCAGGAGAGGCTATTTTTAAGCTTTTTCTCTTTTTTTGAGAGTTGTTTTGCTTCCTGAGGTCCTTTTCGCTGCGCAAGGAGCAGGAGAGAGGCGATACAGAGCAGGGGAGCTGAGGGCCAGCATCAATGGAGGTGGCATCCCTGAGGATTGTGCTCATGGCAGCGGGTCTCAAAAGTGGAAGCACAAACCCTGTGGGTCACAGTCCCTCTCCTTTCTTGGGCATGGGATGTTTGACCTTCTCCAGGCCACGCTGGACTCAGGGTAGTGGCCAAATGTGCCGGCAGCACAAGCTGGGTACCAAAATCCCCATGCAACCAGAGGCATGAGATGGAAATCCCATCCCGCAAAGAGCCCCGGATGGGAAAGCTCTTGGCTTGTCCCCAGGAAAATCAGTGACACCATTGGGGAGGGAATGCCGTGGGACCTGGAAGCCCTCATGATTTTGCTGTCAGAAACGGTGCTGAGCCATTTCCAGCCCTCCTTTGGGGTGAGGGTTCCTTGCACAGCCCCTTGGTACCCCCTTACTCCCTGTCGGGGCCACACTGCCAGCACGGGAGGCTTTATTTGGATGGCTTGGGTCTCCTGTGGCTATAATCATGGGTTTGCAGCTCTTCCGTAGGTTTTTTGAACCCCTTTGTGCCTGGGCTTTGACCTATTTATTCATTTTGCAGTGGGGCCCAGAAAGACCTGGAGAAAAGCCACGTATGGGTGTTGTATTCAGTCCAGCCCTTCAGTAAGTGCCGGGGATGGCTGTGCTCCAGAAGGACCATGCTGGTGGTGTTGGGCACGTTTATCCCCGGCTTGGGGCACTTTGAGGGGTTTCAGGTCAAAAGACAGGACGGTGCACAGCAGCTCCAGCATTTCCATCGAGCGACCCACCGCCTGGTCACTGACGCCACCATTTCTTTTGGCAGAGGGACTCAAAGGAGCTGAGATGGTGGAAGTGGTTCATGCAATGAACCCTGGAGGTCAGCGGGGCTGTTTGAATCCAAAAAGCTTGTTATTGGGTCAGGAAGAAATCCCCAAACCACTTGATGTTGAGAAATTTCCAGGGGGATGTTCATTAGGGGAAGATGCTCGCCAGCATTTCCTTTGCTATCGGGTTCCTTGAGAGCAGTGATTTTCAAACTCTTCTTCCAGACATGTCTGTCATGAGGTTATTAGGCTGCTTTCTTGAAGGGAATAAAATGAGGCGGAGCTGGCTGGAGGAGTGACGAGCAGGTTTAAAAGCCTGACATGGACAAAATTGAGATCCCATCCATCAGGGAGCGCCTGGCCTGGCCGTGTCCTCCGCTGCTCTCCCCTGCCCGCCTCGGCTCGAGGCTGGGGAAAAGGCTCCCCATTTGGTCATCCCTTCCTTTCCCTTTGTTTTCCAGTAAAATGCAAACTGCTGCATTATTTTAAACATGGGATTTTGGGGAGAAAATAGCTAAAATGTTGCTTTCTGAATTAAGGATGTGATGGAGAAGGAAAACAATAGAAAAGTCTGTGCTGCAAAGTGTGAGCTCCAGCTCAGTTTTGGAGACCTGAGAGTTATGAACACGTCGGATCGGAACAGCTCTCTGGTGTGGGGCCTTTTTTTGAATGAATTGTTCTGGGAATGCTGAGAACTGAGACTTAGACACAGAGGTGGAGAGCAGGAGATGTGCCGAGCACAGAGCGTGGGGCAGAGATTCCCTCAGGGAGCATCCTACCACTGCAGGCCAGTGGTGACGTGGCTGGGAGGGCTCCACGGGATGCAGATAACAGAACAGATAAAATGAGAGGGGGAAAACAATCTCTATTTTCTTTTTACTGCCTCCTTCCCTCCTTCTACCAATGTCTGAATTTTTTTGAGATGCGGGACAGACCATTTCATCACTAAATGTCCTTCATGGGGGCCCTTCCTGGGTTTTACGTGGCGGATGTTACGTGTTGTATTTTGACATGGAGGGGCTTTTGCTGGGTCACTGATACAGAGCATCCTGGGGAGGGTCTGGTCCCAGCCCCTGCAGTGGTTTTGAAGCCTGGCGTTCATATTTAACAGTTTTTGGGTTTTCCCCCCAAAAAAGGGAGAGCAGCCCAAAGCCTGTATCCTAACACTTTAACCCCTGCCTGCCTTCCTGTTGTGTGGCTTGTCCGACGTGTGTGCCTCATCTCTGAGGCTCTCGCTTCCCTCACCATCTCCTTTGGGACCCCTTGGAGCTGCTTCCATGGGACGGGGCCACCGCTGTCCCCAGCCCCTGCTGCCCAGGATGGTGGCAGCCACATCTGCTGCCTGCCCTGGCTGGAGCGAGGGACGGTGGGTGTCAGCAGCTCTGTTTGCAATCTGCTGGTGTAGCAGAGCCGGGGCGGCTGCCACGTGGGGATGTGTCCGAGGGGCAGAGGGTCCCCAGGTCCCCAGACCCCTTGGCTCCGCGCCATCAGGGGGTTGGAGGCGCATCACGCGTGGTGGCTCTTCTCCAGCTCCACCCCAGGGGTGGCCAGGGGTGGGTGGACAAGAGAAGGATCTGCTCCTGTGTCTCCCTCCAGCTCCCGGTGTCCTGTGTGATCTTAAGGGCAGGTTTTTAAAGGCTAAATCTCACTGGTGTTACCCCGTTGGTGTAAAGGATGTTGTCTCATTGCTGATGCTCATGCCGGTCGTTAGCAGCGTGGCTGTCACCACGCCGAGGCTGTCACCAGGCTGGCTCAGCCTCGCTTCATGGGGGCTGCTTTGGGACCCCGGGGCTGTGCCTCATCCTGCCCAGACCCCCCACGCCTGCCTGGGCACTGGGGGGCAGGGTGGGTATGGGCAGCCTGTGGCGTTGGAGTGGGATCCAGCAGCGATCCTCTGTGTTTCCCCTGCCCTTCCCATGAAATCCAGCCCTTCATTTTTCCCTGGCTGGCTCCTGCGTGGAGCAGGGGGGTCTCCTGGGCTTAAGGGCATCTGCTTCTTTCAAGAGGACTGGCTGGAGTGGGGTGGGAAGGGCTGCATGGGGGACACGGGGATGTCCAGGCATGAGCCAGGACATGGTTAGGCAGCTACTGGCCCTCGACTGCGTGGCTGGGATGGGAACATCGTTGTGGATGGAGGCTTCCTTCGGGGATGCTTTGCGTGCCCCGAGCTGAGGGTCTGACACCAGCATCCGCCAGGTTTCCTTAGACACGCTCCTGGTGCGAGGGGCTTTGGGGGTTTCATTCTTATGTAGCTCTGTGTGCGGAGGGGGAGCCGTGTGACGGGCAGAGGCGAAGGACGGGCACCCCTCTGCCTGCTGTCCTGCTGCCCGGGGTGACCTGTGCGTCTGCGCAGCTGCGGCTGAGAGCGTGGGGCTGGATCCTACGCCGTGCGGGGGCTCGGCAAAGGCAGGACTCCCACCTCTTCAAGCATAAATGGGATGTTGCGTCCGTCTCTCTCTGCCTCCTTACATCCCCGTTGGTAAAATGGGGGTGCTGCTGCTGCTGCTTAGATTTTAGGATGTCCCTCCCAGTTGGCTCCTTCCTTGCATCAGGGTCTCATGTCAGGGTTTTCAAAGCACTTTGGTCTTTGACTCGGGTGATCACTAGGATTGGGTTTTAAGGATATGAGCTTCTGTGGCTGCCACCCTTGGTTTTGTTGCTGCATTTATATGGCTTTGGTGCTCTCCTGGGTTTGTTTTCCCGTTACCAACTTGGATTTTGCTGGCAGCGCTCACCGGGAAGCCTGTGTTTATCTGCGCATCCTTTGGATGTGAGAGGGAAAGGGAGGTGTTGGGAGCTGGATGGCTGGCTGCCCCGAGTCCTGTGCCGTGCTCTGCTCTGCTGCCATGGGCCCCTCTGCTCCCCTCGGAGCACGCGTGGGGCGCGGGCGCGATGGAGGGCAGCGCGGGGGTGGTTTCTGCTCTGGGGTTGGATTTTCAGGCACTTGTTCCACCTTTGTTACGGGGTTTGTAACTTGCCAGAAGAGGCAGAGCCTGGCCCTCAGCCCCCACCTGCATTAAATGGGGTTACGACCCCCAGGTGGAGGAGCAGGAGTGGGGTTATGAGCCTCAGGCAGTGTCTGTAAGTGTCTCTTGAGATGCTCAGGTGGACGGTGACTAAATTCTGAACTCCTTTTCGTGTTTTTCAGCTCTGAAAAGATCTTTTGAGGTCGAGGAGGTAGATCAGTCTTCAAATTCCTCCACCCCACAAAGACGGACCCCAAACACCCTCCTCAGGTCCACCGTGTCCAGCTCCACACAGAAGTTTCAGGAACTCGGCGCCAGGAATTCGGAGCCATCCGCCCGACATGCGGACCCCACAAGCCAAAGGTCACCCAAGCCCGCTCTGAGGAGAGTGGAGCTCTCTGGACCCAAACTGCCCGAGCCGGTGTCCAGAAGAACAGAAATCTCCATTGACATCTCATCCAAGCAGGTGGAGAACTCCACCTCGGGGTTGTCGAGGTTTGGCCTCAAAAGAGCAGATGTGCTGGGGCACAAACCCCCCGAGCCCACCCCAAGGAGGACTGAGATCACCCTCGGCAAGCCCCAGGAGCCGGCTCTCCGGAGGGTGGAGGCGCCGCCATCAAAGATCCCCGAGATGCCCCAGCGAAGAGCTGAGACGGCCAATGCTCCTGTGCCCGACATGGCCACCAAGCGCGTGGAAATTCAGGTAGCGAAGGCTGCCGAGGTCCCAGCCCCACCGGCGCGGCAGGCAGAGAGCTCGGAGCCTCCCCTGGCCCCCCAGCCTCCCCAGGCAGAGCCAAAGCCGCAGCCGGCGCTGATGGAGAGCCCACCAAAGAGAGAAGAAGGTGAGTACAGCTCCGAGCAGCTGCTTGGGTGAAACGTTGGCTGATGTCTTTGTCCCTTGGTGCGGGGACGCCGAGCGTTGTGTGCTGCTCTTTCGGCTCCGGTGGTGATGCCTTTTGAGGCTGGTCTTAGGTCTGTGTCTACGTACGTGGCTGTTATCCTTGGGTTTATCCTGGCTGAAAGAGCTGTCAGGTTGAATAAAAAACGCTATTGAACCTATAAGGGAATTAAAAAGATAGTGCCAAAAGCCTGGGTACTTGCAGAAAATGGCACTTGTGCTAGCTCAGGCCCCGTGCGTGGACCCGCTCGCCTGCGCGGCACCCAGAGGAGCCTCTGAGGTGCTGGAGAGGCGGTGGCCGTGGAAGCGTTGTTGTGATGGCTTGTTGTTTAGTGTTGTTGCTCATGGTTGTGGAGCAGAAACCGCCTCTTCATTAGCAGGAGTCAGGGTTTTTTTGGCCGTGGAGCCAAAGTCTAATAACGTCATGGACCAGAGCCACTATTAAACTGGAGCCCTGGCTTATATTAGCTCTATCTTGTTTTCAATTAATCCCATATTAAAGCCAGCTTCCCTCCCCCACCAGCCATCGTTTATTCTCCCTGGTGTTTTGAAGATATTTTTTTTCCCCTCTCTTCTGGCCTGTTAATTATGTTTCCGTTCCCCTTCACCCACGAGCTCTCCCCTGCAAGGGGTGCAGCGGTCGGTTGGAGGGCACCACCTCCCCACCCCACCCTCGCCTCTCCCTGGGGGCTGTGGGATGGTGTGCGGTGGCCGAGCCAGGATCTGGGAGGTCCATACCTGGCCCTGGAGCTGGACCACATGCCCTTGTCTCGCCCCATCATGGGATGGTCCCCTGTTCCGTCTCCTCTCCCTGGCTGCGGGGCAGGAAGGGGGTCTGCAGAGAGGCCGGCTTTCGGTGTGTGCGCGTCGTCTAACGTCAAATCAGGAGTCAGTGGTGGAGCTGATACCAAACTCATAAAACTTGAGTGGGTTTCTCTCGCTGTGCATATGCATGGTTTAGGTGTGGCTTTTCCGAGCTGGGGTTAAAGAGGGGAAAAAAGCCGCCAGCATGTAGCAGGTTGGTCCATCTCCAGCGGGGCATGGCTGAGCTCTAAGACCCGACCCAGTGATGGGGTCAGCCCGGACCTCCCAGCTGTCCCCAGACGCCGTGCGTGTGGTGCCCAGGAGGCCCATCATCTCCCGTGGGAGGGTGTTTGGCCTCGTCCTGCTGGGTTTGGGCTGCTCCGAGCTTCCCAAGCTCTGAGCCACAGATGGTTGGGCACTTTAAGAGCAGAAGTCCATCTAAGCTGCTGAATCCCCCAGCTGCCTGGGAGGGAGAGGGAGGGCTCTTTGCATCAAAAAGGGCTCCAGAAGCACAGGACAGCTGCTGGGGATGAGTTTTACCCCAGAGCCCAGCTGTCTGGGGTCCGCCTTGCAGAGTGAGCCAGCCCTCCGTACTGGTACAAAAGGGGCTTTCAGTCTAAATGCCTCCGAGAAGAGCCAGGAGACAAAGTAGAAGGGGTAGGGAGGGCTCCGGCTCCTTCTCCCTCCATGTCAGCCCAGAGTCCCCTTCCCGGTTGTTTCCAACCTCCTCCATCGCCATGACTCGAGGTTGCCCTGGGCTGCTCTCACACAGGACCGCGTTTCAGGGCGCTCCTCCCCGTGGTCCACAGCACCCGCCCTGGGGTGATGCTGGGCGGGTGGATGGCATCTCGCCTTGGTGGTGGTGTAAGCCCGCGGAGGAGTTTTGGGGAGGCTGCAGAGGGACCTTCAGGGAGCCCTGTGGATGGGTGCAGGCATGCTGTTGACGCTTGCCAGCCCCACAGCAGCTCTGGCCCCACCACAGCCCCGCAGGTGAAAATGTTGGCTCCCTGATGCCTGCAGCAGAGACAGCACACGGCGTGAAGTCCTGCTCCCTCTCGCTGCTCCCAGGGTTTGGAGCACCCCAGAGATACTCTGGTGGCACTGTCCGCCCCTCGATCCCCTTGCTCGGTGGCTCACAGTGCAAACAGCCGGGCAGGGGATGCAGGCAGCTGCCTCCAGCTGCCCCCAGCCCTGTGCTGGGACTTGCCTTCCCCCAGCTGCTGGGCTCAGCTGCCTTCCCATTAACCCCTCGTCCCGCTGCCAGAGGTATGCAGGAGAGCGTGTTGTGCAGGAAGAGGCCAGTCAGAGGAGAAGGGCAATCGGCAGTTCAGAGCAAACCACAAAGGAAAGGAGTAATTATAGTGCTGAACTTCATTAGGACGACGTGGCTGGTGGCGTGGGCTGAGCCCGCTCCGGAGCTGTGGTTCTCAAGGTGGGAGGAGGGCAGGAGGGTGTCTTTGTGGGATGGAAGAGCAAGAAATATTCCTCCCCATCCCTGTTCTCCCTCTCTGAGTCCTTCTCACGCTCTCCTGCACTCCCTGGGGAGCACTGGCTGCGGGTTTAATGTTGAGTTGGGCCATTGGTGACGGGGAGGTGGGACGTGGGTGCACATCGCGGGTGCGATACATCTGCACTGCACCAGCGTCCTGGGCAAAGCTGGGGTTTGTGTCCCCAGGGTGGCTGGTGCTTCCCAGCTGGGAGAAGGAGGTGTGAGGGGATGACCAGGCAAAGTGGATTGCTATAGTCAGAGTTGTCCAGAGAAAGCTGAGCGGGGTTGTGCCGTGGGTGTAGGCAAGGGAAGGACAAGCAAAAGGGCAGAAAGAGGCACAAGCACTTAAGAATAAACATCAAATAAAAAGGTGCGGGGAAGTGCTGTTCTGAACTCGCAGCTTCAGACACTGCAGGAGCCTGACTTCGCTGTGTAGGACCTACCAAATCTTAATATCCAAATGTGACCGCCCGTGGGTGGTGATAACCCCTCCCGAGCTCCCGCCGCGGGCAGCGGTTCGCTCCAGCACTGGGGTTGTTGGTCCAGGCTGGAGCTGGTGGCCGTGGCCGTTCCCCTCTTGTGCCGAAGGGTCAGGTCTGAGCAGGGAGCGCGGTGCCCCCGCCGGTGTGGCCAGAGCTGGTTCCTCCAGGAGCACCATGCTGCGGAGCCAGCGTGGCGTGGGGGGGCTGGGGTGGGGGGCTGGGCCCTCAGCTGATGTCCCACCGCCTTTGCCTGCCACCCGGGTCCCGTTTTGGTGACCCTTGCTGGTGTTGCAGCCGGCGGGGTGCTGGCTTGTTCAGCCCCCATCACCTCCTGCTTCTGACCCTCTTCTTCCTCCCTGGCTTGTTTGGGAGCAGTGGCTTTGCCTGGGATGTCCCCCACAGCCCTGGGCCGGGGGGCAGCCCCACCGGTCTCCACTCCACTGTGCCTGAGCGAGGCTGCCCGGGCGGGGAAAGGGAAATCGTAGGAACAGCAATCCGGTGTGGTCCTTGGCAAAGAAGGGATGTTAAGGGATTCTCCACAGCTGGATGTGGGATGGGTGAGTCCCTGGGGAGAGTGGCATCGAGTCCATCGTGGCTAATCCTGCTGCATCCTCCGGCTTCAGCATCCCCTTCCACTGGTGGCCCCCGTTGCCGATGCTGGTGTTGTGCATGTGTGGTTGAACGTCTTGTTCTTGTGGTGTTCTTCATGCCTTGCAACCCAGTGGTGGTCAGGGGGCGGGAGGGAAGACATTATTCTTCCAAGGAAAGTTAATGTTTTCCACTTCGGTTTAATACTTCGTCTCTGCTCCCCCCAAACCTGAACTGGTTTGTATTTGGGGTGAAGGCTCAGTTCTGGGATCTCAGGTGACGGATTAGAAGCAATCCCAGATGAGAAGTGAAAGCTAGTTTGATCTGATGATCCTTTTTGTCTCCCCACACGCTGCTGTGGTCACGTCGCCCGTGGCCAGCATGCTGCCAGCAGGGTGGGCTCTGCACCGCCGCTCTGCTGCCGGCTCCTGCCCTGGCTCCATTTTCCTGCTCTTGGCAACTGGTAGGGCCGCAGTTCTCCTCCTCCGTGGTCCACTCTTGCAAGGATGCTCTGGAGCTTGTTTAAATAAATCAAGGCAGATATAGTGAATAATGGGAACGCTCACCTAAAACAAGGACTTGACCTTCCTCTGCAGTAGCTGTGTCCCTCCATGGAGATGTGCAAAACGGGCTGAACCATTTCTGAGCTTTCAGCTTTTTTTGGAGTCTTTGTCCCATCGCTGCCTGATGGGACAGCCGCGCAGGGGGCCAGGCACCTCATAAAAAGCAGCAGGGCCCCCCCCCTCCTATTTTGCTGCAGAACAAGCAGAATGGCATCGGGAGAGTCGAAGCAATTCAACTTTTTCATTCTCTTTCCCAGCCTTGGGCCCCCATGGAAAGCCTTTTCTTTAGAACATGCTATCTTAGAGGCTCCTGTAGAGTTGAGCTAAAATTTAAAAAAAATTTAAAATACCAAAAAAAAGAAAACTTTAAGATCCACTGAGCTCCTTGTGAAGGCCGTATCTGAAAACCAGGGACAGGTTGCTTTGTGCTGGGGAAGCCGCGGTGGGGGCTGCAGCCCGGTGCCCTCCCCTGCCTCCAGCCAGCCTGAAGCCTCCATCCTGCCATGGCCACCAGGGGTGAAGAAGCAAAGCCACCCGAGCCTTGGGGTGACTTTTCTTCCCTGCTGTCCTGCAAGAGGGACGCTGGGCTGCCTTGCTGGAGCCGGGGGTTGGAGGGATTTGAATGACGATTAACGCTCCCCACAATGAAGAGGCCAGGGCTGAGCGGAGATGCAGTGAGTAATCATTTCCAGCTCCCCGAGCTGCACTGCAATTTAACTGTACAAAGAGATTAAAGCTGTAGGGAAACATTTCCTTAAAACCAGCTGACATATTTGGGCTAGATTACGGGTAGTCTTTTTGTTGTTGTTGTTATTATTTATAACGGGAAAGCGCCTACAGCCCCAGATACCAAATGGAGGGGCTGAGTGGGAAGCGTAGAGTCTCAGTCCGTGCAGTTAGGTGCCAAAAATGAGATAATCTGGAAAAATGGCAACCTGCAGCGCCAATGACTTGGAACGAAAGAGCGGGAGCATGTGCAGAGGAGACGATCGAGTCCCATTGCGGAATCGCTGCCTGATCCGGGACGCCACGTGCGTGGCCTCCTGCCCGCCTGGGGAGGAAGAAAGGTGCTTTCTGCTTTCCCGCTCCCACCATATGCTCTTTTAGGGGGGCATTTTGGGCACTGAGAATGTCAGGAAGGAGGCCTGGTGATGTAGATGCGATGGTACTTCTGCTGTACATCTTTGCCCCCCAGGGAAGTTGTTCCCAAACTCATTATATTGTGTTCAGCCCCGGTCACGTTGCTGTTCATGTGTCCCCTTCTTTGCGTCTGCGTGGGCACAGTTTGTCTGGATGCCATCACAGTCCCGTATGGGTGCTCCAGCCACGCAGGGCACACCCCGGGCAGCGAGCCTGCCCGCCCCCGGGCTCCATCGCAGGCAGCCAGACCCCCAGGCATAATCACACAGAGAATTCCTAATTCCTTTGCCCCGTTGGAAGTCCCTAAGGGCCTGTAGGAAAAGCAGTGATCTCCCCAGCGGAGATTCATTATGCGAAAGAATAGTTTCCCATAGGAAATGTTACAGTTCCCACTTCCCTTCCCTGCCCCTGCATGGTTTGAGAGCAGGAGAGGGCGAACCCATGGATGGCGAGCTGCGGAGCCCTCCCGGCACTGGGCTTGATGACCTGGCAGGTCTCTTCCATCGCTAGGTTGGGTTGTGCACCGATGCTGTTGCTTTCTGAACCTTGCAGGAAGCACCTGAGGATGAACGTGTCTCTGTAGAGGTCAAAGCCTCCTGTTCCAGGCAGAATCACAGAATCATAGGGTTGGAAGGGACCTTAGTAGATCATCTAGTCCAGCCCCCTGCCAGAGCAGGGCCACCTTAGAGCAGGGGGCACAGGAACGCCTCCAGGCGGGTTTGGGATGTCTCCAGAGACGGAGACTCCCCCACCTCCCTGGGCAGCCTGGGCCAGGGCTCTGCCACCCTCAAGGGAAAGAAGTTCCTCCTCATGTTGAGGTGGAACTTCCCATGGTCAAGTTTGTGCCCATTACCCCTTGTCCTATCACTGGGCACTACCGAAAAGAGCCTGGCACCATCCTCCTGACACCCACCCTTCAGGTATTTATAAGTGTTAATTAGGTCCCCCCTCAGTCGCCTCTTTTCCAGGCTAAAGAGACCTAATTCCCTTAGTCTATCAAGAAGGTGACCAACGGCATGGCACCGGGAGCGTGGCTGCTCTGCAGGCTGGTGGGGTCTGTGCTGGCTGTGCGGGGGTGTGTGCCCCGTGCGGCTGCGGCACCCTCCTGCCTCCCCACCTCCACTTGTACAAACCGGGGCAGAGAGGTGCCTTTGCCGCACCGAGAAAAAAAAATCCTGCCTGCTGTTGGATTTGTGTACGTATAAACGACACTGGAAGGAGATGGGAGATGCAGCCCTGGCTGAGAGTGGCGTGTACAAACCAGACCCAAGAGTTTCTCTGTTTATCTCACGGTATCTGCGCGTCTGGAGCCCATGGCAGTCATGCTGGGGAACACGCTCCCCGCCCATCAGCTCCTTTGGCATTGTCGGTCTTTCTCACATTTGGGTTAATCATCCTACAGGCCGATAAGGCAAATAAAATCCGTTATCTTGACCAAGATAAAACAAAGGGTTTGCTTTGATCTCCTGCAGTAAGGCCTGGCCACTCGTTTTGCGACATGTCTGCTGGGGGAGGGAAGCGATGGCAATGGTGATGAACCTTCTGTAGTTAAGAAATCATTTTCTTCCAAACTATTTCTAGCCCTCTGTCCCTGCCTGAGCTGTTTCTGTTGGCCAGTAGTTGAAGGGACACCATAGGCTGGGTGCGGTGCCAGCTCTATAAACTATATAAGAGGACTTGAGGAACTGAATTGAGATTATAGGGAGATAACTTTGTTTTGAGAAGATCAAACATTGTTGTGAGCAAAAGAGATAGCTTGACAGCAAGCCAGTTGTGTTCTTTCCTCCCCCAGCAAACAAACAAGCACAAACAGGCTTTTGTATTGTCCAAGATGCTGCGACGAAGCCGAAGTGAATGTGGCTATAAATGGAAGAAGCAGCTGGTCTTGGATTGCAGCCTGTGCTCAGACTTCTTTGGGCCCAGTTTTTCTTACATCTGTTACAGGTTTTAGAGGAGGGACTTGGGGAGAGGGCTGCTTTCCTTCAAGTTAGTTGAATGTGGGCCATTCGTTTTGTTGGTCTTCTGAATGGGTCTCTGCATAGAAGTTCCCTGGATTTCTGTAGGGTCACACGCGTAAACATTTCACTCTCTTGAATTGTTTCGTTTTGGCATGAAGTTAGTGCTGGCCATACTGAGAGACAAAGCTGGACCGAAGGGTCTGGTCCAGAACATTTTGCAAACAAGAAAATTTTGCAGACTTTATGCTTTTATGAAAAACAAATGATTTTAACAAGACATTTAAGGTTGCTGTGCCAGCTCAGGAGTGACAGCATGAGGACTTTCGGTTGCTTGGCTCCTCCTTGACTTGTGTTGTCTGCAGTTTCTGTTGCATGGAAGAAGTGAAGTGGGTTGGGTTTTGCATAGCAAAGGCAATTTGTGCAACAGGGATGAAGAATGACTGAAATGAAGCATCTTTCAACTCCTTGAAGTTCAAAGATTGTTGATGCTCTGGCAAATATGAGCATCACCTTGGATATATGTTTAGCTTTTCAACCCAAGAGGTGGTGTCCAGGTTATGTCTGAGCTGGGGGGTCTTACCAGCCCCTGGGTGTTCTCCGAATACTGGGTCTGCAGAGGCTCTCTGCGGCTCTAGCATGGCCTGGTTAGTGCTTCCAAGGGGTGTGAAAATATTTAATGGGAGCTGAGCACGCACCTCCTTTTGTCTCTGTGTGAATTCAGCCAGTCTCTGAGCAAGACCTTTGCGGGGAATGCTCCCAATGGATCCCTTGCACATGGCATCATCTATACACGCTGCATGGCACTTAATCATCTGGAGGCCTCCCTTAGGCTGGTGTGAATTGTGTCCTCAAAGGGTTTATTTTTCTCTGCTAAATGTAAAGGGAGTTTGTGCAGTCAGTTCGGCTGGAGATGCCTCCATTTGGACGAGACAAATTTTGCTCTCCTACATTATTTCTGGAGTCAAAGGGATGGAGGTGAAAAGGGATGTGGCAGCAGGACAGAGCCATGCAAGCCACTAATCCCTTGTTATCAGTAGTGCTTGACAGCCCCCCCAGCAAACCTGGTCCCCTTGTGTCAGGTTGTTCTGCAGACGGGTCGCTGTGGACAGTCATTTACTTAAGTGCACGGATCAGACTGTCTTTGATGCTTATCAATAGTACTTTAACTTTTTATGATGGCTCTCTCTTCTCCCCTCTCTTCCTCTCTTGCTGTGCACGGAGTGGGAGAGACATTCCTTCCCGCTCTCAAAGAGAAGCTCAGCTTGGAGACATCTCAGGGAAAGAGGATTAGATGGGAATCCAATAGGGTATGGTGCCTAGGAGGAGACCGCAGTGGTAAAAGTTAATGATCCATAAGCTCTTGAAAGGAGCTTTCTCAGTTAAAACTGGATGGTAGCTCCCAAGTCTTAAATTGTAGGGCTTTGCTTGCACCTCCAGCATGAATGCACCTGGGGAGTGTTTCATGTGTGGTGAGTAGATCTGGAGGGACATCACAGGTATTGCCCTACCCAGCTTGAGCTGGAGCCCCTGCCTGTGTTTGCTTCCCCTGCACGTGGTGACTCCGGATGGGAATTTTTGTTTACTCTGCATTTGCTCTGATCTGGGGCAGCATCAAGGTGGCGGTGTCCTCTGAACCCTTCTCTGCAGTGCTGGTACATGGAAATACAGGATGAGTCCTTGGTTACAGTCTCTGGAACTACGAAAGCTCAGGTTCATGCTGTTATGGCGTTAGAGTTGCTGTCCTCCATCACATGCGTGACATACTTGGGGCATTCACTGGGAACTCCCTCCCATCTGTAATGGAAATAAGCTCAGGGACCGAGAGCCAGGAAAACACTGAGAAGATGACAAAAGATTGGATGGCAGGAGAGCCTGGTCAGGATCTTGCCTTTGCTGTTCACTTGCTCATTGTCATGGGTGAATGCCTCTACCCATTCCCGTTTCTGGTGAGCATGGCAAGATGCCTCGGGTTCGGTCCTTGCATTGAGTCCCTTCTTTAAGGTTCAGCTGGTGATAAGGTCGCAGATGGGGTCGTGCAGGGTGGGAGAAGCTGCTCTGCCCAGCTTACCGGAGTGGCCTCGGGAGAGGTCCTCAGCTGTCCAGGAGGAGAGGGAGGGTATCAGATGGTTTCTGTATCAAAATCTTCTCCAGTCTACCAGAAAGGTCTTCAGTCTCCTTTCTCCTAAATTTGAAAAACCTGTAGTTTGGAGGAGAAAAAAGGATTTGGAAGTCAAACTCTGAATGTGTCGGTAGCAGATGTGGGGATGGATGCTGCCTCCTGATTTATGAGCGATGGAGACTGCTGACACTGAGGAGCAGGCACTGGTGGGGTGTTTGGATGCTCTTCCTTGCCCGCTTCCATCTTGTGCAGATAGGAAGGAGAATGGAGATTACCTTGGAGTTGTCCAGATTTGTCCTGGGAAAACGGAGTAGATCTGAGCAGCTTTTCTGATAAAACATAATTGTTTAGACAAACTCTGGCTGAACTCGCTTCCTCCTGCAGCCCAACGCACAGATAAAGGGGGTGGAAGTGGGAGGCCGAGTTCACAGGCTGCTGAGGCCCTCCCTGGGGTCCCGCCACCCCCGAGAATCCCCTGTCCACCCATTTTGGTGGCCTTGGAGAAGAAGAGAGGACCCAGTTGAGTGCTGAGGATGATGCCCAGGCTTTGGGTGGTTCAGTGCTCTGAAGTGAGGAAGAGACCATGGTAACGCAGCGCGTCGGCGCTGGGAGCAGGGAGGTGCAGGTTGTCCTGGAGGAGAGCATTAGATCCATTGGGCAGAGGATGATGCTCAGATGGACGTGCAGAGGACGGAGCTGCGTGTTGCTCTGTGGGATGCGAGAGGTGAATTTGCTCCAGCCGTGCTCTCTCCAAACCTGGTGGTCCTGGGCACAGGGTGGCTGGGCAGAGCCGTGCCCTAGAGAGATTCCTGTTTGGACTGGAAACCACGAGGCAAGCAGGACTTGGGTGGGATGTGGCCACAGGAGAGGGGTTGTCATGCCCTGGGTGGTTCCTCCTGAGGTCTCCAGGGGCCAGATGTTGTGGAGTCAGATGAAATCTGAGATCCTGCCATAATGCTGATGTTCCTCCCACCATCCCTCAGGGAAATGGTCCTCCTTGCCCTACTTTGTGTAGTGAATAAAAGTTTATTTACAGCCCGGGAGCGCACGCCCTGAGGTTGGGAGGTGAAGGGCTCCTGTGCGGCCCTGGAGGAGCTCTGGGGTTTCCTCGCTGCTTGGTGGCTTCAGTTCCTGGGCAGAAGAGTCTCGCAAAGCAGCAGCTCTGTGGGTGGGAGCTCGGTGAGGCAGGGGCCTTTGCACGGGCGCTGGGGCTTGGCTTTGTTTCCCTCTAGCAAAGCCGTGTGTTCGTGGATGTCACCTGGAGAGGCAGAGCTGGGGGGAGGTAAGCGGTGCTCCCGTGGGACGCGTGGGCTGGAGCAGCCAGGGAGAGCAGCAGGCCGCGGGCTGCCATCCACCTGCCTTCCCCCTTGGCCACCATCATCCAGCACATCCCCAGAGACCAAGTTTGTCCTGGGGGGTTTGTTTTCTTTTCTTGTGTTGGGATTGAAGCTAGTCCTGATGACGCCAGCAGCAGTGTACCCTGCTCGTCCTTCCCAAGGGCTCTCCATCACCATCTGGCACCTCCCTGCTGCCCCCTCCCCAGTGACGCCTGGGCACCTTTCTGAAGCTCAGACAGTGCAGTAAAGCCAGCTCCTCATTTTAATCCCCCTTTGGTTAGCGAGGAAAGTAGTCATCAACATGGGTTATGAAGAAGAGCAGACGGAAAAGAATCATAGAACCATAGAATCGGTGAGGTTGGAAGGATCCTTAAGATCATCAAGTCCAACCATTAACCCACCCTGACAAAAACCACTTCTAAACCATGTCCCTCAGTACCACATCTACCCTTTTCTGAAACACCTCCAGGGATGGGGAATCCACCCCCTCCCTGGGCAGCCTGTGCCAATGGTTAATAACCCTTTCAGTGAAAAAGTGTTTCCTGATATCCAATCTAAACCTGCCCTGACATAACTTGAACCCATGGAAGCAAGAGGAGAGCCTGGCTTTGCTACTCTCTTGGCCCTGTGGCTACTTCTCCTCTGCGAAGCCATTGCAGGAGCAGAGGGGATCCCTGGGCTTGTGCCGTCAGCTCTGTCTGTCTTTAGCTTCAGAGCAAGCAAAAGGAGAGCATTTCCTCTCTCCTCTTCCTTACTGCTCCTGCTTGGTACGGGCTCCATCCAAAAGCTCCATCCAAAGTCTTGGTCCTGCTCTGTCCAAAAACCCCTGGGCAGCATGGCCAGGATCCTTCCCTTTGGAAGAGGGTCTCTCTGGGATGCTGCACCAGGCTGGACCCTTCCTCTGCACACACACCCTCAGGCAGGGGGAGAAAGGATGGGGCTGAGGGGTGACTGCTCCTTGCTGAGGGTGACGTGGGGATGGGGCTGAGCTCCACTGACCCGGGCCTGCCGGGGTTCCAGCCGTGCACGGCCTGAAATTGCTCTGCGGAGCTTCAGGGAATGAGCATTTGGCTTCTCCTCGGCTCGGAGGAGCGGGAAGGCTCTCTCTGGAGTTATTTCAGCCCATTTGTGGGACAGACGGTCTATGGGACAGTCGTTTGAAGAGCGAGCAAACCAAAGCCATCGTTTGGGCTCCACTGAGAGAGCAAAGCTGGGAAAGCCTCAAATGACGGGCTGCAGGGACAAGGGGGGACATGGCTGTGGCTTTCTGCTGGGGAACACTGCTGCGTCCCTTGAGAGGGGCACAGAGAACATTGTTGTGAGTTCCTGCTTCTCCTGCTCATTTTTAGACACACAAAATTAATTTTTCTCCTTTTTTTTTCTTTATTGCCTGCGGCAGTATTTATTTTACTGCTCTGCAGCAGTGGGGACTGGATAGGTTTCGCAAACTGCATTTTCCCTCGAGAAGCCCCTCCTTTGATTTTGCGCTTCCAGCTGCCAGGCTTGGTTTTAAACCAGCCCGTACCGAGGCCGAAAATATTCGCAGGGCAGAGCAATGCCTTGCAGGAAATGGCTTAAGCTTCCTGCTCCCAAGATGGTGTGAGTGTTAAAACAGAACCGGAGAAATATTAGACATCCTACATCCGGCGCGGCAGAGGAGGGCGACCCTGGGGTGATGTGATGGAAAGCCTGTGCCCCCCGCCCCCGGATCCCCACACCCTTGCCTTTCTAGGGGGAAAAAATGGGCAAATTGTTTCCTGCCCCAGTGGGCTTTGCTGTGTTTTGGCTTTGTGGGAAGTGTGTGGGGAGAGCTGGTCAAAGGTGGGGGGCGACGTGGCAGCAGAGTGAATTTCCAGCAGAAAATGAGAGTTGGGAAAGCGCTGGTTTGGATGAAATGGGCGCTACCAGTTCATCTGCCGCCTTCCAGCCCGAAGTGAAAGGCGAAAGTCTAAACCAAGATGATCAGGATCTGAGTCGGTCCCGTTTGTTTGGGGCTGGAGTGGGACCTTCCGCGTTTGTCAGCGGAAACCACGTTGAGTTATTGGCTTAATCAGAGGCAACTTAATTTTTCCAGCCTGGATCTTTGTGCTGGCTGAGCACCATCTACCTGGCCAGGCAGGGAATAGCAGCTGGCTGTTGGTCCAGGACAGAGATGCACAAGGGTAGAAGAGAAGTGAGAGTATTTGTGTGCACGCAGGGAGGAGGGGAGGGCAGCGGGTCCGCTGGTGGTGGTCCTCGCCGGAGCCCTCTGATGGGTGTCGCATCTTTGGATGGAATTCAGCTCGCTGCCCCGTTATGGAAAGCTTCTCCAAACCCCAGTATGTTGGCTTGGAGCATGGAGGTTTTGGTGATTTTATTCAAAATGTTATCGGCTGGTTCAAAAATAACTGATGCCATGTGGCTGGGAGCCCTCAGCTGCAGCAGAGGATTGGGGTGGGAGCTGCAGGCAGAGCAAGCGGAGTGTGGTTCGGAGCTTTTCCTTGCTTGGGCTGGTCTGAGCTCATGCGCACTGGCTTCCTCCTAACAGTCACTGAGAACCATAAAATTGCTCATAACAGAAGGAAAATTAGACCTCTTACGCCTGTGCCGGGACCTGAGTCACTTCGGGAGGTGGTGTTCCAGCTCCAGGGGCAGAAGCGGAGCGTGTGGGTGTCCTCTCAGGCAGGTTCCCCATGAATGGAGCATTACGCTGTGCTCCCCACATCCTCCTCCCTGGCTTTCCTCCTTCACCCCTTCTTTTCCTGCACCATTTCGCGTGGGGCGGTGGGAGCTGCCCCAGGAGCGAGGATGGGGAAAGGGGGTAAGTCCCGTCCTCAGCAAGCAGCGCGGTGGGCAGCGCAGGGTGCTGCTGCTCACCTTTCACCGTGGCACATAACCCCACCAAACCCAGAGCCACACAGCCCTGGGGGCCAGGGATTTGGCCAGGCGCACGCTGCTTGTTTCCCCCGGTTTTTCCCCAGGGCACTTTTTCTCGGGAAAGCTTTGGCCGGCAAACTTGGGGGGGAGGGAAAGATGAGGCTGAGTTAAATCCCCAAAGTGGTTCCAGCTGGCCGAAAGCTGTGTGTGCGGCCCTGTGAAACATCAGTGGTGCCCACGGCTCTTGCACAACGTGCTGGGGCTGGTTAGGGCTCGAGGAGGGGGGGGATGTGCGAGCCAGCCCTGGTCCCGGCATTGCTTTGATGGGGCAGGAGTGGAGGGACATGCTGCAGGACCCAAGGGGCAGATGCTGTGGCTGTTTTGGGGCAGAAATACAGTTATTTGCCTCGGAGCCATCCCTATTTGCCCAAGTGGTTGCATAGAATGGAGGGAGGGGGATGAAAAGGCTTTGCTGTCCCAAACGGTGCTGGGTGGAAGCTCACTGCAGCCCTGCTCGCCCCGTCCCAGAGCAAAACCTCACGGATGGAGCTGGTGAAGCAGTTGCCCACGCAGCATCCCCAGGTTCACGGGGGAGGGTGGATGGGGGTTGGGAATTCATTGGAAAAGGCAAACATCCTTCCACAGAAGTGTCCTGGAGCCCTTCAGGCGATTCAGCACGCCCGCCTTCTGCTGAGCAGCTGCGGTGAAAATGTGGGTCTGCAGGAAGGAGCGAATGCCGCTGTATAAGTCGCCGCGCCGTTGATTTATTTTTCTTCTTGGTGTTGGCTGACCCCCGGCGTCCCCCCCCAGCCCTTCCCTCCCCGCGACTGCGGGCCGGCGCGTCCCCGCGCGGGATGTGCCCTCCTTCCCACGGCTCCCGCAGGGGGAACGCGGAGCCCCGGGGCCGCAGCAGTGGGAGAGACACGGAAAGGTTTGGGAAGAGGTTGGGAAACGGCTCATTGAAAGGCTCCGAGGGCAGCGCTCGTCTCGCTGGACCGCAGGTCCGTAGGGAGGCCAAAGTTGATCGCTCAGCTTGTCTGCAATCTGAAATGAATGGGCAATTTGAGGCCCAAGGAGGGAGTTTTAGCAAGTCTCTGTGAGACCCTGTGGTCCTGCCTTGCCCAGATGTTGTGGGTGGGATGGGAGAGAGAGGGCAGGGACAGCCGTCCCACATCGGGCAGAGAGCTGTCAGAAGTTGGTGCTCCTTAGTGCTCAAACACAAAACCTGTGAGATGAAAAGAGTGGAAACAGATATTTTCACGCCTTGATTTTTCATTCCTGTTTCTCCTGCCTTAGGCTTTACTTATTTCCTGGTCCTGGCAACCTGGGGAGCTGTTAAAATCATTATTTTAAGGGTGCTTTCCAGGAGCCCCAGGGTCTGTGTGCTGGGGCTCTCAGAAGAGTCTGGTGGGACGTGGCCACTGGTCCCAGTTCACCAGTGCACGGGGCGAAGGAGGGGTGCTGAGCTGTGGGGTTTTAGGCTTTTGTGGTAAATAAAGCAATACCTGCTGCGTAACCTCTCTCCTACTCACAGGGACCCCTGGCTGGATCCGAGGTGCTTCATGCGTCGTTTGGGCAGAGGTCTCGTCAGCAAATGAGTTACCAGGGCTGTAGAGACCACAGGGACATGGAGGTGGCATCTTCTCCCAGCCTTTCTCTACAACAGCGTTGTTTCCTAAAATTCCCTCCCCTAGTGTGATGGAGATGATTTATAATGGGGGTCGGAGGAGCGCAAGATGTCCGGTGTCCTGGCAGGACGTGGCTTTCCTTGGGCAGAAGGCTTTGCCTTGGTGGGGTTGGAGGCACGTCTGGTTTCTCCTTCGCTCTTTGTCTGAAAAATAAGCTTGCGCTCCAGCCCTTGTTGGAGTGATCCCGGACTCTGTACC
Organism: Rhinoptilus africanus; assembly: GCA_013400135.1. Lineage (NCBI taxonomy): Eukaryota > Metazoa > Chordata > Aves > Charadriiformes > Glareolidae > Rhinoptilus > Rhinoptilus africanus. The sequence continues at coordinate 48,518 of VXBO01008747.1, forward strand.
CGGGGTCTGTTCTTGGAGCCCTCAGTGATGCTTTTGTTCCAGGAACAAAAACATGAGTGACGGTGCCCCAAGAGCACTCCTGGTGCTGTGGGGATGTGGGGGGACCTGGCCCCCTGGGTACGCACTGAGGTCGGCAGCTCTCTCTGCTGCCGGCTACGAGAGGGTGCAGAAAGGAGCACCGTATCCTGCAGAACCGAAAACCTCAAACCTAACGTGGCCCGTGACCTTTAAGAGGCTGCGAGCGAAGCCACTGCCGTTATCTGCAGATCGCAGCCTGGGGAGGAGGAGGCGGCTCTGAGCGGCGCTTGGGTTGCTGTGGGGCCGCTCTGGTTTCGGGGGTGATGGGGCTCAGCTCGGCAGCTGCTTTGTGCCGGCCGTGTTGGGATGAGGGTTTGGGACACTGGTGGGAGCGTGGCACCCAGTGCATCGGAACCAGGGAGGTGTGTTGCTGTGGGTCAGTGGGGGCTGCCTCCCCTCCTCAGGTGCTCGTGGGGGACCCTGTGGGACCTGCAGTCTGCAGCATCCCCTGGACATGTTCTCTGGTCCTTGTAGGAAATGGAGACAAGGCTCGGGGGGGACTCTTGGTATCCTGCAGGTTTGTGTCCAGGGGAGTTGCTTTGAATACAGCCCATGAAAGGATCTCCTTCTGCTGGACCAGGAAGCATGACCTGCTGTTACAGTGTTAGGTCTGTGGGTGCTCTAAAGCTAGGGATTAGGTCTAACAGAGCCAAACAGGAACAAATGAACCCCCAAAATCAAAACACAGGACAAGTGTGTGCGGTAGGTGTGAAGAGCTGTTTGTTTTATTCACACCCTAAGCCAAGCTCTGCTTTCTTAGAGGTGACTGTCTCCCCAGCAGCTCCTGTGATGGCTCCTGATGATCCACTGAGAACTTATTCACTAGGAACGACTGATTTGGGTGTCTCCACTTCCCCAGCAAGTGCCACCATCTGCTTTCCTGGCCTCCCTCACACATCTGTGGACACCGTGCTCTCGGTCCTGAGCGCTGGTCTCGGTCTGCGTATACGTAATGCCGTGTAGGGTGGAGTGGTGATGGTGAGACCTAGGTGCGGGTGCTGGGTCCTTCATTCCCCACTTGGTAGGATTGTGGTGCGGGTCTGCTCCGAAACGTCTCTGGTATTGGAGCTTCTCTGTGTATGCTGAAATCTCTGGGAGAGTGTTACGGCCTCATTGGAATTAGGTGCCTAAATACCTTTTAGGATGCATGTTTTGGCTCTTCCGTGTCTCTGACCACAGCACTGCCCCATCGCCCTGAGGCTGGAAGAGCCTCAAACCCCAAGATGTGCCCTGTCGGGGGCAGTGGGATGACGGGAGTAGCTGGGCTGAGGGAGAAAGGGGCTGGATGCCGTGCTGGGGGCCTGGGACCTCCAGTGGAGTTAAGTGCCATTATTAGTCTTTAGAGAGCCTCAGGGCCCGTCTTGGTGTTGGGGTGGTGCTGGATGAAGATGCCCAGCACGAGCGTTTTGGACCTGGGGTCGAAGCTTGCATTGCAGGTCCAACACCATCGGTGGCTGCACCCAAAACCCAGCTGTCCTTCGGCAGAGCTTGGCTTGCCACGGTTTGCCCAAGTCCTGCTGCTGCCGGGAACGCGCCGGAGCTGGGCCAGACACGTCCCCTCACTGTGGGCAGGGGCAAAAACACTGGAGCCTTTTCCAGGAGAGGACCGTGCCTCTCCCCAGCCACTCGTGCACAGACTGTGGGCCATCACGGCCTTGTTTCCCCAGCCTGCTGCTTTTTAACGCCTCTAGCTATTAAAGGACGGACTTGGAAATATTGGTGTGGCTTTTTTCATGTCAGGATGGAGCCCATCGCAGGCAGACCTCATGTTGCACCTCAGCATGGCCAACTTGGTAGCTAATCTGCTGTAGACACCTTTTGTAATCAGTAGGAAGAGAGGTGTTTCTCCAAACAGCAGGTCCAGGTCTGCCACCCCATCTTTCCCCTCTCTCTCTCTCTCTCTCTCTAGCAATTAGGCAGCTTGAATCCATCCAGCCCCTCATCCAAACTCCTCCTTGAGCTACAGGATGTCCTGTGAGATTACTGAGAGCTTGAATGAGGGGTTTTCTTAGCTTGGCAGAGGCTGAGCAGACCCCAGAGGGCTCCCGTGCTGGTGGAAGAGCCCATTGCCAAGTCGTAGGAGGAATTCCCACGTTCCCGTCCCTTCCTGCTGGCTGCCAAACGCTCCTCCTGTCCGCGAAAGCTGATGTATTTGGTTGGATTTAACCTTTGCTCAAAGAAGTGAATAACAGAGATCTTTTGCTTTTGGTTTCTGGGTGTAAATTCGCGATTCAGCGATGGTTTTGTATGCACAACACGATTCTGCGGTGGGAGAAGCTGGAGGAGAGACAGAGAGAGACTTCACTCGCGTGAAGTCCTTTATAGCAGGGACTTTCCGGGAGCCTGCAGGGAGATTACCCTTCCTTCCTGCTCTCACCAACCCCCAGACCAGGCTTTACGTGTCAGCCAGACCTTAACGTGTCGGTAGAAACAAAAAGGCAGCCTCATGGGATGTGGGATTTCTCAAGCCTGCGGTCGCTGCAGGTCCTGCCCGGACACACGGACACACATGTGCTCCCACACTTTCCCTGCCGGCAGCAAGGATATCCCGCACCAGCAGTGGGGAGCGATGGAGTTTCAGGGAGGGGAAATGCTCTTTTTGTTGTTTCTTTTCATGCCTGTGTCAGAAGACACAACTAGCACTATTTTTTTTTTTTCTGCCCTGGACCCTCTTTTCGCTCTTTGGTTTGTCTCGTGTGGTCTGAGCCCTGGTGACACCGGTGCTGGTGATCACCACCAGTCACGGAATCAGCAGCAGCCGGTGCTGTCAAAGTGATGTGTGAACCACAGCCTGTGGGGTTAAGTATTAAGTATGGGGGTGACCCGGTTTGGGGAACCTGAGAATGACCCAAACTTCACCTCTAAGCTCCTAAACCCAGGCAAAGAAGAAGAGAGAGAACCGGCAGGTCATGGGACTGCCTTAATCCATTTTTGGAGGACGTCAACCATGGCCTCCGTGTGGGATCAGCAGGAAGGGTGCGGAGAAGAGGGAGAATCCTGTGGTGAGGTTGCTGGGCTTCTTGTGGTTCTGCCATGCTGAAGACGCCCCAGCAAATTCCCTCCTGATTTGGACCTCAATATTTGCGGGTTCAGCCCCTCCGTGCTCACGGAGCCACGTTTGCCGGGTAGAAAGCCACAGAGAGACTTGGCCACAAATGCTGCTCCGTGGCCACTCGGCGCAGCCTCAAGCAAGCGTGGAGTTGTGTCACGCTGGAGATGGACGGGCCCCCAGTCTCAGCTCTGCTCGCCGTGGGCAGATGCCCCCCATCCCCTTGCACCCAGCAAAGGGCCGGGAGAAGTCGCCCTGATGGAAGCCAGCTGTACGGCAGGGCGGTGCGTGGCCTCCAAAAAGCTGGAATGATCCTGGTCTCCAACGTGATCGGATTTGGTTCTAATTAAATGGACGCTTGTGTAGGTGACCCTGGGAAGCTCCTCCCAGCGGGCAGCCCGCAGGGGTGGGGAGAAGCTGCTGATGGAGTGAGGCGCTTGCTGTGGGGGGGGTTTTACTTTGGAGTGGGCTTGGAGTGGGACCCTGGGGAAGCAGCATGGAGAGGTCGAACTGTACGAGTGTTTGCTGTTCCTCTGCCTGCGATTCCCTCCTGGAGATGGAGTTCCAGGGGAGCAGCAGAGGCAGGGGCAAAACTGAAGGCTTTTTTGCTGTGGATGCATGGAAATCAGAGGCTTGTGACCCACTGGAGACCAAGAATTGGTGTATTTGTCCCCAAAATGACAAGCTGTTGATTCTTAGAAGCACACCCCATGGCATCGCAGCCAGCCTAGGGGTTATGACCGGTGCCATAACCCCATGGGCTTTTTTTTTTTCTTCTTTTTTGATCTGGCAGGAACAACTGCTGTGTGGGATGAAGGGATGAAGAATGCTCTTAAACGGGCCAAGAAACCATGTGGTCTTATGACTTTTTGAAATCCCTGCGGTGTTTGAAGCTATTTTCTAGTCCTCCTCTCGTCTTCGGAATCCACGGCCATTCCTGCTGCGTCTGCAACTCTCCCCTGGTATTCGGAGAGCTGAGGGTGTTGTTGTTTTGGGTGTAAATGCTGCTCCCTGTTTCCAGGAAGGTAAACACCCCTCCCTCGC
>VXBO01008747.1:65368-82317 GCA_013400135.1 Rhinoptilus africanus
AATAAAAAAAATCCCCCCAAAATAAAATAATAATATTTAAAAACAAACAAACGAGGAAAAAAAAGCCCCGGGATGTAAATCCCTCCTTGTTGCTCCCGTACCTCGGGGAGATGGCAGCCCTGCTGCCGCCGGTTTGCCTTTTTGTTTTATTTTATTTTCTTTTCTTTGCCGTTGCTGTAGCTGTGGGAGTGGGTGACGCGGTCGCGCGTGGGTGGCTCTGGGCACCCGCGGCCGTGCCAGGTGCCGGTGCCCAGGTGGCCCTGCCTGGCTCCTGCGGCCCTTTTTGGGCTAGCCAAGTTTGGGCCACTTGCCTCTTTGTTTTCCAAGCCCGGAGCTCCGCAGAGGAGCAGTGGCTGGGTGAGAGGTGCCTTCTCTTGCCTGGGCGCTGGGAAGGGTCTCCAGGTCCCTCCTGTCGCCTGGGGTGCACAAGGGGTTGGGAAGGGGTTCCCTCCCCAGACCCCTCAGGGCAATCAGCTTTGTGGGGGTCCTTGGACCCCCCCTGGGTGATGGAGTGGCTTTTGCTGGTGTTGGTGTGTGGGAGAGTTCCCCTGCCATGGGGTTGTCCCCAGCGAGGCAGGGCTGGTCGCGGGGCCAGCTCTTGGGACTCGGTGGCCAGAGACCTCCCTGTGCCTGAGTCTCAGAGCTCGGTTTGCAAGACCAGACCAGGCAAGATTTGGGGTTGTTTACCATCGTCTACTTCCTTTTAAACTTCTCTGGGCAAACAGAAGAACAGCGTAACAGCTCCTTGCAGGTCCCTGTGAGTGGTTTGGAGCTGCTGCCTCACGTGGTTGGAGAAATGAGGATGTACGGCTGACGGCCGCGCCACAAGGGCTGGCACGTATCGGGGACAGGGAAGGCGGTGGTTGGCCTCATGCTGTACCTGGGGCACGCTGAGGTGGCACAAGGACTTGCATCTGAGCTCATAGGTGTCAGCTTGTGAGCAGCTGAGGTTGTGTCCAGCTGGAGCTGGCGCCACGGTTTGACCTCTGGGACAAGCCGCATCCCAGCCCAGAAACGCCTGTGGCGGCTGGAGGGTTAAGCCGGGAAGGGAAGCAGGGATGGGGAGCGCTGGAGCATCCATCTCTTGTAAATGAAAGAGCTGCGGAGGGGTGGCTGCGGAGGGGTGACCGCGGAGGACGTTTCCGGAGCGGGGAGGGGGAAGCGCGCAGCGAGCGAGGACGGAAGCGCAGGCGGCAAGGGGGGACGGATGGAGCTGCGCGGTGCGTGCCTGTGGCTCGGAGCTGCTGCCCTGCCTGGTCACCTAAGGAAGGGCTGGCTGCAGAGCAGGAATCACTGTTCCTCTTTTCGTCTCTGAAAATGGATTTGTCCCCCCCACCCACCGTGAGTAAAAGCCCTCGTGCCGCTAGCATCTTGCGTGCTCAGAAGGTACCTGGCCACCTCTCTAACAGGCAGATTTGGTCTAATGAAGTGTAGTTAAGCATCCTCTGCTATTTCTAGGTCGTGTTGGCACCTGGGTGGAAATGCAAGCCGAGAAGGAAACGTTACCAGGTGGTAGGTGGGGCTGGGCTGGGGGCCAGTCTGAAACCATAGCCTGGTGCCCAGGGATGCGAGGGACAGGCTCCAGCTCGGGGCTGGCTGTGCTCAGATGACTCCAATCAAATAACAGAAATGTCCCTTAGTTGCAGTTTGGTGCTGCAGGGTCTGCAGAGGTGGCAGCTCTGCCCCTCCGGGGTGATGGCTGCCCCCCCAGTTGTGGACTGAGCTGTGCCTTGCATTCCCTGGTACCCACACATCCCTCTGGGACCAGCGTGGACCCCATGTTCGGCACTGCGTATCCCACGGTGGCTCTGACCGGGCAGCTGAAGAGGGCAGCGGTGCCTGGGCCACGCTGGGTTTGCATCCAGCCCCGGCTTTGCTGCCTCCCTCCCGACTCCTCCTGTCCCCTCGGAAGGGAAAGCTGTAGCTTTGCCACCTCTTCCGTGGGTTGTATCTGCTCGTGGTCACTGGCTCGGTGTGCGTAGGGGAGAGGCTGCAGTCCTGGTTGGCTGGAGTTAGCCAGGAGCTATAAATTCACTCTTTGGTTCTAAAAAATGTCTCTGTTACACCCTCCAGGCACAATTTTTTAAGAATGCTGCTCCTAAAAATTGAAAAGTTGGTTGACCCTCACTGTTCCCTCAAAAACATCTGTGGATGCTCAGCTGCCTGGGAAGCAGTGGTGTTCTCGCACCCTGATGTACCGCTGTTGGCGTCTGTGAATCTTCTCTCTGTGTTGGCACGAACCCATCCAACAAGTCTGGAAGCTCATGGTGTTTCCAGTCCCTGCTGTGTGGAGGGACGGGGAGTTATCCCCACTCTCCTGGTTGCTGTCTAGGTGCTTGTAGATCTGCAGAACCGGCTGCAGAATCACCAAAAGGTGGCAAATGCTGGGTGCTCCCTGCATCCGAGGGATGTTTCTTTGATTTACCCAGCAAGTGTTAGCGCTTCTCCATCGATTGCGTGTGCGTCCCTATCGAGCACAGAAATGGTTTGAATCTGGTGGCTGGAAGGATGTGGCGGTGGCAGTGGCGGGGGTGCAGCCTCCTGCCCTCTCTCCAGCAGCTCCGTGCAGCCGCTGAGCACCAGATCCAGGACCAGCCCTGCTCCGGGACCAGCTCTGCTTTCCCAGACCACCAGCATCCCACTCCCCGTGCATTGCCGGAGCAGAGCGCAGAGCTGCTGGGTCTGGTCGGGAGCTGGGATACATGAGACGTTCCCAGTTCACCTTTTGCAAGGGTTATTCTCCTACAGGTCCCTTTCCCAAATCCTTGAGGAGGACTGCCAGCCCTGGGATTTGGTGTTTCGGGGTTCCGGCGTGCGCTTGCATCCCCTGCCCGCAGCTGCCCCGGGTCGGTGCAGCCACGTGGCATCCACGTGGCATTCCTAAGCCCTCGGTTTTCCGGCAGCCTCTCTCCAGCAGCGTTTCGCAAAGCCCATCCCATGGCCGCCCACGCGCGGCCTGCAGCTGGCTGGGGGGCTCCCTGGGGCTCCCCCCCTCCCCCGTGGGGTGCCTTTCATCTGCTGCTTCCCAGATGTTGGGTTTGGCTCATGTCTGACATGCAACAATTACAGCGCAACAACCCGGAGTTTTTGGCAAAATCCCTTTTGGAGCAGCTGTCCTGAGTCAGCCTGGTGCCCGGGCCGGAGCCCTGGGGCTCTCCCCGCTCTGTGCAGCCACTGCCCTGATGGTCTTGACATCTCCTGTGTCAGCGTGGAGAGGGGTTTTCCTGGCAGAGGAGGTCTAAATACGGCACAAGCACGTGAAACCGCGTGTTTTCGTGTTTATCCGAGAACAGGCGAGCCGGAGGGAGCTGCAGGCTCCGGGCTCTCTGCCGCCATCGGCAAAGCCAGCAGCCCATGCGCTTCCCCAGCTCCCTCCCCCCGGGTGGACAGGCCTGGTACGGTGGCACGGGTGAAGCGATGGTGCGTGAGGGCTGATCCTGCTCTTGTCAGGGACTCAGCGGCAATCGGGAATTTCTGACAGTGTTGGGTATTTATTAACCTGTCCCTCTGGAAGGGGCAGCTCTGCGATGCTGGCACAGGGATCGCTGCACGTTTGGCAGCGTCCCCGGGTCGCACAAGTGCAGGATCTGCCTGTGGCATGTCCCGGGCAGCCACCGCTTCTGCTCCGATTTATTTCTAGGATCTTTCTATTTTAGACAAGTGCCTTCCAGGAGTGCTCCTGGGCACCGCAGCCCCCTGTGCCTGGAGTGGTCCTGAGGCTCGGCCGCGTCCTGCCTCTGCTGGCACAGACTCCTTGGAGCCAAGCGATGCTCGAGTCCTTGCTAAGAAAAGACCATCTCAGTGCCGGGAAGCTAAAAAGAAAAGCTGCAGAAAGTCTGAAAAGAAAGTCTGAGCTGCAGCATTTCCCTTGGGAGTCTGCTGATGCCATCGGAGCATTTGCATCTTTGCATCCCTGCTGTCCTGCAGATCCTCCTAGTTGCATTATCTTCATTTTTATTTTATTTTTTCCCGAACAGGAGCCAGGTGCTGGAAGAAAATGTCCTGTAAGTCGCTTTTTCCCCCCCTCACAGACGAGCCGAAGCAGCGTGGGCTGCGCTGCCGGCTGTGCTGCTCGAGTGCATCCTGGGTGGCAGCGCGCCTGCGTGCTCGGCGGTGACAAACCGCCTCCTGCCATCATCCCGCGTGTCCTCCGGCTTTTGTCTCGCTGGGGGCTGGGGGGCCCAAGCCCTCCTTTTCGCGCTCACAGCAACGTGGCGATGCTCCCTGTGCCGGGGACACCTTTACCGGCACATCCCCCTGCCCGGGGAGGGGGGCAGCCCCTTCTGCACGCTGCAGGTAGCGCGGTAGTGGAGCTTGATGGAGGAGCAGCAAGCCCAGAGGTGCTGGAGATGCTCCCGGTCTTTATTGCACGCAGAGGGTGGCTTTCTGCTGTGTTTGTTTAATTTCTTAATTTCTCTGAGCACTTTGTTGGGCCTTATCTACACCAAATTCCCAGGGTGGTGTCCCGTGGGGCTCTCTCCTGCGCGCGCAAGCAGTGCCTGCGGGAGTTAAAGCCGTTGCCTGCTGCCGGTGACGGCATATTTTCCACGTGGTTTGGTCGTCGTTTTGTTTTGTTTTGTTTTAGTGGTATGTAGGGATCTTTTTCCACTTTTGGCCTTGTCGTTTTGGAACGGGGCTAACTGGGGCTGTGCGGCGAGTGACTTTGCCGGGTGACTTGGCAAGGGGCAGCGTGGTGGCGCGTGGGTCCGAGCGTGCCCCGGAGCAGCGTGGCGGTGCCCTGCGTGGCACCTCCGGCGTGTTGCTCGCTAACAGCTCCGTCTGCAAGTAACGCTGGTCTGCACAGCCCGGGATGGAAGGTCGGAAAAAAATAGTCAAAGTGACCCAACAGTGTTTGGGATCAGTTCAGGGTTTGCGTTTTTTTATGATTTTTCTTTATTTTTTTCCTGCTTGGCCTATATTTGAGCGCCTGGAAGGGAGCGATTCTGCCTTGCAGACCCCGGCAGGCTCCGATCCGATGCTGCTCCTGCGGCTCCTGCCCCGTGGCCAAAGGAGAAGGGATGATGGGCTGGTGTTTGGAAGAGCCCCTTTGGACCAGCCGCGCTCTTACAGACAAATCCCTTCGGAGGGAGGGAGAGAAAACCAGGCGGCACCTCATCAAAGACCAGAGATACCGATGGGGTGAGGAGAGGAGCTGCGAGCTTGAAGGAATGAGGTTGAGGACTTCACAGTCAGTCCTTTGTGAATAATAATAATTTTTTTGAATTAATAACATTTGACTAAATAATAAATAAGCTTTGCAAAAGGCTTAATAAAAATAAAATGTTTATCGAGGCTGGTGGCTGCAGGTACCTGGGCATCGATCAGCAGCAGCCTGGGATGGAGAGGGCTCTCTGGGATGTGTTTTCCTAAAACCTGCCTCTCTGTGCCTGCCTTTGAGGAGCTTTTCCTGCGCGGCTGATCCCTCCAGGAGCTCAGCAGGACCAGGCTGAGCCTGTGTATTCTCTCCCTTGGGATATTTGCTATATCCGTTGCGGGTGATGCGGAGCAGCTGGGGCTGGGTGGGAGCAGATTGAGTCGCCCCCCGGCACATCAGGGGCACTTTGTCCTTCCTGGCGGCTGACGCTCCTGCCTGGTCCCCAGAGCAGTGGATATAACTCTCTTTATAACCCGATTTTTGTTATAAAGGTCTTAAATCGGGCAGTAGGCGCATGTCTGCTTCTCCTGAAGCCCTTTGCTAACCTGGAGCCATCTTGCAGGGGGGACAGGCGCCCAGTCTCTGCGGGAAGCTGAAGGGTTTGTGTTCGGCAGAAGTAGAGCAGGATCGTGAAAGCTTCATGGCAGTGTCTGGTGTGACCAGTTTTAATGCAGACGTGATGGGTTTTTGGTTTTTTGGCAAGAAGCGAGCTGGGGCCAGCAGCCTCTGGAGCTGGAGCTCGAGGAGGGCACGTGTTGGTAGACACGGAGGGCTTTTCTGTGTCTGCAGAGCCACCCAGTTCCCTGGAGCGTGGCCAGGAGGCATTCCCACCAGCAGTCTGCATGGCGCTGTGATGACAGTGGGACGGAGGAGCGGGCAGGCGGGGCAGGGTCGCAGGCCTTTAACGGCAGCGCCTGGGCACAGGGCCGTGTTGCTAAAAGCCTTCGTCCCTCACTAAATAAACGCCTGCGCTCGTGCCGGGGACTTTCTCGGCGCTGGGTCCCGCTCTGTGGTGGTGAATCAGCTGGTCATGGGACCTGGTGTGCTGCCCCCCCCGTAGCAGCGTCCCTTTGCTGTGCTCAGCTGGGGTGGGCTTGGTGATGCCGGCAGGGATCAAGGTGAATCCAGTAAGAAGGAGAATCCCTAGTTTGATATAATTACAGGCAATGGAAGATCCCACATGCCTCCTCTCTCTCAGCCTCCCAGTGCCCTGAATCCCCGCTTGCCGGTGTTAGTAGTGGAGATGCAGCACGTGTTTTATTCCCACTTCGGATGCAACAGGCGGCTCCTTTCATTCCCTGCCAGGAGCAGCATCCCAGCGCTGCCTGTCGCCCCTGACCGCCCTCTCTTTGCCTCCACAGGTCCAGAGGCAGTTCCCAGCCACACACCCGGCATGACGGACGCTCCGCGGGATGCCGGCCCCAAGCAGCCGGTGCCGACGCGGCCGGAGAAACCGGTGGCGGACTTCGGCTACGTGGGGATAGATGCCATCCTGGAGCAGATGAGACGGAAAGCCATGAAGCAGGGATTCGAGTTCAACATCATGGTCGTGGGTAAGTTCTTTTCCTCACGCCAGCTGCCCGCAACGTGCTCGGTGAGTCGTTTTTGTTCTTCTGCGACGATGTTTGTCCTCTCTGGAGCCTCCTCAGGAACAGCAGCTTGGGCTCGGCAGCAGGGTCTTTGCCTTAGGGGTCAGCAAACCCCCCTCCCACGCAGCTGGCTTGAATTCAGCTGTCGTTAAAGCTGGTGACGGGACATGGCCCATGGTCTCACGCATCTTCCCCAGGTCTCGGGGTGCGTTACACATCGTCACGTCCCCGAGGGGAGTCCCCCGAGGGGTGTCGGGACTCACCGGAGCCTTGCAGAGAGCTCCTTTGCTGCTCTCCTGTGAGCCCTGCGCCAGTTTGAGCAGTCAGGGAGCATGTTAGGGCTCAAGGGCTCGCACCAGAGCCCCAGTCTTTGCTGGCATTTCTAGCAATTTGGCTAAAATTCCGGCTTGTGAGTTTTCTTGTATTTACGAGATTGCGCTGCGTAGCTCAGGCAGCAGATGCCACCGTGGTACAAGTACCAGGGGGGAAATGCCACCTGTGATTTACTGGTGGGAATAAAGACCAGCAAGAGGGTTTGCGTAGCTGGGTTGTTCAGCTTGAATGCATCTGCTACCGCTGGCTGCTCTGGGGACCTGCACCATGGCACGGGGGGACATGAGAGTGTCCCAAAAGGTGTCCACCTGCAGGGAGGGAGGGCTGGAAAGTTGCATGTCCAAATCCCGCTGCCTGCAAGCTCCTCTTCATTAGCTTTCTGAGGATTCAGGGTGGATGGGACGAAGGAGCTTTAGTTTAGCTGGAGGCCACTGGCTAGATCGCTGCTGGGCTCCTGCTGTCCTGGGCTCCCACTGCACCAGCCACTCGCCAGCAAAATGCTGGGTATACTGGAGAGCTGGGCAGGCGCCGTGGGAGGCCGTGCAAGGGGGAAAGGGAAAAGAAATGAGCCTTTTCTACATGTTTCCAGCTATCGGTGTCTGTATTGGTCCTGCGGAGCCCCTCGTGTGAGCTGGGCTGTGCCCTGCAGGGCTGGGCTGTGGGGTCAGCAGCTCTCCCTGCCTGGAACCCCCAGGAGAGGTGGCGTGGTGGTGGGAGGCGGTGGCGTGGTGGTGGGAGGCGGTGGCGTGGTGGTGGGGTCTCACTATCCCGCTTCCTCCTGCAAGGAGCTGCGTAGGGCTGCGGGTTTGTGCGGAGATGGCCATGGACTAGGAGCCCCTACAGCCCTGGGGGGCTTCCTGGGGTTATGGGAAGGCCTGATCCAGAGTTTGCTAAAAAGATATTAGTGTGCTGTAGCTTCCCAGCAAGCTCTGCTGATACTCTGCCTTTCCCATTTTGATATTTTCATACACAATTGATCCATGGGGAGGGCTCCCTGGACTGGGACATCCCTGCAAACCCAGTTGCTGCAGAACCAGTTCTTGCAAGGTTTTTTAACAAACCCAGCTCTTTGCTGCCGGCGGAGCAGCGCTCCTGGGACAGAGGGATTCCAGCACTGATCCCGAGAGTCTGGAAGTGAGATTGCATGAGCTGAGCCCCAGTTTCCCTGCCAGAAGAGGCATCCGTCCCTCTGTGAGCAGGCTGTGCTGCGGCAGCACCTCGGCTTTCTGCTTTGCAGATGCGGAGGGATGTTGGAAGAAAGGGCCCGGCTTTGCCTTGGCAGCGCTGTGTGTGGTATGAAAGCCCGTGCTTGCAACGCGGCTGGAAAACATTGTTCTTCCCTTGGCAGGCTCTGGGCTGACTGTTTACAGGCTGGGGAATTCATGGCAGCATAAACAAGTCGAGCTCTGGCCCTCCCAGAAGATTCAGGGAGGGATGTGGGAGGAGCAGCGCCTCGGGGGGTGCCCCGCGGGGAGGGGATGCTCTGCTGAGGCTGGGAGGCAGCAGCCAGCCCTCATCCTGCTGCAGTTCTCTAGGGAATGGTCAGGCTTCCAGGGATTGCTTTGTCTCTTTTATTCCCAGCCGTTTATTCGTCCTTCCGTTGGAATCATTGCAATGTCTGTTTTACCGGTGGGAGATGCCAGGAGGGAGGTGACTTCTGCAGGGGAGGTGGGGATGGAGCACCAGGGCCAGCGTGGCGTCACCTCCTTGTGATGGGGCTTTTGGAAATTTCTCTGCCCTGTGTATCAGCACCCCTGTTCGAAAGGCTTTTGCCAGCCTAACCAAAGCTCAGAGGAGGCTTTGGGATGAGGTCAGGTTACCCCTGTGTTGTCTGAGGCTGTGGAGGTGAGAAAAAAGGTCTTTGATTAAAAAAAAACAAACCCAAAGCACATCTTTTGTGTTGAGTTTTTGGTGCAGAGCAGCTGGAAGCAGAGGAGAGCTGGCTGGGCACGGCGAAGATCGGCTGCCCTTTCCCCTCCTGATTTCAGCTTGGGGACAGGCGCTGGGCTGCCGACCAGGGGAGGTGGGAGCGGGTCCCTGCTGTGCTCGGCCAGCATGTCCCCGGGGTGCAGCCCCGTCCTTTGCTCAGCGAGGTCAGCCTGCAGCTGCGGTTCGGAGAGGCACGTCTCACCCGTGGCTGAGGACCGTTCTCGCCTCTGGTCCCTTTCCAGGCAGCGTGGCTCCGGCAGGTTGGACAGGCATGGATGCAGAGGGCGGCTGCCAGGAGGTCTAGCAGCGTGTCACACCGCTTCCCCCTCTCCCCACGTGCTCCGTTTAACGATGAGTGGTGCAACAAGAGCTTTGCTTTGGTTCTCTGCATCCGCAGCTCCGGTTTGTGCTTGGCCCTGTATGTGACCAAGGCAGCAGAGGACCGGGAACACCAGACCCCAGGCTGGTCCATGTGTTTCTTCTGCAACCCAGCTGTGACAGTGGCTGGTGAGCAGGGTTTTCCCGGGCTGGATTGCAGGGTGCCATCGGTAGCATTGCAAACTCAGCTCCGAATTGCTGTTGGGTCAGGGAGCGGACTGGCCGGGAGGTGATGCCCAGTGCCAGTGTGCTGGTTGATCCTATTGTTGGCTTAGCATTGGGTGCCTTTGGCAGCCTGGATGGGTAGGGGTGCTGGAGGATGCAGGTGAAATCCTTGCTGGCTTCATGCTGAGATACTGGGTGGTGCCAGGGACGTGCCAGCGGTGGTGCCATGATAGCTGGCTGCAACGTGGCTCGGCAGAACGGGGCCAAGGGGACCCCTGTGGTGTGTGCAGGAGCTCTGCAGTGATTGCAGGGGGCACAGGACATCTGCTCTACAGCCACGTGTCTGCTTCCTGGGTTTTGAGAAGTTTCTCTGTTTGCTTTGGAAAAATTACTCTCTGAGCTCGTGGGACAACTGGTCTGGAGAGTTGAGAGCTGCTGGTGTCCTTTTCTGCATGGATTGACCTCAGCTTCGGGATATAAAGCATAAAAAAGCTTCTCTGTAAAAGATTTTTCTTTCCTGAAGTTGTAGAATCTGATGCGCTTACTGGGATGTTGTTTGTGGGACTGGCCTGGACCTGCCCAGAAGGATCCTTGCAGCCAGCTGGTCCGATTGCAAAAGCCAGTCCGGCCGGGAAGCAGCAGTGGATGCTGCAGGGCTGAGGTTTGGAAGGCTGTTGCTGCTGTTAATCCTCTCCAGCTTAGGGCTTGCCAAGCGGTTCCTAAGTCTTCCCTGTGGAGCTGTACTGGGGAGGCTGCAGGAGGGTAAAGGCACAGATGTGTCAGGATGCTTCTTCCTGGGGTTTTCTGGTCCCCATGTCCTTCTTCAGGGCTGCTGAGTGTCACCACAGCCCTTACAACATCCCTGACAGTGTCTGCCTGTCCTTGGGGTTGCTGTGATTTCAGCTGGATGCAAGGAACCACCTCTTGCCCTTCTCTTTCCCAGCAAGCCGGCTGCTTTGGAGCCAGGGAAGGTCCTTGCTGCCTGCAGCATCCTCCTGCCCGGGGTGGATTTGAGCTCCTCGAGCCGAGGAGGCTGCAGGGGAGCAGCTCTGACCTCCCTCCCGCAGATCCGGTGCAGGCTGAGTCCCTCAGCATCCTCATTCTCTGGCCCCTGAAAGAATAGCCCGGAAACGTGTGAGTGCTGACTGTGATTTATCCTGCTCTTTTCTAGGTCAGAGCGGCTTGGGGAAATCCACGTTAATCAACACCCTCTTCAAATCCAAAATCAGCCGGAAATCTGTACAGCCGACTTCTGAAGAGCGGATCCCCAAGACCATTGAAATCAAATCCATCACTCATGGTAAGGCCCTGCAGATCCCACCTGGTGCTGTGGCTTTTGATCCTGCTCTGCCTTGTGTCTCCAGGGGCTTGCAGGGGTTGTGGACCTCCATCAAACCTCCACTCCCTTCTGTCTGAAAGGGCTTTGACCTTCCGGAGATGCTTACAGGGCTGAGAAAACATCTGTTTTCTCCTTATCCACCAGCATTGACTTAACTGTGATGGAAGGGAAGGCTTGAGGTGGCCATGGGGGTGGCATTTCAGGGCCGAAGTGGTGCGGTGTTCCTTTGGGAGGGCTGATTTGTGCCTGTGAGAAGCTGGGAAGGTGGATTTCTCCCCTGGGGACAGCCTCCAGCTGATTTTGGGAGGGCAGGCTTGGCCAGAGCACCCATCGGCGTTTGCCTCAGGCACCGTCTTTCTTCTCCGTTTCAGAGATTGAAGAGAAGGGGGTTCGCATGAAGCTGACAGTCATCGACACCCCGGGCTTTGGAGACCACATCAACAACGAGAACTGGTGAGCTGGGAGTGGTGCTGGGGGAGAAGGTGGCTGAGCCCTGGGGCATCCTGACCCGTTGCTGGTGCCGAGGGCGGTACCTGGTCCTATGCCACCCACGCTCTGTGGGGAGCCGGGGAGAGGGCTGTTGTTCCTTAGATCGCAGTGCCGTGCTCCCCAGGGCTGGTCACAGACCCTGTGAGAGCCCACAAACGTCCTGCTGTTCCGGGCATGAGACAAGCTTTGTTTGTGGCTGGGAGCAGCCGTGTGCCGGCATGGCCGGTCCCCGGACCTCGCTCATGTGGCTCTGAAGAGTGAAGCCTGCCAGGAGTCCCTGGGACAGTGGCTGGCTGTGCGGGATAGCCCCCCCGGGCCAGCGCAGGGCTGGCCTGGCCAGTCGATGGCAGGTCCTTCCCCTCACTATGATCTGGACTGGGCTTGTGGGGGTTTGATGCTGCTCTTTCTTCTTTGCCACAACGGGGTGCAAAGAGCTGAGGGACTGCCCTGCTCAGCAGCCGGGTGTTGGAGCGTGGTTTGGGTCGCTTTGTTTGTTTTAAGGGATTCTGTAAGATGCTGAGCATCCCCGGCTCGGCGGGCCCTGTTTCACACAGTCAGGCAAGGTGGGATGGATGTTCGGGGTGGTCCAGATCCCTCACACAAACCCAGCGTCCCGCGTTCCTCCCTCTCTGCAGCTGGCAGCCCATCATGAAGTTCATCAATGACCAGTACGAGAAGTACCTGCAGGAGGAAATCAACATTAATCGGAAGAAGCGGATCCCCGACACGCGGGTGCACTGCTGTATATACTTCATCCCAGCCACCGGCCACTCGTACGTACCCCGCTGCCCTCCCTCGCACCCTCGGGCCTTCCCTCTCCTGCCTTCGGTCTTGGGCAGCTCAGCCGTCAGGGTTGTCCTTGGGATTCCCCTGTGC
The DNA here is from genome assembly GCA_013400135.1 of Rhinoptilus africanus. Classification (NCBI taxonomy): domain Eukaryota; kingdom Metazoa; phylum Chordata; class Aves; order Charadriiformes; family Glareolidae; genus Rhinoptilus; species Rhinoptilus africanus. The sequence continues at coordinate 77,622 of VXBO01008747.1, forward strand.
TTCTTGGGGACTTGAGGAGCTTGAGGACATTGTGAAGCTGTCCTTCCTAGGGCTGTAGGAACTGGAGACCTGGCAGTAACCCAGCAGAGCCGCTGTACCCCCAAGAAACGTGGCATTTCGTCTTCCGTGGGGCCATCAAATCCTCCCTGAGCTCCGGTTAGCTGCTGGCTTTGCTGTGGTCACTTTGCTTGACCGAGGATGGACACCAGTCACTGAGCTCTCAGGTGGGACGGAAAGGCTGCCTTTGCAAACAGAGCGTTAATTTTCTTTGCTCTGCCCCTGCCTTTTTAAGGGGAGAAGCCGGTTTTCCTCATGCTACTGAGAGAGCAAACACCCTCACCCTTTAAGGGTATTTTGTAGGTTGTTTGACTAGTCTGCAAGTGGGCTGCAGTTTGTTTAGCACCGAGCTCTCCTGGCTCTGGCACTTCTCAAGCGACAGCATCAAAGGCCCAGATCTTGCTCTATTTTTTTTTTCTTTTTTTTTCCTTAGGCACATAGCCCGCAGTGAAAATCTGGGGCGCTTGAAGTGTCTTGAAAAATGTGACTTAAAGTATCACAACATGAAACGAGACCTAAGCTGCCTTTTGATTTGTGTCAATTCCTTCCACTTCTGGCTCTGCCTGCGGGGGGATTTTTGGGGGGATCTGTTTTCAAAAGTAAACTTGAGCCGCCAGCGCTGCATTAATGTCAGCCTTTTCCTCTTCCCCGTGTCGAGATTTATTCCAATAGAAAATACTTTGTTTTGCTTCTGTCAGTGGGTAGACCAAAAATGCATCCTTTGCTGGAATAAAATGACTGCATGAGCCAGTTATGCTCTTCTTGTGTAACCGGCTGTCGATCGGGAGCAGAGGGGGCCGACGAAACGTTTATGGTTTAATAGGATAAAGCAGAAAATGTTTCAATGGGGGATGACGTTTTTAGGCCAGTCTAGCGTGTTGGTCCTGCTTATCTCCCCCCCGATCTCCAGACCCTGCCTTGGCAGGTTGGGTGTTGCAGTGTTTGCTGTGCTCCAGCTTTTTCTCATTGCTTTGGGTGTTTAACCCTTAAAAGCGCATCCAGCGCTTGGATCCTGCAGATACCCGACCTGCGTGGAGGCTGTAAGTTTTGGGGGGTGGCGGCTGCCCTCCCCGGGCCATGCAGGCGATGGCGTGGAGCCCCCTCCCCGTGTCCCCCACTGGAGCCTCTTCCAGCCGAGCGCTCTGGTTTCTCTCACCCGCCGGCTAACAGCAATTGCCTGGAAGTTCAGCTGCTTTTTTTCTTTCCCTCCAACGAACATGTGTTTTCAATATCCGAGGGAGCCCGGCGGTTGGAGGCCATTGTTGCTGAGCCCGGCGCTGATCCTCCATCCCCGTAGCCTGATAGCCCGGCTGGGGACGGCGCTCGCTCCCTGGTCGTGGCTTGTTGGGGCTGCACTTTCATGCCCTGGTGTCAAAGCCACGTGTTCCCTCCTGCCATGGGATGGAGATAAGCCGAGGAATGAGTGAAGGGAGGACAAACCCCACTGGGAGGGAGAAGTCGGTGGGAAATTTTCCTTCTCCAAGAGCTTGAGCAGGCATTGGGTTTCCTTTACACTCCCTAGTGAAGCCCAAATTACATTTACCATCATCACAGATGGGCTTTCCCCAGTGCCACCCATGGTCCGTGGCCACAGATGGAGGAATTGGCCATCTCTCTTGAGGTGTGGAGCTGTTGCGGCAGCGCTGGAAGCAGAGGTTCATGCTCGTTTTGGAGGACAGCAGTTTGGGAGGCCATGTCATGGGGTTGTCACAATGTTAAGTGCAGGTTTGTGCCCCCGCTGAGGCAAGTGGTCCGTGGTCCCATGTGGAAGGGTATGGGAAGGGCATCAGGGCTGTTGCTTCAGTGCTTCTGGCTTCACTGGGAGGTCACAACACCCCCAAGCAGCGCTACAGGCTCAGGGCAGTGGCTGGAAAGCTGCCCGGCAGAAAGGGCCCTGGGGGTGTTGGTGGCAGCCGGCTGGATATGAGCCAGCATGTGCCNGGGTAGATGTGGTACTGAGGGACATGGTTTAGAAGGGGTTTTTGTTGGGGGGGTTAATGGTTGGACTTGATGATCTTAAAGGTCCCTTCCAACCTCAGCGATTTGTGATGGGGAGCATGGCTGGCAAGGGCAGTGGCTCGTAGTGCTGCAGGGACCTGCCCTGGGGACAGCCACTGCGGAGGACCCCACTGTGCCCACGTGGCACCATCCATGTGTTCCCTGTGCCCCTCGCCATCCCGGGATGCTTGGTGCCATCCGTCCTGGGTTAGGACTTGCGTGGGGCTTGTTTGCATTGCCCTCGCTGTGTGACACGACCAAAGCAGCGGTGACACACCTCCATCTGTCCCACCCCGCTCGCGTGGCTGGGCACGGCACGGGACTCGGCATCCCTCCCTGGCACGGGCAGGGCCTTCCCGGCGCTGAGCCTGACGGGTCACTGCGGGAGAGCTTGCTTTTTACTTAAGAAAAAAGGGAAGGATGGGGAGAAAAATCCAAGTTAACCAAGCCCACAGCTTCAGAGGCGGGAGTGCAGGGTTGCCCGGCTCCATTTCAGTCTGACCCTCCTGTCTGGGCAGCTCAAGTGCTAATCAACAGATTAATTCAACTTTCTGCTGCTGTCTCCCTTTGCAGGGAATTTGGGGCAGGCATTGCAACCTCTCTGGTTTACACACACCCTGTTGTTCTTGTAACACTCCCGTAAAACCATGTTTGCAAAGGCTAAGTAATGTGCTGGCAGGGGCTTTTGGCTGCAGCCGCGCAAGCCCTGCTCTTTACCACCCAATAAATATCTCTGCTCTGACCCCTGTGAAACACCGCTCAGCTCCAAAACGGAGCTCTGGAAACACCATCCTGCCTTGGCAGCGCCTTTTCTGGGTGTACCAGAGCTGTTGGCAGACGGAACGTCACCCACTGCCGCTTTCCCCACCGGCTGCCCCTCTCGGGTGCCCACTGGGTCCCCGGAGCAGGCTGGTGGGTCCCGGTGGTGGGGCTGGGCGGCTGCTGGGCGCTCGCTGGTATTTGCTTAACGCACGGCTCAAATTCTTGCCGCTAGTTTGATCTGGGGCACAACCAAAAGGAAATAACTTTGCAGCTCGCCGTGAATTTTGATTCCTAGAATGGCATTTCAAGGGAACCAGCAGGAATGAGCCTCTGCTTGCATCCTGTCCGTGCACGGTGGCTGCGGGCAGTGCAGAAATAACGTGTGCCCGGCCACGGTAACATGCCAGCCACCATAATGTGTCCCCAAGCCATGAGAATGGGTACCCGGCCCCTCTGTTTTCCCCAGCCCCATAGCAAGAGGGGTTGGGGGAGCAACCAGCGCTGGCTGGGCTGAGCTGGAGCCTTTCCTGCAGCTCCTGCTCATCCCTCTCCCCTTAGAGCTCCTCCACCCGCTCCCAGCAAAGCCCAAACTGTGTATTGTGTCTGGTTGCAAGTTTATAATATCGGGGACCATGTGGGGAAGGGGAAAAAAGCAGATGCTTTTTCTTCTTGAGCTCCACCTTCTCTTTTGTGGCTGCTTGGAGCAGATTGCGTGCGCATGGAATGCGATAACTCGCTTTCTCTTGCTGTCTTGTGTATTTGTAGATATAAGGGTTTCACGGCTGATCCTTGCCAGGTGCTGGCATCGATGTTTTGTGCAGATGAACCACGTTCAGATGCCCAGCGGCAGCCACAGTGCTGTTCCTGTGGCTTGTCGTGGGTTGGTGGTGGCTAAACACCAAAACTGGTCCCTGCAGACACCAGCAGAAGCCCCTGCTATCCGCGGCTGTGCCTCGCAGCAGGAGTTGAAGAGGGATTAGGTCTGGGCTTGCTCCGTGGTGACCCCGTGTGTGCTTGCCTGGGTCTGTACAGGGCTAATAGAGCAAATCAAGCTCATTGCACTCGGGATCACCTTAAGCCACTTATTCTCCTTTGGTGTCTTCACATGAACATGACGTCTAGCGACAGGGCTTGTTCCTGGTGAAAATAATCTCTTTTAAGTACTTAGGGATTTTGGGGGCCACACAGCAGGAATTGGTAGGATATCTAGAAACTTACCAAATACTCTAAAAACATACAGTTTGCTCTTCTGGAGGAGTTCCCTTGGTTCCCCTCCTGTTCTCCAGGATGGTGGAGGGAGGTGACCTCCATGGATGAGGCACTTGCAGAAGCCCATCGGAGCAGAAAGTCGTGTCAAAGGTACCTTGAGCTCTTCTGGCTTTGGGTGCAGACCGTGTGGGACACGCTCGCTGCGCCTGCATGGGTGCTGGTGGCCACGGGCAGAGCTGTGGGCTGGCTCTGGCTCCTGCTCTCGGGCTCACCCGGCATCCTCCGGGTATCGGTGAGGGCTCGGTAACAGGGTTCTTGCGTATCAGTCAAGCTGAAACTCAAATGTCTGGCTGATTGTGAATTCATCTGCATCAGCTACATATGCATCCCCATCTTCACTCTGAACGAAAAGCTGATGAAAGAGGCAGGAGCACAGTCTCAGTAGGGAAGAGGCTTTTAGAGGGGAAAAATTGTTTGAAAAATAGCAAAGAGAGAGGAGGGGAAAGAAGTCTGCTGGGAAAGGAGCGTAACTGCATTACTTCCTTGGAGGTCTGGGAAATACATTATGCAGAGCTCCAAACAATGTTTGCCAGCAGCAAGTCTGCTTAGATGTGTCCATGGGGGTTTCCTTGTGTTTTTTTCTGTTCTTTTTTTTTTTCTTTTCTTTTTT
>VXBO01008747.1:91151-161848 GCA_013400135.1 Rhinoptilus africanus
TCGGGGCGGGGCCGACCGCCCCTCCCCCCCCCCCCATGCCATTTTGTGACCTGAGTTTTCTTCTCAGCCCCTGGGGCCAGCATCCCTGGGCTGGGGACCATCCCCCCGTGGAGGTCAGGCTCTTGCTGGCCCCCAGTGCTGGCCCGATAGCCGAACCTGGGGGAGCAGATCCATGGGGCTGGCGGGGTTGGGGTGCCCCCGTGAGCCCTGCCTGCCCCTCCGTGCAGAGGCTCTTCTCCGTCCGATGAAGGCAAGGGTTTCTCCAGGCGAATGTAGCCTTCGGAAGCAAGGTACGGTGGTATGAAGATGGTGCCATCCTTGTCTCCTGCCGCCTCCTCCGAGCCCTCTGCAGCCCTCCGGCACCCGCCAGCCCCCCACCCTACCCCTCTACCCTGCCTAATGCAATAAACTGGGAGTGTTTAGGTGTCACCTCGCCTGTCACCGACCCCCCGGCCAGGCAGAGCGACCTGCTTTGGGAGAAGTGCCTTTTCAGACTGTTACCTTGCGATAGCGGGGGAGAGGGGAGGGAGGGCTTTGCCTTGTCTGTCCTTGCAGCCTGCAAAGGGCCTGCGACATGTTGTAGAGACTCCTTTTCCCTCTCCCTTGGACCATAGATGTGGCGATGTCCTGGGAACACTTGTATATTTATTTTTCATACAGTTGGGTGGGGTTTTTTTTTCCCGCTGAAGGCTCGGAGTATGTTTGTCCGAAGGGGGCTGAGTGTGAAACGTCTCTGCAAAGCGGTGGTGGGAGGCGGGGGGTTGTCCTGTCCGATCCTTGTGGTTCTCGGGCTTTTCCCTACGTCAGAGGAGGCTGTTGGGTATTTTTTTAATTATTTTTTTTTTTATTATTATTAATTTTTGGATCCCCTGTGTGACGTGTGTACGTGTAACACGCTCCTCTGTTTCGCTGGTCTTCGTGCGAGGGGAGTGGGCCTGGGTGGACCGAGCCCTGCAGCCATGGGGAGGGCTGGGGTGGTATTTGTGGGTGCTGTGTCCCATGGCCCCCCCTTGCACCTTCTCTTTCAATGAGTCTCCAGGAAATAAGACCCTTTCGGGGGGTTGCTTAAATAACGCCGTGCCGGGGGAGCGGGTGGTCCTGGAGCAGAGCTCTGCAGTCGCGTCTGCCCCCACCCCATCCTGGCTCCGCTTGAGGGTGTTGTCCGCTCCATCATTCTCCGTATCCTCTCTAAGGGATAAAACTTTCTGCAAATCACCCTATTTTGGGAGGGGAGGGTGTCCCATGCTAAAATGGCAGTGTGTCCCAACCTCTAGTGCTGGGAGGCACCTGTGGAGCCCACCCCGTGGAGGGGCAAAGCCGCCTTCTCCAGCACAGGGGACCGGGAGGCTGGCGAAGGTTGATCTCATCTTGGTGGGGATGCCCCGGTGACGTTGCTCAGCGGAGGCTTTGCAGGGGGGGTCCCCACACGTGTGTGTGTGTCCCCCGGCAGCCAGAGAGGGGGGTGCATCGCAAGGAGAATCCGCGCTCTCCTTAACTCATATTCCGCCCCCCAAAAGCACGACAGAGCTGTTGAGGAAGACCAATTATCTACTTGCTGACTTGCTATGTTTTAGCAAAAACAAAACCCCCAAAAAAGTGTATTAACTGAAAAAATATATATAATTCAAGTGTTAAGAAAAGACTACGGAAGGGGAGAAAGTCTCTCGTGTGAGGCACTTCTGCAAATGTCATCTTAAACTTTCTTTTTCCCTCTAGTCGGTATTCAAGCTGGGCCAAGCAAGACACGCCGCTTTCTCCTTTGTAACCTGATTTAACCTTTTTTGGAAGAAAAAAAAAAAAAAGAAAAGAATACAATAAAAAAACCCTTCATCCAGATCTATTAAAATGGCCTTTGGGGGGTTATAAGCATTATGACAAATTTAGTCCATTTTTGTATAAATAATAGTGTTTAATATGTATTTCCCAAAATAAATGTTTCGAATGCAAATAGAAAGAGGCTTGTTTGGAAATGTCTGTTCCCAGCCACGTCTGATTGTTCGTTACTGCATGGACCCCGCGGGGCTGCGGCTGAAGGGAGAGTCCAGCTCCGGAGTTGCTGTGCTCTGCTGGCTTTGGGATGAAGGTTTGATTTATTCCTAACCCCCTTGGCTCTTCCTGCCGCAGACATCTGCCCCAGTACTCTGCAAGATGCTGGAGCTGCTGGTGCTGAGCGCCCTGGGGACCGAGCCAGCATGCAGATCCCAAGGGACGCAGGTGATTTCCCTCCATCTGCTTCCATGGTGAAGCTGTTCCCGGTGCGGTTGCTGGTTATTTTTATCGCAAAGTGAGTTGCTCCTAGTTGAAGGCCAGACAGCAGCTTGCACGTCACGCAAGCGTGGCTTTGGCTTCGCGGGCAGATGGTCTTCAAAACCTTTTGCAACTGCCGGGATGGCCTTGGGATGCTCTTGGAATTTGGCTTCGCTTTGATGAGGACTCACCTTCCTGAAAACTACGTTTTTCTTCAGTGTCACAGCCAAGACGCCATCCAGTCTGGTGTCTTAATCTCTATCTTGCATGTCTGTTGTATTTTTTCCCCCCAAGCCAGCTGAACCCCAAAGCTGTCTGGACATGGTCCTGGGCCTCTAGCTGTGGCCCTGCTTGGGAAGGGGTTTGGACCAGATGGCCTCCAGAGGTCCTGTCCAACCTCAGCCCCTCTGGGATTCTGTGGCTCTGGAACTGGAACAAACCCAACAGTGCACAAGTCAGGTTGGGTTGGGTTCCTCCTGTGGGTGTGGAGAGCATGGGACAGGCTTGCGTACATTTTTCTTCTGCTTTTTTGCTGGCACCTGTGTTTTAGGGCAGTGAATAGCTTTAGGATACCAAACTGGGGGGGGTGGTTGGCACTGCAGAGGGCCGTGCTGCCATCCGGCATGACCTGGACAGGCTGGAGAGCTGGGCAGAGAAGAAACTAATGAGGTTCAACAAGGACAAGTGCAGGGTCCTGCACCTGGGGAGGAGGAACTTCAGGCACCAGTATAGGTTAGGGGGGGACCTGCTGGGAAGCAGTTCTGAAGAAAAGGATCTGGGGATCTTGGTAGACAGTAAATTATCCATGAGCCAGCAATGTGCCCTTGTTGCCAAAAAGACCAATGGAATCCTGGGCTGCCCAGGGCAGAGNGGTCCCTTCCCACTCTGGAATTCTGTGATTCCATGGATCAGCTCATCTTGTACAGCCTCCAGTGAGGGGTGCGGTAAAGCTTGCTAACAGACCACCTCTGCTGCAGTGCCATCCCTAGCAAAACGGGTTTTGGTGCTGTACTGCGTTTTCACGCCTGCTTTAGCTCAGACACTCCTCACCCCCGCAGTTCTCTACCGAATGAGTCTACGGTGGAGAAGCAGCAAGGTCAAGGTGTTCTCAGTATTGTAACCAGAGCAAGGCCCAGAGCAAAAACTCTTCGGGGGGGAAAAATTACAAACGTGGACCATGGGCTTTACTTCTGGACAAATCCGCAGCAGCATTTCCCTGTATCGTGGGGTTTTTTTTTCTGCTGGTGTCTGGGTTTTTTGCAGCTTTCCTCCCTGCCGCGTCTGTCCGTGCCCATGGAGGGAGATGGTGAGAGGATGCTGCAGGGCTCTCCAGGCAGATCTTCTGGTGACAGATTGAGAAACGGTTTGTAGCTGGGGCGAGGGGAAGGCAGGCTGAATTCCCGAGCTCAGCAATAAGGGGGGCTTTTGTTTTAGCCCAAAGGAGGAGCTCGGCAGGTCGGAGGTCCCTTCATGGGAATGGCGCAGGGAATGGCTTCCAGATGTTAGGAAGCTCCGGAGAGGTGGGGTTGGCGAAGGGAGGGCAGCAACGCCAGATGCTGTGAAGGAGCAGGGGATTGTGTGGTGCTATGGGAAAATCCCGGCTGGGGGAAGGGTTTGCTGTTGCAAAATCCCTCATCCTTTCCCCAGAGCTTGGTTGAAGGGCAGGGGCATCCCGGGAGCGGGTGGATGGGGAGGGTTTGGGCAGCGGAGGGGGCAGGCAAGGGGCTGCTTCCCCTGCCCGAGCTGTCTGGAAGGGAAATTTGCCTAATGATGCTGTAGCTGACAGAAAGGGCCTTGCACTAATGGCTTATTGAGTGGCCTCGCTTTAACAAATGAGGGAAATGAAGATGAGTGAGACTTTAATTACCGATCGGAGCAGGGCCTTCCGCAGTGACGACAGGCACTCGCTCCCCTTCTCCTGGCTGCCGGAGGGAGAGGAGGATCCCCCGGCACAGCCGGGCTCTCGGGGTGCCTGGTGGCATGGGTGGCACTGGGGGAGACGGCTGTTTGGCCAGGCTGGGCTGCAGGTCAGCCCTGGTTCTGCCTGACCAGCCCTAGACAGAGAGCATCACCGTCCAAAGAGGACGACTATAAATAATAAGAATAAAAGGGAGTATAAATAATTAAAGCAGCTCATCACAAGTAGTTCCTGAAACGTCTGCCTGATTTAAAAACTAATTACTTGGAGGGTAATCACCACCAGAAGCGCACACATTTACCCACAATGCTGCTCTTCCCTCCTCTTCCTTGCGCTCGCCCTCTCCTGATTGCTATCCCGGGCATCGGCTCCCAGACTTATCACTCATCCGCAGCGCACAATAAACTGCGTTGTACTCGTCCATCTCCCTGATTAATAACGTCATTGGAAACCTGTTCAGGGAGGAATAAATTCTCCCCGGGTAGGAAGCCAGGTGCCGGCAGGAGGGGAAGCTGCAGCTGCGTGGTACCCGCAGAGCCCGAGCCCTTGGAGCTGGGAGCCCAGAGGGCCACCCCCTGCTCCAGGGATGGTGCCTTCGGATGGGACAGTCCCTTTGGATAGAATCATAGAATCGCTGAGGTTGGAAGGGACCTTTAAGATCATCAAGTCCAACCATTAACCCCCCCTGACAAAAACCCCTTCTGAACCATGTCCCTCAGTACCACATCTACCCTTTTCTTAAACACCTCCAGGGATGGGGAATCCACCCCCTCCCTGGGCAGCCTCTTCCAATGGTTAATAACCCTTTCAGTGAAAAAGTGTTTCCTGATATCCAATCTAAACCTGCCCTGACATAACTTGAACCCGTTTCCTCTTGTCCTATCCCTTGTCCCCAGGGAGAAGAGCTCATCCCCCATCTCTCTCCACCCTCCTTTCAGGGAGTTGTAGAGGGGGATGAGGGCTCCCCTCAGCCTCCTCTTCTCCAGGCTGAACAACCCCACTTCCCTCAGTCCTTCCTCATAAGGTTTGTCCTCCAGACCCCTCACCAGCTCCATAGGATGAGGCTGTGCTACCCAAAAAGCAGGGCACCACTGAGTCACCATAAACCTGGGGAACCCAAAGGGGATGTGTCATCACCTGCTCAGTATGAGCTGGTGTTATGAGAGTTTTCCGTATCATCCCTCTTGCACACTGGCCTGTAGTGCTCATCAAAACCTGGATGGGGTGACGTGGGACCTGTCTTCGCGGGAAACATCCCTGTTTGATGTGCGAGCCGGGCTGCAGCAGGCACTGGCAGAGCTGCCCATCTCAAGCTTTAATTACTGAGAAGCTGCTGCGCTGCAGTTGGAAGCCTGGGGTTTTTTGATCATTTTCGCAGCGGCTCCAGCAGAAAGGAGGGTTTGTCCCTCCGTCTCCACCCTTGTGCCACCTCCTCCTGCCACCTCCATCGCGCAGGGTGCTGGCCCCAGCCTGCCTGCTCCTCCTCAAAAACCACAGCGCGGACTTTCCTTCCGTGCCCAGAGCAAGTCGAAGTTTCTCTCTCTTTCCTACAGTTCGGTTTGTATTTTTTTGGCTGAGCTTGTGTCTGATCCTATACAAATTAATAAGTCATTCTCACCATCAGCCTGATTGAGGAGCGGCACTGTGCTGCATTGCTTCATTTAGGAAAACAGAATAATTTATTCCTAACTTATGGGATTCAGGAGACTTCCACCCCACAGCCCACAATATTTTCTCATTAACATTACCCAGCTAAGCTAAAAACTGCGATTTCATAAGTCATGCTTCCTTCAAAGGCACATTACCAGCTTCCCAGGGACTCCAAAAGTTTACTGAAGCTTAAAGACATACCTCATATCATGCAGTAATGTACCAAAGTCCCTCTTCTTATTACTGCCGAAACCAGCTTTTCTGCAAGTTCCCCGTGAACTATTCCCATCGCAAATAACCCTGCGAGGATGGCACCACGTGCCTGGCCCTGCCTGGGGGCTGGCGGTGATGGCCATCCCGACCAAACCTTTACAAACAGCAGCACGACACAACATCTCGGTCATTATAATCAACCCTGCACTAACGAACCGATACGCCAAGACAGAGCCTCTTAGTCGACAGGGTTCCCAGCAGCAAAAATCTCTTGCAAGTGTGTGCAATGCAACGGAGGTTTGAGCGCGTGGTGCTGTGCGGAAGAAGAATAGTGTTAAGTGACTCTTTATGAAGAAGGTAAATAGAAGAAAATATGTAGTTAGAAAACAGAAGAAAGGCAATTGCTGTGTAAAGGAGTTTGTAGCTTGGCACTCGGGGCTCAGCCTGCCTGCTGCGTGCCCGTCCCTTGGGCAAATAGCCCCGGGGGTCCTGTGCGGCTGCGGCTGCTCCTGTGCTGGCACAAGCGCTGGCTGTGCCTGCTGGGAGAAGGAGGTGAGGCTCACAAGGATTTCTGTGGAGGATATATGGGTCCGATGGGGTGGACCCCGCTGTTCCCAAGGCAGGAGGCCCCCAGCACACCATCCCCAGCAACCCACGGCAAGAAGCCGGTGCTCGATGCCCACCTCGCTTCCCTGCAGGAAAAGCAGATGCGGTTTTTCACAGGCTGCCCTGCAGAAACCTCCTTCACCCCCGGGATGCCTCGGGCTCAGCCGGGCTGTGGGATGGTGGACTGACCTTTTGGGGAGCTTTCGCAGCATCGACAGCAGACGGGAATCACTGCTCCGCCAGAGCTCTGAGCAACAGCAGTAAGACCTGATTTCAGGAGGAGTCAAACCCATTGGAAGACCCATCTTTTGTCCTTTACCCTCCCCTCTGGGGCTTCTCTGAAAACCACATAAGCCAAGTGGTTTCTTTTCAGTAGTTTTTTTTTAGTGCTGTGGACCAGCCGCAGTGACAGTGTAGGATGGAGGGGCCGGGATACGGAGAGATGGATAGCTGCGTGCGAGCTTCCTTGTCACAAAGAGCCATCAAGACCCAGGGCTTCGCAGTTGTTTTAAGCTCTACACCATTTTTAAACATGGTTTGTTGCGGTTGTTTCGGGTTTTTTTGGTAAGTCACAGCTGAAAGCTGTCGTTGCCAAAGTTTACAGACCCTGGTTGGTTTTTTTATTAAGGTAGAAAATTGTGGCTTTTAAGAACTGTATCCTGAAATATCTTTGCAGGGCACAATGACAGGGAAGCAGAAAGGACCTTATTCCCATTGTGTACATCCACACCGTATCACACCACATTAGCCCTAGGCTTAAATGGCCGGGGGAGCGGAGGAGCATTCCCTGGGCGCTGCCGCCAGCGATCCCCCTTCCCTGCCCTTCCCCTCTCCTGCCACCCGCCTCAGAAGAAAGTCAAGATTAAAATCATATTCCTAAAGCAAAATTACACATTGGAGACTCCACAGGCCTCCCGGGAGGATCGGGGCATTCCTCTATAAATATCTGTCTCGATATGTTTAATTTGCAGATGAAATTAAGCCCGGGAAGAAAGGGAAGGCTGTCTTTCATGTGTGGGCTGTCCAGCTTTGCCTTGAATATCAAAGTGAAACCAGTTACAAAGCACCGACTCTCCGGGATTATCTAAGAAACCTTGTAGGTCCCAAGTGACGGCGGTTATGGGATCAAAAGGTGTGGTACTTATGCAGAAAGCCGGAAAAAGCCAGCGTGGATCTTAGATCAGCCCCAAAGAGCCAAATCTCGGGTCAGTTTGCCAAGTTCAGAGATTTCCAAGGAAACAAGGAGGCAGGTGAGGAACCAGGAGATGTTGGGCTTTCACGTGGATTTTTGGATTAAATATTCACTGGCTGCCATGGGTTATGAGGATAAACATTTTCATTAATCATGTATGTGCTCATTATCGTGGTGAGAACAGACTGTTCAAGCTTCGGCTGTGTGAGCATTTCGACACCAAACTCCTGTTTTCTGCTCCGAGCTTTCTGTAAACCGACATTTTTATCCTTTCTCTCTTTGGAAAACTTTTTCCCACAAGCAGCTTTGTTGGTTTCAACATTTTATCCGTTAGGCTTCCAAAACACCAGGTGAAAAGATTTAGCAGGAGGATGAAGGGACGGGAGAAAATGCATCTCCAGCCAATTAATCCAGGGAAAGTGGAATGGGGTGATATTTCTGGGATGGTCCATAGGGTTGGGACCCTGATCTGGGCTGGAAAAACAGCTCTTGCCAGAGGGATCTGCTGCCAGGCTCCAGCGAGAGCCCGCGCAGAGGCTTAGCGTGGTGTGGTAGCGCAGCCCCCATTCCACTGGGAATTTGGAATGGGATTGTCTTGCAAAGCACTTCACAAGGCTCAGCTGCGGGCCCAGCTTATCTGCACAAACGAGAAGCAGCGCAGGACAGTGCAACAAGCCTGTGTCATAATTACAGCCTGTTGACATCTTACATGTTAAAAACACTTAGCTGGAAAAGGCCCTTTCCGTCATCCCTTCCGTTAAAAATTGGAATTTTTCCTTCTTCCCTCCAATTTTATTGAACTTTTCAATCATCATAACTTTTTTCTGCTCTCCTTCCCTTCCGTTTTTAGCTGCTCCTTTCAATTATTTGGTACTGTCCTTTTTATTCCAGTAATATTTTTTTTAAGGACTTGAATAGAAGGAAGAGGAAAGATAGATTAAAATTTATACTAGAACAGAAAGTGGATGTATGGCCGAGAGTCTAAAACCCTATCATTAGCAATATTTAATAAGGAACAAAATTATTGAGCAAGCTGAGATGTCTGCAAATGACTTCTGAAACTCTCCAAAATGGAAGGGAGCTTATCTAGTGGAGGAGAAAGCCGGCTGATGGATGAAGATACAAAGCGTTTGGAGGGAGGTTGAAGGAGCATCTCTAATGACCATCTGTCCCGCTACAAAGATTTATGGATGTTGAGCGCAGCTGGCTCTGAGGGACTTGTCCATGGGTGAAGGTAAGGCCAGGGGTGGCACCTTGGAGGTGCCTTCTGTGCCCAAAAAGAAACCCCTCTCCCACTGGTCCCTGCCCTGTCCTGTGCTCCTTCCCCTGGGGCTGACTCCACTGGTTTCCTCCACCAGCACGTGCAGAAGGAGGCACCAAACCCATTTTCAGGCCCGTGGAGGAAAAGAGATGGACTAGATGCTCGATGTTTATTTTCTGAGCACTCCTGCAGTCTGGCGTGGAGGAGGAGAGGGCGGATTTGAGGTCATTTCGGCAGCCGTAGCTGGGACGCTTCCCACTGGTTTGGTCTTGCCACCTAACCCTACCTCAATCCGGCACCTGCGTTATTTTTAGCAGAGCACATCATGCTCCTAATGCTTCTCGCTACAGAAAAAAGCTGATTTAAACAAGTTGGTTTTGCTGTTGTCAGCCAGGCCAGAGTGCTAGACCATAAATGTCAGCTTTGCAGTAGGTGTAAGGTGGGCTTTTGTAGGACAACCAAGCCAGTGCTGCTGCGTTGCCACAAAGCTTGCTGGGCTGGGCAAGGTTTGCCGGTGAGACAGAGCACAAAAAGGATGGCCATGCTATGGGAGAGGTGCCCAGGGACGACTCCTGTGCTCGCAGGACATTGGGATGCTTCCCAGCTCCCGATGGGCACCGAGGCGCCTTTGGGTGCTGCAGCAAGCGCCTGCATCTCATTGCCACAGTGTAAGGAGTGGGGAACTGGAGGTGGCCTGAGGAGCAGTTGCACAGTTGTTTCTCCCCCTCTAGTGCAAAATGAGCTTAATTGAAGAGCAGTAAGTGCCATCAGCTGCTGGTGCAGGGGCTCCACTCCCAGACTCTCCGGAGGGCTTAAAAGCAGCAGCTGGCTGCTATCAGCAGTGATGGGGCTGGGAGCGTGCTGGGGGGCAGTGTTTGGAGCTGGGATGTGTGGGGCTGGGCTGACCCATGGCTCCTGCGGTGGCTCTGTCCTGCTGGCAACCTCTGCGAGAGCTGGACCTGCCGTGGGTGAAGAAGTAGGTTCAGAGAGTTTATTTTTGTATTCTGCTTTCACTGTAAATGTGGTGTTCTGCTCTGTGGGCTGGGCTTCTCCAGAAGCCCGGGGTTCTCCAGAAGCCCAGGGCTGCTCAGGCACTTTGCTGCATGTGCTTTGTCTCCGGCAGGAGCCGTGTGGGGTTTGAGTGTTTGGCTTTGGTTATGCAAAGTGGGATTTTGGGGAGGTGGGGGCGGGTAGAGACGGGGGAAGGTGTTTGTTTTAAATCTCGCAGGGAATATTTCTTATCTGCAGCCTGAGCTCAAGGCAAGGGTTAGCTCCAGAGCAGGAGCAGAGGACAAGACGTCCGTGGAAGAAGGGGCTTTTGAGCGCTGGCTGGAGAGATGCGGTTTAGAGCTCTGCAGCTTTCCAGGGGCTGTGGTGTGCCACAGCTGAGTGCTCCGAGTTTGATACCAATTCAGCTGTGCAGGCAGCATGCTGGTTCTTGCTGTGCTGGTTAGAGCTTGGCAGAGACTGAATTAACCAGTGGTTTTCATCCCTACTAGACCAGGGTGTGTGCACATGGTAGACAGGGTCCTTTAGCAGCTAGAGCATCTGCAGCTATGCTTTTATTTAAGCACAGCTTATCAATACTTATTTCTTCTTCTTTTTTTTTTCCTTTTTGCATTAAAAATTCTGTGTAGAACCTGGTGCAGAGGGATGGGAATGTGTGCCTCCAAGCCCCTGGGAGCCATGATCCCTTAATGCTGGAGCACTGTCTCAGGCATGTTGGTGGGAAGAGAAGCTGATCCCAAGCCAGGTCTGTGCGTGGTGTGAGCCCCTTCCCTTTTGTTTGGCATTGTGGCCCCTCATTTCTCTGTGTCCTAAACCACATTGGTCAAAGCTACGTAGTGGCCAGACCTTTTCCTACCGAGCAGAGCGAAGGTGGTAACTGAAGTTGCACCATGGTTGGGGTCTGCAAACCTGCAGAGGCGACTGGTTGCCACAGACGAGGGACAGGGCTGTAAAATACTGTATTATAGTTAAAAGTACCGTATTGAAAAGATGTGCTTGGAGGGCTCTTGTACCTCTGGCCTTACCTGGGACACGTGCGGTCGCTGCTTGGGAATAAAATGTGCGATTGCTCAATGCTGCTGCCTGTGCCAGCAGGACAGGGTGGGTCATCACCCCTCCTTCAGTTCTCCCATCGGCTACTGGGGCTGGAGCTGTGACAGCCCATCAGTATGGCCATTGCTAGAGACGTCCAAGGTCCAACTCCCTGCAATGCAAACAGTTGTGTTTAAACACAGCCAGTTAAGTGGAGCCAAGCTGGGGCGGAGGAGAGGTAGGGCTGATGGGCTGGAGCGGTGCCTGGGCGCTGTGCAGCTCAGCACCCACCACAGCTCCTCTCTAAAGGAAAACGTGGTCGGGCTGAAGTGCAGTGTTGGTGGTGCTAAAGTCCCCACCAGTCTCTGCAGGGAGCTTTGAACAGGGACATGGTGGCGCAGTGATGGTCTCTGCATCCCCGGTGCAGGTAGGGGAGGTGGTATCTTTCCCCTCGGTGGTTGACCCCAAGCAGCTCTGTGGGAGGATGGACACACACCCGTCCCTTCGACTCCTTTGCTTGTGAGATCAAAGTGCAGCCGTTCCATTTCATAACCTGAGTTAAATGCTGAAAAAAGAAAAAAAAAAAGAAGAATCACTCCCTAAATATTGCGGGGAAGGTATTTTGAGCCTTGGCCGCTTCACCTGGGAAACGGTCTCTTCTGATTCAGCTTGTTCAAATCATCTTAACAGTTCTTAGTGAGGGGGGGAAAAAAAACCCTTCTGTATCCTGAAGGCAAGTATATTTGGGCAAAGCAATAAGAGAGACTTTAAGAGGTTTGGAGGTTACAGTGGGAAATAGCAGTTATTCCCAATAAGTGGTGTTAAATGAAGTGCTGCTGACAGTAGCCTGAGGCAGGTTCAAGAGTTTCAAGATTTGCAACTAAGAGATTAACCAAAATAGATGTCTTATTACAGGCAAGTTTGTATCTAAATCATTTAAAGTGCCTTTAGATGCTATAATGTTTTCCTCCTAAGTGCTCCTAGTATATCTGCAGCTTCCTCCTGGCTTTCCAGAGCGAGCATGAAAGGGCTCTTGATCTCGATGAGTTTAAGACCCTCTGATGAAGGAACAAGGACCCGCTGGATCGGCAGGTTCTTGTTTGGAGGGCGCCTGCTTTTGCAGAGCTCCTTTTTTTTCACAAGGAGGAGAGATTCTGGCCCAAGTCCTCCCCCCTGTCCCCCGCTGGATGCTCTGCTGCGTGGCCAGCTAACGGCAGAGAGGGTGCACCCAGCAGTGGGGTTTGCCCAAGTTCTGGGTGTAAAATCCCTCTGAAAGAATAGTCTTGGAGTGGTCCTGAGTTGGAACAACCTGACCCTTAATTCGTATGGGCTGTAGGATGCTCAGGAGAACAAACGCTGTGTTTAGAGATGTAAATGAGGATGGCCACCTCCAGGCACAGGTGAACACAAATCATCTTTGTCTCCTGGGCAGTGCCACCCACACCAAGCCCAGAGTCCAGCTGCTGCTATCAATTCCCTGTCATCCTGCTGGACTTCTCCCGTGCATGGGTCACCCACCAAACCCTATTTTGAGTTTGGTTTTTTTTTTCTCTGCTGAGCTGATGCTGGAAGGAAGTTCATTGTAGGGCTGGCAGCACAGGGTTACTGAAACAAGCCATCTGCCATCAACAGGGACAGCTGCTGGCACTAAGTCTTGGCTGCAGTCTGGATAAGGTAGACTGAAGTTTGATGGGTGAGGAATCAACATGTCCAAGGGAAATTATCTGCAAAAGAGGGGCAAGGTCCACCTGTTCAAAAAGAAAGGAGGGGAAGAGGGCAGCGCTGTTTAGAGGGAGGTGGTCTAAGCCTGGAGTGCTGACGCTGATCCAGGAAAATGGGCGTTTATTTGGGTGAGATTTCTGTGCTCCTTGTGTTTGCTCAAGTCAGGAGCGGTTGAGTTCCAAACTCTCCAAAGTTGGGATGTGAGTTTGCTTTGGCAATTGCACATCCCTGTGGCGAAGAGCTGCCTGTCCAGGGCAGGACTGCCCTGGATAGGCAGCTCTTCCGACAGGGCTGCAGGACCTGAGCCCTGGAGAGGGATGGGCTTTTCCCAACGGGATGCTTAGAAGCATAAGCAGTTGTGTCAGGGATGTTGTGCGGGTGGATCAAAAGGTCTGTGAGAGGAAGGTGTAGATCTCTACTGAAGGAATACACCAGCAGAGGTGAAACTGGATAAATGACTGGAGATCCAAAGAGATTTCCCACTACGAGGGTTCAACATGCTGAAACCAGCCTGCAGCCAGCTGGTGAGGGCCCGGCAGGGGCTGGGTACATGCTGTCTCGTGGAGAGTTACTAAAGCTCAGGTCTACCCTTGGGCAGATGGTGTAAAACACCTGAAATCCCCTGGGGCCTGGGAAATCAGTCCTTCCATAGGAGGTCGGCTAGAGCCATGCTCAAAATGTGAAGCATTACTTTTGCTCTTTTTCCTTGCCTGTTTCCAAGTTCTAAAGGATGAATGGCACTTATGTGTCATTCAATAAGCCTGAGATTGCAAGTTTTTCTCCATGTGAAAAAGGAAAAATGTCTCCAAGTGTCTTTGCAATGTTACACTTTTTAAAAAAGGAAGAAATGTCCCTCTAGGGAACCAGATCTTCATGGTGACCTGATGACAGTGTAGCATCCCGTGTCTGGCAAACAAGTGAGATGTCATTTCAAAGCAACATAAAGGAAATGAAAGTTAAATTTTATTTTCCATCTCATGTGTTGAGCAAGCTGGTGGCAGTAACTCGCTGTGTATGGATGGAGTGAGGTGACAGTGTGGCCTCACATCCCCTCCAGTGCTAATGGTTTTACCAGGGGTTGCCAATGAATGTTGCAAATGTCAGGTATGAGTTATAGCACCTCTGTGAGCTGAGGAAGGGTTGTTTCTTCTTGTTATTTGTTAGGTGGGGGAACTGCATCTTGGAGAGGCTCTGCGTTGCCATCAGCAGTCAGTTTTCCCTTTCAATAAAATGGAGGGACATTGGATGTTGTGCATGTCAGGGCTCTTCCATGGTGCTTGCAATGGATGGGGTGATAGCTATCCCACGAACACTCTAAGTGTAACGGGAGGTGCTGTGTAAGAGAGGATGAAGGAAACAATGCTGAAATGCATCACACGCACTCTGCTTTTGCGGGACTCGGCACAGTTTGAAGGACCAGGTTGCTCCAGGCTTTCATTTCCTGCAGTGAAAGTGCAGACTCCAACTGTTAATGGCAACAGATGAAAACCCAACTTTCCTGGAGGCTTCAAAGGATATACCCCAAGTGCCATAATCACGGAGGGCCTGTGAGCCAGGGGCTTCCTGGGCTTTCACTGTCCGAGTCCCCCCTTCCCACATCAAGGTCCGGCACCTTGTATGCCTTACTCATGGAGCTGGAGGTTTAAATGCACTGAATAGCTGGAATAATCCAGTCCTTGAGGAAAATAAGGGAGTTCACCTGCCTTGTCCCATTGCAGCAGACAGGTCTGTGCCATGCAGGGGGAGGAACCTGGTGTAAAACTGAGCTTGGATCAGGCTTTTGATTTCACCTGGCCCTGAACATGTTCTGCATCACTGTTGATGCTGCTACATTTATCAGGAGTCTTGTGACACTTGGTATTTCCTTTTCTCCTGGAGTCTGGTGCTCTGACAGCATCCCTCCTTCCCAAGTGAGCCTCTCTAGCCCTTGAAGGTGCAGAGATGCACTTCAGCAAGTGAAGCTTGTGGCCCTAAAATACTTGCTTTCTGTGCATACAAGCTTATTATAGCAAAACATTATGAAATTAGCTGTAAAATTAAGTATTTGGAAATCCTGGTTTATGTTTTTGATTGCTTGGAACAGGAGGACAGACCCTGGCACTGCCCCACAGAGACCTTTTGGTGCTGCTGGCAGTGTCCCTAGCTTGTGTGTGCTGGAAGCATCGAAGCTGTTGGCCAAGGGGAGGCAGGGACACGGGGGCTGGTCCTGGGTGACTCCATGGCAGCAAAACCCTCTGGGGGCTGTGGTGAGCCCAGGCAGGTGCTGAGCATGTGGGATGTCTGAGTGCAGAGCAAGGAGAGCAAAACTGGGTGTGCAGAGCCACGCTCTGCCGGCTGGACGTGTGCTGCCGGCACCGTCGTTGGCTTTCTCCAACGGGAGCCTCAAGGATTTAAATCACGGTCTGCTGAGAGAGGGGCAACCTGGGGAAAGGCAGCCCTTGGTCTCTCTGAAATGCTTCATGAAGTCTGTCTTGCTGGATTTTGGCAAGAGAGACCTTGATTTAACATGAGTTTTTCAAAGTGGGAAATGTGAAACAGCTGCTACGGTTGTAAGCAAGCCAGAAACAGAGAGGAGGGCAAGGCCTGCGGGTGTTTTGCTTACAGACCTTGGCAAGAGGGAGGCTTTTCTTTTTTTTATTTTAATTGGCACCAGGAAGATCTTTGAGACCTTGGAATCCCAAGCACCAGTCAGGAGAGCTGGGTGGGTCTGAAAGGTACCTCTGCACAGTGATGTTAAGTCAGGGAAGGGGCGAATGAAACTGCGGGGCTTTGAGAGGGATGTGGGAGGAGTTGGTGGGGAAGGGGAGACTTCTACACATCCTTGCCCAGACTTGTAAAGGCCTAAAACTACCCAAATCCCTACAGCCTACTGGATTCTGGGGGTGTGTGGGAAGCACGGCTCGGTGTGGTCCCTAGGATGGAGTACCTTGATGCATCTTCCACCCTCACATGCTGCCTGGGGCAACTCATGGTGCTGGACCACCCTGGGACTGGCACCTCATGAGGGCAGTCCAGCTGATTGCACTGGGGGGGAGATTAACCATTCCTGCAAGGGCTGGGTTTCTCACCCAAGAGCAAAACCGTCCAAGGGTAACTCCTGCAGACCTCAGTGTCCCACTCAGATGCCCACACTAAAGCAGGAATGACCCTCCTGTTATATCTGCTGGAGACCTGACCCAGACAGAAAGCCTGAGAGAGGAGCTTGTCCAGCCCAGGCTCTCCTTCCTGGCCATCGGCATCAAATGCTTTGGAGGAAGATGTCAGAAACCTCCTACAATCTGCCTGGAGGGGAGGCTTGTCCCAGTTAGGGCACAGCAAGTTTTATCCTTTGCACTAGATGAGCATTCAAGTAATTTAACAGTGGATGTTCTCCTCCTTCGTGTACCGATGGAGTTGTTTTTTGTGGCTCTAATGCTCTCATGACCTCAATAATACTTCTGTGAGTGAATTTCTCAGGTTAATTATGCATTAAGTTTACATAAGGCTTTTCCTTTTTTAATCAGTTCTAAACCTGCGTATTTCAGATATGCTGAACACACTGACACTTGGAGGGGCTTACGGGAGTACCGTACCCCCCTCCCTGCCCTGCCAGCCCTGTTGTACCCTCTGGTGTGTCTCTTTTATTTGTCGCCTTGTTAAATAAGCACTCCTGAGGCCTCTGGCTTTATTTTAGCCTGTATCGGCTTATCTGCTGTGCACTAGGGTATCAAGGCTTGGCCCTCAAGGCCAGCCTGGATGAGGCTCTGAGCAACCTGAGCTAGTTGAAGATGTCCCTGCTGACTGCAGGGGGGTGGGACTAGGCGACTTTTAAAGGTCTCTTCCAACCCAACAGGTTCCATGAACTTCACACCAGGAAGGAAGGTGTTTACTGGTGTGATTGAGATATGTTGTAGTTGGCTTGCTCTCCTTCTCTCTGGGCCGGAGAAGCATGTGTGTGTGCCCTGGGAGAATCTGCTTGGGAGCTGCTGGGAGGCTTTTTCTTAAAAAAAAAAAAATAAAAAAAAATCAGCCTCAATAGACCCTGTGTGGCTTGGGTGAGAGTTTGAAAGTGGGTGGAAGGTGCCTTGCAGCTGGTGGCATTTCTCTTTCTTTTGGAGATCTCTCTCTTTCTATTCTTTTCCTCTTTGATTTTATTAGCAAACTCTTTTGAGCTGGGTGAGCTTTCCTTCTCTGAAGTCTAAGACCTTGAAAGTAAGGGTTATGATAAGATTGCATAGAAGCAAGTTGGATAATGTGGCTCTTTCTTCAAGGCAAGCATTTCTGTTTGCAAAGTAACCTGGCTGTCTTGTGTATTTTGGATTTAGGCATCCTGGTGTATAAGCCAAAGCTAACAGATATTAATTAGTTGGAGGAGTGAAACTGTAATGAGGACAGTCACTCACATAGGTTGGCATTTTTATTTTAAATGCAAGTAGTTAAAGAAAAAAAAAACTGTGTCAAAAAGGTCAATGTTAAAAGATGTTATACAAATAACACGCCCTGGGTGAGAGAGAGGAAGTGGAGGGGAAGAACAGCAGCCGGGGTGATGGTGCAGTGGCTGCTGCGATGCCTGGCTATGGAGGGATTATCCCTGCAGCTGGAAAGAGGAGTGAAGGAGAAGTGTGTCTAAAATCATGGCAGAGGAGAAGGACAGTGAGTTGAAAGATCTTTGTCAGCATATTTAGAAATGCACAGGGGAGTCATGTTCTGGGAGGATCCCAAAAAGCTGGTCCAAGAGGCAGTGATGCAGGACTCAGGTCTGCAATGTAGACTCTGGCTTGGAGAAGTAGCGCAGGGTCCTGAGCGTGCAGCCTACTGTTTGAAGGGGATCCCATAAAACGCCTCCCACCCCACGACCCCACTGAGCTCCTTCAGGAGGAGGTTTGTGTGGAGGAGAAGCTCTGAGAGAAGCCTGTTCGGCTAGGTTGAATGCCAGCATGATGTAACCCGGGAGGCAGGGATGTTTGGAGACCAAGGGCCAAAACCAGGGATCATAGAATCATAGGGCTGGAAGGGCCCTCTGGAGATCATCCTGTCCCACCCCCTGCCAGAGCAGGGTCACCCAGAGCAGGGGGCACAGGAACGCCTCCAGGCGGGTTTGGGATGTCTCCAGAGACGGAGACTCCCCCACCTCCCTGGGCAGCCTGGGCCAGGGCTCTGCCACCCTCAAGGGAAAGAAGTTCCTCCTCAGGTTTAGGTGGACCAGGAGTGTGTGTGTGATGGGAGGAGGAAGAAAACAGTCAGCTCATGGATTTGAGATACCTGGCGAGGGTATGCTAGAGGTGCTCAGATGTCTCTGCAGCAGGGAGTGATGTTACCTGTCCTGTCCCAATGGGGTCTGTAGTTGATTTTCTCTGACCCTGCTGTTGGTGAAACCAAGCCATGATTATTTTGAGCCTCGAGAAAGAAAGATGACCCTGGAAATGACAGCCTGCCTGTGGGAGGGGGGAAGGTGTGCGGTGAGGAAGAGCTGTGGTGCCGAGCGCTTCCCACTGCGTGTGCTCTGCAGCCCACAGCTCGCCCGCTCCCTGCTGCCCCCGGCAAGCCAGGCTTGGCAAAATGGGTGCCCCATGGTCAGGGTCTGGCCAGCCTGGGCTGCTGAGAACCCACCCAAAATTCCTCTGGGAGCAGGCTGAGCTACAGCGGGTGTTTGCATGATGGGGACTGCCGCTTTTGTGTGATGTGCTAGCCCCGTGGGGAGGCTGGATGTGCCAAATAGCACTGGGTACCACAGTCATTTATGAGGTTTTAACCATTTGTTTCCCTTCTTCAAGATGCATCTGTCTGTAGCGATGGCCAAGTCCTTTTCTCTGGGTGTTGTACGGTGAGGACTGTGGGTGGGGAATACAAATCAAAGCTAAACAGCGTGCTTTGCCATCTTTTTTTTTTGTTTAAGAAGCTTAATATATTAGCTAATCATGTGTGTAAACAATCTCAATATGCAAACCGAAAAGTAGCGTCCCCCCTGGCGCCAGCTGCCTTGAGCTTCCCCATTAACCTCTCCAGAGCATAAAAACCTTCCCAAACAGCCATTTCAGAGTGTGCAAAATTGATTTCGTATTTGGTCTCCGCGATGGAAGAAGATGGCGGTGCAGAGCCATGGACGCCTCTTCCGCTCCCTCGTCATTTTTTTTTTATTATTATTTTGAGACATCCTCTTCCCCCCGTGCGTCTCGGTGACGGAGGACGGGTGGCTCCAGCACCAGGTGCCGGTGGGTCGGTGTCACCGCCTGGGCACGTAGGTCCCTCCCGGTGCCTTCTGGTGAGCAAAAACAATAAGAAACAAATTTACAGCGGCCACTCCTTGGGTAATTTCCACAGCGCAAAGACCCCCTGCCTTCCACCCCCTTCGTGTGCGTCTTCTCTTAATTAATTAATACTGCATTCATCACCGCTTAGTTCCTGTTTCCGTAGCACCCGAAGAGGGGGGCTGCTGGCAAAGGCGGGTGCCGAGACAGTCTAGATCTGCAGTGTAGGGGATTAATTAGCCCCTCCACAACATGGGATTGTTTCCCACAGCCCCGTATCGGGTGGTTTCAAACTGGCTTCTCGTGCCCAGTAAGAGCAGCCCCGTGTCTCCGTGCTGGTCCCTCTGTGGCTGGGTTGTGTGTGCTGGCAAGGAAGGGTGATCCACTGCGACAGCAACCCCAATTTAAAAAAAAAAATATATATATCACAATATGGCCTTTTTTTGAGCTTGGTGAGGGAAAGGAGGCAGAGCAACTGGGTTCGGTCGGTCCTGGGTCTCGGTGCTGGGGGCCAGCAGGCTGGATACTGGGGCTAAACCCTGTTGGGCTGTAAATGGTCCAGTACCCCCCACTCCATTCACAGGTGTTGCTGTCAGTGTCGCAGGTCTCCTGGTCTCCTCTTCTTTTAGTTTTTTACCTTAAACGCAACCTGTTGGCACTTGTGGTGCCCCCTCTGTTAAAATCCTCTGTGCCGCCCCGTGCCGCAGCCCCGGTGGGGACGATGGCAGGAGAGCCAGGCAGGGCAGCCGTGCAGCTCTGCGGGGGCAAAACGGCAAATAAACCAGAGCCCGTTAACTGCCGCGGTGCCTACGGGAGGAGAATACAACTTCTGGAGGACTGTCCGGAAAGAAAGCCAGCGTGCTTGTCTGCATCACTTTGTGGCAGGCGGTGGAGTTTAGATGGGTGCCTTTGTGGGTTTTTTTTAAGGTTATCTCCCTGTCTTTGGACTCTTCTCCCCTCTACAAAAACCCCAAGGAGAAGGAAACCCCATGTGCCCCCACAGCCCGTTTCTCGGTGGGGTGGTGACCACAGGTACGTGTGCTCGTACCCGTGCAGACCCCATCTCCCTGGGCACCATCTTTAAGATAAAATGGAGACACCCCGCGCGTGTGTGTGTGTGAGGAGAGCAGGGAAGGGAAGATGGAGGGGGAACAAAAGCAGCAGATCCACTGCGGCGCCGGGCTCCTTGCCAAGAGCGGCTGCGGCACGCAGCCCCGGCCGGGGTGGTGGTGTGTCCCCCCCTCCCCTCGAAGCCGCCATGGCTGGCGATGCTCTCTCCTGCCGGCGGGCCGGGGCGTGAAGGTGGCTCTCGCCCGGGATGCAGGATGCCGCCTCGCCCGCGCCCTTCCCGCTGCTAGACGGGACCGTGGCATCGGCGCTCCGGCAGCCCGACGCGCGCCTGGCCCGCGTGACTCGCATACGCAATGCAGCCATGCTTAACGAGCGTGAGTAATTATGCCAGGCGGAGGGTTGGGGTGTGGGGAGGGCGGTCTGGGTTGGGTGTGTAGGGTTTTCTTTCTTGATTTATTTATTTATTTATTCAATTTCCATCTCCTCTTCCCCCCCACCCCTTTTCTCACCCTGCCCAACCCACGGCATTGAAACTTGGCCACCTCCTTGGCGGTGGCTTCGGGAGGGCTGGGGACGTGGGGGTCAGTTGGCACAGCAACTGCTGTTCGGGGACAAAAGGAGGCTTTTTTTTTTGCAGCGACAGTAGCAGCTGCCAGCCGGAATAGCAAATCCGCGCGGCTTGGCACCACTCCAGCTTCCTTGAGGGTTGCAGAGGGATGGTATGTTGGAGGGTAAGACTAGCTAATTAATCTTCCGGCAGGGAACAATGTAATATCAGACAATTACAAAGACAGAATGAAATTACTATAGTGGGAAGGCTGGCATACGAATTTCTCAAAGGGTCTGTCCCTCAGCCCGCTGCCGTGTTACTTCATATGCGGGAAAAGCACCGACTGTACATGCGCTTTGCTGTTGTGTGGGGTTGGGTGGTGGGATTTTTTTTTGTATGGATTGAATTCTGTGTTTGGAGGAGGGGCGAGGGGGATGCGGGCTCCATCGCCGGATCAGCTTTTTGAGGAGCAAAAGGGAGAAAGAAGAATCGTTCCGAGCAGAGATGTTCCATGTCAACCAGCCGTGCCGAGAGGGCAGACCAGGCGCGGAGCTGATGCTACGGACTCACAGGGTCGGGGGTGTTTTTCCTGGTTATTTTTGGTGATTGTACTGCAGTGCCTGATGGCTACAGCTTTTGGGAGGAGGATCTGGGTAAAAGAGGAGTGATTTCCTTCAGCCTTTCTGCATGGAGAAGCCCTCAAAGAGCTTTGGAGCTGTTGCAAGTTATTGGGGAAACACACCTACCAGCTCAGCGGTGGTAATTGCCAATAATTAGCTGTAATCACTGCTACCTACAGTCGGGACACTGTGATGAATAGGGCAGTACAAGCCGCGTGATGCAGGCTCCCTGTCTGTTTATTTGCCGTTGGGAAAGGAATTAGGGAAGTCTCATTTATCCTGGAGCACAGGAAAGCATCGGTGGGGGATCAGCCCTGTGCAGAATTAGCATAGGAAATCCCTCCTCCCTCCTCCTCCTCCTCCTCGCCAGAAGTTAGGGATAAGCTAATGACTCTCCTCCCTCCACATCTCCCTCCCAGGATGGAAGTTAATGCGGTAGGATCTCTAGAAGTGTCATTAAAATAAAAAAAAAAACCCAAACCCATGAAAACAGTATCAGCCCAATTCTCTGCGATGTTGCATGTGTGCGTCTGCGCGAGGCCCGTGGGGATGCGGCCAGGAGCTGCTTCGAGCTGGGAGAGGATTTGGAGCAGCTCCAGCTCGGTTGCTCTTTATCTTAAGGAATTCAAGTCGGTTTTTTGTTTGTTGCCTACGTAAATCAGATGGTGCAGAGATGGTGTTTAAAAACCAACTGCAAGCCCTTCCTGCCTGCCTTGGCTGCTGTGCTCCACCTCCAGTTGTCATTGGAGCTGTTGTAAAACTTAAGATTAATAAGTGTGGGGTTTTTTAAGGGGATAGCAATGCCAAGTGTTGGACTGGGAGGCTGGGGCCTCTTTTCCAAGCTGCAGATTAGGAGAAGCTGCACACAGCCTGGTTCTTGTCCAGGGCCCTGAAGAGCATCCTGGTGGATGCCCATGCCACAGATTTTTGCCTGAATTATTTCTCAGGGATGGCTAGATATCAAAAAAGTTTCCCATTGGGGTTTGTTAGAGATGAAGGTCCCATCCCAGGATCTCAACAGAAGCCCCTTCCTGTGGAGCATGTTGATGTGTGTTGCTGCAAACATGAGCTCTGTCCCAGCCTGGGCTCCCCATGTCGGCTCCAAAGCCTGCTGCTGAAGCTTGAGATACCAAAAAATTCCCTCTGTGGCTGAAAGAGATGGATCCCCAAAGCCAAGTCTCTGTTCTCACCATCTGCTGTACCCACCCTGCATTTGCTCTGAGGGTCCCACAGCACTTGGGTACACAGCAGCTGTTCCTTCCATGGATGTAGAAAATGTCCCCTCCCTTTGGAGCAGGATGAGCTCAGCCCATTTGTCCCCTTAATTCCTATCCTCATCCACCGACCTGCAGCCAACCAGATCTCTGGGGCCAGAGACTTGGGGAGAAGCTTTCAAGCCCAGGTGGCTTGTGTACATGCAGGAAAAGGTTTCTGAGATATCCTACCCCGGTAGCAATGGTTCTAGTTATGGATGCTGATGAGCAAGAGAGGATGAAAAAAATTAAATTAATCCAATAATTTAATGAACAGAGATTCCCTTGGACTTGAGCTTGAGTGATGGTCTTAATTAGAAATAATGATGTTCAGTCCCTTTTCTGGACTGCGTCTGAAGTCCTGTAAAGGGTGGACTCTCCCAATTCAGATCTCCTCTTCAGGCCCATTGCTGCTTTTGATTGCATATGAGTCAGTCCTGGCCTGGCAGTGCTGCTCCTGCATGGAAGTAGAAGAGACAATCCGAATCGTTTCATATATGGTGATTGACACCAGAGATTTTTCCTTAGATTAATGAGTGCATCTTCTTGACTATACTTCAAAGTTTATACTTTATGAATCTTTTATGGAGTTCTCTTTACACTGTGAAAGAAAAAAGTAGTACTGAAATTTTACCTTTTAGAACCATATGATAAAAACCCCAAACCCCCAAGCTTTTACAGTTGACTCAAAGAAAGACACCCACTGGGTCCTGCTCATATTCACACGATGGGGCAGCATTTGCTCCTGAAGGTGGCTATATCCAAATGTGTGCATGCTAAAGGGCTGATCATAGTCTGGGCATCCTTTGACCTGAAGATGTGATCCTTGACGCTGCCGAAATCCTCTCCTTGAAACAGGGGTTGTCTCTCCTTGAGTCTTGCTAAGCCTCTCCAAGTCAGCCTCTGGAGTTCGGAAGTTTAATTTGTAATAAATCTGCATTACGGTACAAGTAAATCTGCATCAGTGGCTATAAAAATTAATTCCTTATCCTAAACATTATTATATAGCTTTCAAAATGAATTGACTGTGGTTGGTAGCCTAGTATGTGCTATTATTGGTAATTAGTGTAACAAAATAACATTGCTGTAATATTTCCTGCCTACCCCTCCCCCGGTTGGGAGCCATTTCCTATTAGAGAATCAGAATTGCAAATGTAATGCTTGTGTGCAGACCGCTTGCTTTGACTTTATTTTTTTTTTTATATTTAGTGTGTGTTGGAAGTCGATCTGTTCCTTTCTGTGTCTTGGATTGTGGGTTTTTTTCCTGGGAGCTTTTGCTTCTGACAAAGCTTTGCTGTGGCACAGGGCACCGTTAGAGCCTGGTGCTGGTGGCTACCTGGAGGTGCCCAATGCTCCTGGATCTCCTTTGAGGTTTATCTTGTGGGCAGATGCTACTGAGATTGCTTACCATCTCCCAGGATCTGACTTTTGTGCTATGTTTTGCTGACAACATGGATCTCCATGGGTTTTATACCCCTTTTGTCTTCATCTGGAAGCTTGACTTGTCCTAGAAGATGTGGTAGATGTGCCCATGGAGGGGCTTGGGCAGCTCTGGGTCTGCCCAAAGGTGGAGGGAAGCAGAGGCTCCCTTTTCTGAAGGAGAAAATAAATTGCTGGAGCAGCGGTTTCTGGGCAGCCGGAGGTGTATACAGCAGAAAGATGCACACACATGTAACAATGAAAGGACCTGGAAAACTTTCTTTAGGCTTTTACAACAGGACAAAGCAAACTTCTGTGCCTTGCTCTGTTGGCTTGACTAAGAAACCTGGATGAGACTGAAAGGGGAATGGAGATACAGGAGTAGCAAGTCAGAATTAGGTTATACGTTCGCACCACTGTGTGTGAGATGGAAGGGCACAGCTTTGGTCCACAGCCCCCTTTTCAACTTGTCCAGTGCCACCCTCATCGGGCTGCTTCACCTTTGTGGCCAAGAGTTATTGAACCCTGGTGCTCATACCAAGCATCCTGGCATATTCTCTCAGGCAGACCCATACCAAACACTTCAACGATGCTGACCAAAACCACTACTGGTGTTTTATTTGTGGAGTTTCCCAATGGATTATTTTTTTTTCACTATTATAAGCCTTTCTCTTTCTTTTTTTTTTTGTTTCTCCTGAATTTGCTGCCTTCAGTGTTGCCTTTTGAAATATTCCTCTGCAGCCATGAAGGTTAGAAACTTGATTCTTAGGGAATGAAAGTCCAGATTCTCCTATGATTTTCCAACTCTGGGACTTGCATGTGAAATACCCAATTTAAAACTTAACGGTTCGGTAATAAGGACCCGATACCAGAGAAATGGGAAGCCGGGGGGAGGCCTAACTTTTCATGCTGTCCCCAGCGTGGAGTTATTTCTTGAGTTTTGATGACATGACAGCTTCAGAAGTCTGGATATACGCCCTGGACTCAGACACCCCATATATCACAGAGCTGAAAAATGCAGAAACTAAGCAGTAAAACTGAGTGGGAGTTATCTTTGCCACCCTGGAAAACATTCAAGATTTAGATACAGTAATAATAATAATAATATCAGTACCATTCTTGGCCTGCATGAGGATGGTAAATCGTAATTCCAAATTCCAGCAAGTTAAAAATGAACAGGCTGTGCCAGCTGAAACCTTTGATATGGTCCAAGTTGGTTTTGGTAGCTGAGCCTGGGGTTTTGTGTTTCGGTTGAAGTTGTACAAATGCAATTATCTTAAGCTGGAGGATACAGATCCACTCCAAGCTGAAGGAGGAAAATAAATTGCATGTTGGAAGGTGATATAATCATGACTTCAGGACTTTCTCCAACTTTTTTTTCCCCCTAGGTCAAAGGATATTGAAGTGATTCAAAATGGGATTTTGCTAGGAATGCACTGATGTGGTTTTTTCCCCATCAGAAAACCCCACACTGATGTCCGTGGGGCCAATGCAGCACGTCGAAGCCTCTGCCCCCATCGCTCTTGGGGGATGAGAGCAGTGCTTTGGGCATCATTGGTACTGGCCAGGAAAACAGGGATATTTTTTTCTTCTTTTTAGTTTCCTTATTGAAATGCCTGTATCTCAGGAGTTTGTCTGGAATGAAACATTTTTAAGCCCTTTGACCGTTTTCTCCAGTCTCTTTGCTTTGAAAAGTGACTTTTCTGTGATGCCAAACATGTCTTTCTAACTTGAAGTTTTTTGGTTGGTTTCTTTTTTATATTTGCTGGCCTTCTCATGTCACTGGCAGCCAAGTTTGCTGAAGTCTTTGTGCATAGACTTCAAAATGCTCAGATTTTTCATCAAAGTGAGAGTACCTGTTTTTCTACATATGCATATTTCTGTGTTTCTCCTCAGTTCTCTTCCTCCCAAACCTCTGCCTCGCCACTGCTGTGCTGATCACTCACCCCATCAAAGTTATTTCAGTTTCGTTCTTGGTATGAGCCCAATATTTCTGCATCTTCTTCATGAACCATTTAATTCTGGAGGAGAAAAATTAAGAAAATAAAATCTGTAGCAAGTCAGTACGGTGAATCCTTGCCGAAGCTAGGCAGAAATTCCATCTCCTGTTTGCATGAAAAACTCTGCAATTCTTGATTTCTCAAATGAAACCCACCTCAAAGAACAGAAAAAAAAAATCTGAAAAAGTGTTTTGGGTCAAATTAAATATTTAATTTCAAGAAAATCAAAATATTTCAAAAATATTTCTTCATTTAATATTTTATGAGGTAAGGCTAAAATTAAACATAAAGTTGGTTCTCAGTGGGGAAAAACAGAGACTGTTTTGTGTTTTTTCAAAGAAAAATAAACCCAACTGATAAAAGGACCTTTTTTTCTTCACAGAATTTCCGTATAATGTTGTGTCTCAGCAGCCTTTATAGAGAGATAGTGCATCTCTGGGTACTGGCTCTCCTGATGCTCCAGGGACAAAGATGAGCTCTTGCTGCTGCAGTGTAGTTTGGAGAAATAGGTCTTCTATATGATCTTTTTTTTTTCTTTTATAGTCTTGCTGTAATACATCTTGGTAGACGGGTAAAACTGAGGTGTGATAATTGCTGTGGCATGTCCTGGCATCTGTGTGAAGGACCTGGGGTTGTACTTGGCTCTTTGAAGTCCCCACTTGCTGCCTGGGCAGCTGGGTACAGCTTGCTTAAGGAGCTCTGGCTTCTGCGGCAAGAAACCTCCTGGTTTCTCTAATCTTCAGTTGTGCAAGTGTTTTTCTTTACTCTCTTTGTACGTACAAAAAAATTTATGAATTCTGAACCACAACAAGGCAAGATTGGGGCATAACATCAGAATCTGTGTGTGCTTCCAGGGGAAAGCTCCACTGCCTGGTTTGGGTTTATATATGCACAGATTTATTTGCTTGAATATTTAAAATGAGGAGGTTGCGCTTAATTTTCACTATTATTCAGACTGCCTCCTAAAATCAAGTTCATTTTGCAGCACAATTTCTGACCTCTTGTCTGAACTTTTACTGTGGCAACTAAAAGGCTTGTGGTTTTGGAGCAATAGGAACAGGGTGAGGCAATGAAATGCAGGACAAGCACAACGCAGATCAGTTCTCTTTAATGCAGGTCACTACTGTGTGTGCTCCTCTGGTGGTATTTCTCCTCTGATGGTTGGCATATGTGCTATTTATCTGTTTTCTTTGACCCTAAATCACTGTGTCTGCAGCAAGCTTCCACTCCTGCTAGGAGATTTGGCCGGGGGGGGGAAAGCAGCTACGCTTAACCTCTCGTTTTCTACGTCAGATTTCTGACAATATAAATAGCTTGCTTGTCATCGGCAAGATTGTTGCACCGGCAATAATAATGCTGTTTTTATCGGTTGTGTATCTTCAACATTTTCATGAGATTTTTGTTTGTAGTTACTAAAATGAGTGCAGATCTCCCAGAGAGTTGGCAAGGACGGGAGTCCCCGCGACTGCTGCCATTGCAAAGCTGAGTCTAATTGCAACAGGCACGTGTGAACGAGGATGAAAATAGAAGTTATTGAGTATCCTCGGCTTGTGAGCACTCCAGCTTCTGCTGCACTGGTGCTTAACAGCACTGGAAAATTCAGATTTAGAGGGGGGGAAAAAAAAAGGTCAGGTTGAACTTCTGTGTCTGTTTGGGCTGATCAGCAACTTCAGACAGGACCCTTGGGGCGGTGCTGCCTTTGCTCCCCACGTGAGAGGGACCAAAACAAGCGAGTGCTCCCCTCTGCTCAACAGCAAGGTGTGAGCTACTCAAGGGATGTGATTTCCCAGCTTTTTTTGCCGATGCGGAGCGTCGTGCCGCCACCTTGGGCAATTCTGTTGCCGGCGGCAGCGCGAGGGCAGGAGCAATACCAACAATTTACTGTCCTGCCGCAAGGATGCTACAACGAGGCCCATAAATGGCCACATAAAGGGAATCTGGGTGGGAGCTGGGAATACTCTGACAAACACAATACTCCCTTAATTTAATAGAAGGGTCCATTCAGCAGAGAATATATTGTAGAGCGCTCTCAGGTTGGATGGCCTCCTATTGTGTCTGGCCTTTGAAGTGCTGATTAGCTGGGCTGGGAACACGCTGATAAAAAGTTAATTTCTATTTGCTGTTGCTTTGTAATTGGATGAACACGAAAGCAATTAAATATTAAAACATACAAACAAATAACGAAGTCACTGTAATTAGCCAAAGTTTGATCACTGTCATATTTATTTAGGAGGAGATGATACATCTCAGCAGGTGACGTTTTAAATACCCTTGGCTGCTTTGGTGTTGTCTTCAGAGAATGCTGAATAATGTACAGAGGATTTAATTAAACCCCATTGTAAATCAGCTGTGATGACAGGGAAGTGACAGCCACATGTTGAAAAGAGAATTAGGCCGCAGCAAGAGAGATTAATTAACTATTTTCTACAGAGTTCAACCTAGGCGTTGTGCGGGGATTTTGTCCAAGGAGAACTCGATTTTTAAGTTGTTCCACCCAAGGCTGGAGCCTGGTGGGGGGAAGGATGCTCTGCACCCAGAGATGTCGCAGACCCTTGAAGGGGTGGCTGCAATCCTCTGTATGTCTTGAGAGAGGGAAACTGAGGCACAGGGTGCTGTGGGAGTGGGTGCTGCTCTCGTATCCCAGCACCTCTGCAGCCCCCAGGCAGGATGGTGCCAGTGGCTCCCTTGGCACAAAAAAGATCCTCAGTGGTGAATTGCAGGAATCCAGAAGAATCATGAAAAGCTTCTCTGAGCCTTGGAGCAGGAGGGGAAGGGAAGCTCCTGGATTTTTTTTCTCAGCTTTAACTGTATCAGAAAACCCTAAAATCTCTCTGTCAGAGTTTTCCAAGCTCCCTGGTCAATGCTTTTGCAGGACGTGCTTGCTTCAGGCCCATTTGCCACCAGCCAAACCTAGTCATAAAGGTTAACCAAACTGCTGTCTGGATCCAGAATCCAGTTTGGTGGAGGTTTGTGTTAGTGTATTTCAAGGGCATCTTTACCGTTGGCACCTTTGGCATCTCCCTGCTGCTCAGTAGACGTGCTTCAGCCGGTTGCACGTGGTGGTAAAATCTTCCTGTGGCCAGGAAAGCATGGGAGAAGGGTGACAACGTATCCAGAAAGGGCCAGCGTTGGGAGATGATCTGTTTGGGTGGGATAGGTGGGGAGCTCTGGAGAGACCTTATAGCCTTTTCCAGTCCCTAAAAGGGGCCTACAGGAAGGATGGGGAGGGAGTGTTTATCAGGGAGTGTAATGATAGGATGAGGGGTAATGGTTTCAAACTGAAGGAGGGTAGATTTAGATTGTATATTAGGAAGAAATTCTTGACTGTGAGGGTGGTGGGGCAGTGGAACAGGTTGCCACAGGTTGTGGCTGCCCAATCCCTGGAGTTGTTCAAGGCCAGGCTGGACGGGGCTTGGAGCAACCTGGGCTGGTGGGAGGTGTCCCTGCCCAGGGCAGGGGGGGCACTGGAGGGGCTTTAAGGTCCCTTCCAACCTGAATTGTTCTGTTCTATGATTCTATTCAATTCTAAACTACGAAGGAGCCTTCAAAACCCTCGGTGACTCTGCTGGGGAGAAGTGTCAGGAAAACGGGGAAAGCGGTGTGAGGTCGAAACGACAGAGAGCAGAGGGACAAGGGAATGAGAGGAACTGAAATGGCAAGGAGGGGATAAAAAAAAAAGGAACAGTATGTGTGGTTAATCAGCAGCTTTCACGTTTGAAGATTATCAGGGCAGTTGTGTAATACTCTTAACTAATTTGGCCATTTCTAAAAGCACTGTTGCTTTCTGTGTGGGTGAGCTGTAGGGAGAGGAGGTGGTTCAACTCTCGTGCAATGCCAGACCTGATTCCTGGCCAGGCCTGGGAAGCGTTTCACCTAAATCACCTATAAGGTGCTTATTAGGGGTAGATCCAGCACCAGTTGCTACTAGACCACACCAGGCTTTTCCTCTTCTCCGAATGAGAGATGGTATTTCCAATGTTATGTGAGAAAAGACATATTCCCTGCTGCCAGTGAGGGACAGGTTTTGTCCATATTTAAACACTCAAGAGGGGAAAAAAAGAAAACAAGTCTTTTTTCAAGTAATGAAACAGGAGGAAGTTGGGCTGAAGAGCGTCATATCAGCAAATTAGAGGCAAAACCCGCAGACAGTCTCCGTGCTGGGTTTTATGACTGCTGTGCTCCGTGTTGGGGATGTGGTGAAGAGCCTTGCAGACCTGAGATGGAAGTTTAAAAAAAGAAGGGGGCAAGGCGGTGGGGCTAACGGGGGCTGATCGGAGAGAGCCTTGGGAGGGGGGCGTGAGCCATGTAACCAGGGTTATGCCTTTTGGGAAGGCGCGGTGTGATTTGGTCTCTCCTTGAACCATCCCGTGCATCTCTTCTGGCAGGGCCGTCGCTGATGGGCAGAGACGCGGGGCGAGGATGAGCCTGGATGGCTCGGTGGGGACAAGTCGGCAAAGAAGAGGCAGTGGTCCTTCCCAAACGGGTAAGATGCTGCCTCACCTGGGATCGCAGCGCGCGGGTGAAGCGTTCGCTGCTGGAGATGATGATTTGCACATATGACTTTGCATTTCAAAGCCTCCTTCTCCCCCCTCTCTCTTACCAGTGAAAACTGGGAGTAATTGTACACATTGCAGGAAAAAATTCGTTTTATTCCCAGAGGTGTAAATTAATTGATTCAGCCCAGGAAAAAGACCTGGGCACTGTTACAGCCAGCTCCCTGAAGGCATCTCCACCGTGTACGGGTCTGATCAAAAATGCAAATAAGATCTTAGGAGGAGTAAGGGATGGGAAAGGATGGAAAGTAATAAGGAAATGTAATATTGTCATGATGCAAATGAGTCGTGCTTCCTTCTCCGAACACAACACAAAATAATGATTTCTGCTCCACAAAATGGTCCTGCAAGTCCGCTGGGTGTGCAGAGCAGAATGAAAATAGTGATCAGGGACTGGAAAATCCCCCTGTTGGGACAGAATGAATGGCTGGCTTTGCAGAACGCTGGGCTAAGGTGATGCACCAGCCCTGGAGGAGGGGAATTGAAGCCCTGCTTCCACCCAGAAGGCTGCGGTGATGTGAAGCATCTCACTCTGAGCTCCACACTCACGGGCAGTTGTTGGCCGTGAGCTCTTCCTTTCCTGGGTGGCTGTGGAGACTACAGCCTGGTGTCAGGGCTGCGTGGGGAGCTATAGGTGTCAGGAAGGGATTTACCCTCTCCCCTGTCCTCATCTGTGACTCGCCAGTTGAATTTTGGGTCTCTTTCCTTTCTTCTGAAGCCTCAGAAAGCTGCTGTGACAGACAGACTGCGCCGGTGCATGTCCTGGCACCGCTCTCTTGGGCTGGGGTTGGTGTGACTGCTCACAGGGGGTGAGTTGTGCTGTGCTGGATTTGGGGGTGGGAAGATGGCTTTTTTCCCCCCATGCCATTTGGGCAGGGAATATGGATGGGGATTTTTGATGTCTTCCACAGTGCTGTATTTATGGGCACCTCTGAATCAACAGGGAAATGATTCATTGGTGGCAGGACCCCAGTGCTCTCACTCTCTTCTCCTTTGGCATGGTTTTGCCCTGGCTTCTGGTCTTCCACTGTGAGTCTTCAGCGTGCCAGAGACGTGCGAGGAAGTGTTTTGTGGTGGGTTGTGTTATGAGCAAGAGATGGACGTTGGGATGGCCCATAGTTAGTATGTCACTTCAGCTGCCCCAAACGGAAGCGGTTATTAGACGATCTCTGCGGTCCTACTGAGAGATGGCTGTCTCGGAGCAAAGCATCCCTCCTGGGGGGCTGCAGCAGACTCGTTAGATATAAGATGTGGAGAAACTTCATCTCAAACGAATCCCAGCGCTGCTGGGTTCCCAGCTACTGTGGCAGATGGGGCTGGGAGCAACTGGGAAAGCTGTGGGCTCATAGCTCAACGTGGAGGCTGTCGGAGCAGTGCCCTCTACGCTGAAAGCTTTGACTTGCAAAGCTCTGAGGATTGGGTCCTTTTTGCATCTCAAATCGAGCACCCAACCACGCGGTACCTTTCTGATTTTAATTTAGCTGTGCCTCAGTTCCCCAGCTGTACAAGAATAATTCCGCTCTTCCTCGCAGGGCTGCTGTAAGGCAAATTAATGTTTGCAAACCACTCAGATACTATGATAATAAATGCCGTGAAAGCCCAGGAGAAAATTAATAGCTCATTATTTAGACCAGGACTTCAATAGCATGCCATACGTAGGACACAGGGCTACATATTGAATGATGAGGATAAAGAAAAATATTGAATAGCTGCTCATTAAGAGAGCACTATCCATCTGGTGTATGAAAGGGGGCTTTCTCCTGCAGAAGAAGTGGTCCATGATCATATCATTACAACGTGTGTTGCGACCCATCTATGCAAGGGGACTGGGCTTGGGTTATCTGTGCCGTCCGGATTCTGGCATTTTTCAAGTGCTTGACTGCAACCTGGCTGCTCTTTTAACACTGGGGTTGGCTTTTAATATGTAGCAAAGAGATAAAAATGCCAGTAGATGGCACTCAAGAATATGGAGCATCATTCCCGGGTGCGTGAGGCCAATGAAATATGTTGTTGTGTACCACAAATGGCTTCCTCTGCGCAGCTCTTTATAACGGCTCCTTTTTCTACCTTTTTCTGGCCTGGAAGTTTGGTGCATAGAGCAAAGGAAAAAACACAAGCGTGTGAAGCAGCAGACATTGTTAGGTGGTCTGCATGTTCTCTCATCTCAATTTTGTTTCCACCTTTGGGTTTAAATTACTTAACAGGCTTGAAATCCTGGGCTGTGCTCTCCTTAGCTGACCCTTTTTTATGCTTTGCTTACAGCTTGTCTGTAAAACGAGATGAGAACTTAATTTGAAAGCTGAAGTTAATTGACCTAAATAAACTAAGAGCCTTCTGTTGGTTTTATGGTAAAAAAACAAAACAAAACCCAACAACCTGCATAACCCTATCTCTCTTCCTTAAACATACTACAAAGCAGAATGGTTTTCCTGGTGCATTTTCAAGCTGCTGCTATTTACTAACAGTTAATTTTGGCGTAGTACTGCCTAGAGAGCCCTGTGATCAGAAAGCTGTTGTGCTCAGCGCTGATTTTCAGAGATGGGGAGGCAGCACCAACCTGAAGCTGCTTGGTTTGATGAGGAAAGATGGACCAGGGTAGCGAATGAAAATGGGGAGAAGGTCTGGCTGCAGCCCCCCGGGGCTACATACAAAGCAAATCCTAGAGCTGCAGGGAGGTCTCTTCACGTCTGCTTTGATGCTTAGGTTGACCACAGAGCAGAGCCCTTTGCAGCCAGATTTCCTCGCTCAGCGTGGGGTGTTGCAGGATTGACAAAGGCAGGTTTGAGCCGGGCTGTCACAGAAGGGAGGGATGCCTTGTCTGGAGGAGACCCGTCGTGAGCTGGGGCAGGTGTTGGAAAAGCATCTGCTTTTGCAAACGCAGCCTACGCCTGACCTTTAAGATCTGTGATAACCTTTCTGGCCTGTGATTTGATTCCATCTCCCTGTTGGGAATGCAGCCTCAGCCTGCTGCCTCCTCTGCTCTCCCCTGCCCCAGGTACCACCCGGCTCTCCCCCCCAACATGCTGCCTGAGCTCTGCTTTGAGAACATCAGTCCTCGTGTGACTACACAACTCTAATTACTCTGGGCAGGCAGATGCTCTTGTGCCAGTTTGGCTTGATTCAGTACTACCTGTAATAGCTGAAACCAGAATAGGGAGGAATCTGTCTATACCTGTATCGATGCTGTGATTTAAAATGCTTTTTGGCTGCGTTCATGCCAATTTATCTGACGTGGACAAGTCCCTATGCTAGGCTGAAGGATGCTTTTCCAGGAAATAGAGAGAAGATGATAAGGCAAAGGGCACAGTGTTAGCCTCCAGCTCAGCTCCTCAGAAAACATAGGCTGTGGAGCTGGGCTCTGGGCACCGACAGGGATGGGAGACCTTGATTTCACCTCTGAATCTGCTGGAAGCCCATCATATGAGCTTGGTCAGACGGGGGTTAGCCACTTCCCTCCTCTGTGCTGCCATTCTCCTCTTGTGAAATAGTTTTGGCAATAGCCTGTTTCCTTTGTGAAAGTTACTGCAGCTCCATGGGATGACATTTCCCTATTTTACACATGCTTCAGGCGATGTGTTACAGTGGGGGGGGGAACACTCAGAATGGGAGAACAAAATGAGCTCACGGATTTAGAGTCAAAACACAGACATGTTTGTGTATGATATTCCAGAAACATGCTTGTTTTTTCAGCAAAACCTCTCCTCTTTTGCCAATTTGTGGGAGGGGGCTGCTGCCTGCGGCTCTGCCGGTGGCAGCCCTCTTCTGGCAAAGGCTGAACATGCCTGAGATGGTGCGGGGTCAGAACGGAGAAACCGATTTTTTAAAAAAAAAAAAAAATCTGTAGAGGTATAGATGTGTGCCCAGGAATAACCAATTAATCGGTGAGTTGCTGTTTCAAAAGCCCTCCTTTAGTCCAGTGCAATAGCAGCAAATGACATTGCTTCGTCGGGGGAAGGCACGTATTGTCGAAGAATTGCCCACGCACTTCTAAGCTAGGTGGGAGAAGGGAGTTGTGGAGTCTCCGGAGTTGGAAGGGACCCACGAGGAACATCGAGTCTAACTCCTGGCTCCACGCAGGGCAACCTAAAAGTTAAACCGTTCTTGTTGTTGAGGAGCATTGTACAAGTTCTGCTTGAACACTGACAGACTCGGCGCCATGACCACTTCCCTGGGGAGGTTGTTCCAGTGCTTGACCCACCCTCCCAGTGAAGAGCTTTTTCATTGTAGCCAATATGAACTTCCCCTGACACAGCTTGAAGGCGTTTCCTTGTGTCCTATCACTGGACACCGGAGATTAAGATCAGCATCTCCCTCTCTACTCCCCCCTCATGAGGAAGTTGTAGACAGCAATGAGATCATCCCACGGTCTCTTCTCTAAGCTGAACAAGCTAAATGTCCTCAGCAGTTCCTCATAAATCATGCCCTCTAGACCTTTCACCATCTTTGTTGATGTCCTTGGGACACGTTCAAATATTTTTATATCCTCCTTACATTGTGGACCCCAAAACTGCGCATAGGATTTGAGGTAAGGCCACACCAATGCTGAATATAGTGGGACAATCACTTCTTTTTACTGGTTAGCTACACTGTGCTTAATGCACCTCAGGGTATTGTTGGTCCCATATTGAGCTTCTCCTCAATCAAAATGCCAGGCCCCTTTCTGCAGGGCTGCACTCCAGCCTCTTGTCCCTCAATCTATACCTACATCCAGGATAACACAGTCCCGGTGCAGAATCTGGCACTTGTTAAGTTTCAAACAGCAGGTGATTTTCCAGAGCTCTTATCTCTCAAGATCTCTCAGTAAGGTCTCTCTTTTATCGAGGGAATCAACTGCTCCTCCTAATTTAGTGTAGTTATCCAGTGTGCGATCAGCTCCTGTGACCAGGTCATTGAAAAAAACACTGAAGAGCAAGGAGTCTAAAGTTGTGCTTTAGAGAACACCGCTATTGTCTGCCCACCAGCCAGATGTTTCCCCATTTACTACACCTCTTTGAGCCTGACCTTTCTGCCAGTTGTACTGTATACACGTCTAGCTGTATGCTGGACACTTGTCCAGAAGGTTACTGTGAGAGACAGTATCAAAAGTTCTGCTAAAATCCAAAAAAACCACACCCACTGCCTTCCTTTTGTGCACTAGGTGAGTAATCTTGTTGTAAAAGGATATAAAGGTAGCGTACGGTATGACTGTTCTTCTTGAGCAGATGTTGGCTTTGTCCGATGACTGCATTGTCTTCCCAGTGTCTTTCAGTAACTCCTGGAATAATCTTCTCCATGATTTTACCAGGCACCAAAGTGAGACTAACAGGTGTATAATTACCAGGATAGTTATTCTTGCCCTTCTTGAAAACTGGAATAACATTGCAAGCTTAAAGTTGATTGAGACCTCTCCAGGTTCCCACGATTGCTGATAAATAACTGAGAGGGCTCGCAATAATATCTACCAACTCTTTCAGTACCCCAGGATGAATCTCGTCAAGCCCTGCTGTCTTATACGCGCTCACTTGCAGTGGCAAACTCTGTACAAGTTCAAAGTCAATAGGGACCTTATCACTCCCCCAGTCATGACCCTCCAACCTGGGGCTCTGGGCATCCCAGGGCCCACCACTGGTTTTAAAGATAGAGGTGAAGAAGGAATTAAACCTCTCTGCTTTATCTTCATCCTTATTTGTGACCAACCCTGTCAAGTCATGGAGCAATGGTTGGGGTTTGGAGAGAAAGCAAGTGCAGAGCCTTGGCGTGAGAGGGTGCATTAACCCAACCTGCCAGGGAGGTCACCTCCTCCTCCAGTCTGCTCAAAAAGCTGGACCAGGGCTGGTACCTGTTGCTAAAGGGAGATGTCCCTGCAACGGTAATTGAAATAATTACAGCTCACTGTTGATGGAGGGGAAATCGCTGGCCGGGGAATGTGGCATGAGCTGGCAGTAGAAAACAGATGTTCCCCACTACATTTACTCTCTAAGTGAAAGTACAACAGATGCAAACCAGCATTAAAATGGTAGCAAGGCTGTAAATACAGCTTCTAATTACTGCGCCAGGTAATGTCAATCGCAACAATCCGCATTCCTCCCAAGGATGCTCTGCAAGCGGGCAGGATGTATAAAGTCTTTTAAAAGATGTATTTGATGGGGTTTTTTTCCTCTCCCTTTAGCACAATATATATAAGCTCGCTGACTTAGGGCAGCGGGTGGGGGGAGGGAGCATCACAGCCTTTCTGCCTGGCGTATCTTTGGTACACGGTGCTGAGAATAACCAAGGAGATGGGAACAGAGCATTAAATGCAGAGATTTGGGGATGGGGAGAGGTGGGTGGAGAAAGCTGCCTAGTATGGGAATAGATTAAGCAGGAAGGGAAAGGAAGGAACAGAAATGAAGAGCTAAGAGAGACAGCGTGAGTGACGGGGAGAGAAAATAGCACCCAGCAGGTTGGTCCCAGCTGACTCCTAAGAAGTTGCAGTGTTTGCTATAGAGAGGAGGGATTTCGGATCCTCCAGGCTCTGGCAATGCCTGAGTCACCTTGGTGGTGCTGTAGGAAAGGGTAATGGATGGAAATATTCCCACCCCCACCCCCCCGTCTCTCTGCCTGTATCTCTGCCCATCAGTCTGACTTGGGGTTTGTAACCCTGCCAACCTCAGAAGCAGCTGAGCATCTTTTGCACGTTAATAGCACCGGCAGTTTGCCTTGCATGTTTTTTGGGAGGGGGGTCCCCCTCTCTAATCTGCGACCCGCAAGTCTGAAAGGGATTGGTTTGCACTTCATTTCTTTTTCCTAAAACAAGAATCATTCTTCTTTTCAGACTTGATTTGTTTTGGAGGGTGTGGGAAAGATACTTTGTGTCAGGTTGTTGTCATTTTTGAGGCGGAAAGGCCCTTCTGAAGAGCCTATTGCAGCTTTTCCTGAAGCTGGGAGCACTGTGGCTGCCCAGCTCCTTGTGAGCCATAGCACTTCCAG
This sequence comes from Rhinoptilus africanus, assembly GCA_013400135.1. Lineage (NCBI taxonomy): Eukaryota > Metazoa > Chordata > Aves > Charadriiformes > Glareolidae > Rhinoptilus > Rhinoptilus africanus. The sequence goes on from VXBO01008747.1 coordinate 128,642, forward strand.
ATTCCCTCTTGGCTCTGGGATCTGGTTTCTCTCTTGGAGCCACAGCTGTTGGGTGCTTTGCAGTTCTACATGTGCCCTTTCCTGAGGCTGGGTGTTGGTGGTTTGATGTTCAGTGTTAGCATCATCCTGCTAGGATTTGGGGCTTGTGGAGGGACCCGAGCCATGGAGCCAAGCTCAGGCAGAACTCGGTGTGGAAGACCAGCAAGGCCATGGGATACCCTGGAGAGGAGAGATGTGTGTTAGCACCAACACATCAGTGTCTGCGCTAACAGTGTTCCTGAACTGAGCCATCACTCTTCTAAGAGAGAGCTGACTGGTGAGAGAGCATTGCTTTAACAGGTTGGGCACATTTCATGGAAAAACATGGATTATAAAGAGATATTTGGAGCCTGAATATATCACAAAAGAGAGAGAGAAAAATGCATTTCCTTCTTTTCCTTCCTATAAGGGCTCCTTCATCTTCGTTGCTCTGTCTGCTATTGGTGGCTGCAGGGAATAACGTGTAGGCGCTGAAGTGAGAACCTTCACGGTTGGCATTACATGCGAGTGTGAAGATTGGTGCCTGCCCAGAGTTTATTTCAGGTCTTATTGCATATTACTGATATTTCCAAAGCTGATGCTCGGCTTCTCTTCATGCTCCAGAGTCCACTTGACCACTCACCTGCCCGCAGCCCTTCGTGCGGGGCTGGGGAGGCAGAAAGCGGTGGCTGACCCTTCGGGGTGTGCAGGGAAGGACATTTGGCTTTTGGAGGGAGCAGGTGACACCCAGCCTGTGCCCGACTGGGACATGCCGTGGGCATGGGGATGGCAAGGAACAGGGATGCCTTTGCTGCACGTAGGTACTGTGAGAGCGGTAATACAGTCACAAACCAGAAAATCCCCCCTCTCTCCTCCCAATCAAATTAGGAGGAGAGAGCAGCAGAAAGTGCATTAACTAATCAACCTGTGATTTGAAATTGATTATTGCAAATTGCCAACCATAACAATTCTCCTAATGGAGGTGATTTAAAAATAAAAAATAAAGAAACTCGGGCTGCCATGAAGCCCTGCGCAAGCCCGGCCTCGCTGGGGGGGCGAGGGCTGTTTGTACGTCATGGCCCCTGTGTAGGGCTATCGCTGTGGTTCGGGAGCCTTGGATCAGCCTCGAATCCGGGCGATGCGGGAGCAGATGCTTGGTTTGCTGCTGGTTCTGCCTCCATCCACCGTGGCCTGGCACGGTGAGGCCGGCGGCGGCGGGCAGCGTTGCCGATAGCAGGCGTTCCTGGTGGCTGGGTGCGGGCAGCAGCCCTGAGCACCTTCCCAGCAGTTTCCCTGGCAACCGAGTCATCCTGCCAGCAGCCTGTGGTGTCAGAAAATAAGATGACACCGCAGCTCCTCCAAAAAAACCCCACCAAAACATCCCTGCCTCCTCCATTCCCCCACTCCTAACCCTCAGCCCCTTTCTTCCCGGCTTCTTCCCCAAACAATTGGCCCCCTTCTTCCCCCGCTGTGTTTTTCGTGGGCTGTATGGCCATGTCCTTTTACAGGCAGGAGCAGAAAGCGCTGTACTTTGAAGACTGACAGTTGGTTCAGGCCGATGCTGGAGGGCTGGAAGCTGGAAAATGGCTCCTGCATGAGTTGGGAGCATGGCCCTTGGCTGGGTGTCAGGCAGGTTCCTCCGTGTTTCTTCCCTGACCAACTGGTCATGGCTGTGCATGTTGGAAGCACCACGGGGCAAGGAGTTTGAAGGCACCTGAACTGCCTCAGATCCTGATTTTGGCACAGACAACAACTGCAGCAGTATTCCCTTACTGCCACAATATGGTGTAAGTGTCCTTCAATTCTTGAGCTTCTCACTTTCCTGATGTCATGGTCATCCTCATGGAAACTGTGTGCTGCCTTTGGTGGACTTGAGATCTTCTCAGGAAAGGGCTTCAGCTGAAGGCTGATTCACTGATGGAGAGCGTGTGGGCTGTGTGCTTCATGCAGTTATGTGGTTGTCTTTTCTGGTGGCATGATTAGGAGCACTTCCCTAGAAGATATACTAGATAGGTACATGTACTAGTGGTCCACCTGTGGATTTTTGTGAAATTAACCCTGCTTGCTGCCCAGAGCAGTAGGTCCCAACTCTTTTGGAGGCAATGAATTGATCTTGGTGGACAGATTAGTGGCTCACCTTCCCACTTTGTCTCTTTGCTTCTTTCCAGCTCTTGTCTGAGCGAAGTATTTCGCTCCAAGAGTGCTGATACAAAACCCAGAGCAGGTATTTCCCACCCTATTTTTCTCTCCTCCTTTGAGCAATGCAAAGACGAGCAAGCGTATTTTTTGGATCCATGTAAAGGGTCATCAGGAGGACTTCTGGATACAACTGAACTTATGTAGGGACTGGAAATCTTAGACAGTGGAATAGAGCTCTACAGTGGAGTCTGTTGCTCCTAAAAACACCTTCAGGACTGGACGTGTGTGTGTGGATGCTTGCAGAGATGCTTTTTTAAAGATGAAACCAGAGAGCGTTGGGGAGTCTTGTTTCTTGGGCCAGGCTGTCCCTTTTATTATTTTTTTTCTATTAATACAAAGCATCTGTTTGCAGACCTGTTAGTCTGACGGTTTTGACCACCTCTCTGTTCCTTTTCTGAACTGCTTGGACAATTCCTGCAGATTTTACAAGGTGTCTTGCTCTTGTAACTACTTCCCTAGTGAAGAAACACAAGGCTTTCCTTATGTTATAAACAGTCCATCTCACTACTCCTTTGTGTTATATAAAACCTAACTCCCAATCGTTATAAGGGTTTCCTCCAAGGCAGTTTGCCTCCCAAATTTAGTGTTAAATCTGCCAGAATAAAAACCTCATAGCTTCTCCTTTCCATGGGAGGTATGAGGTGAAACAAAAGGTCTGCTCAGTTGCACATGTTGATTAAACCATGTGTTTGTCAAACATGTTTGTCAATTTTTTTTTTCTCTGTCTAAAGCAGGTTTGCTTTGATACCTGCTTCTCCCAGTGCTTAGATCAAATTCACTCAACTGATAGAGTGTGTTTTGGAACAGGGGTCCTAGTTTCATTTCTTACCGATGCCTCTGTTTATATGTAATTGGTTTTATTAATCCAGGAGCTCATAATGACGAGTACTTGTGCCCATGTGGCCTGATACTCATGCTAACCCATTGGGGTTGAACTTAATCGCCTTCTCTTTTGATTACCATAAACATTTGATAACCTAGCTGTTCCCGGCGGCTGGAGAGGTCTTATCACTATTCTCAAGGGAGTTTGTTCCTCTGGCTCAGGAACACCTATCTAATGTCAAGAACATAATTTCTATGAAGAGGCTTATCCTGTTTGTACAGGACAAGTCTTGGGACTATAGAGTTACCAGATAGTGGGTACTATTGTTTGTCTCTGTGCAAGCAAAATATTTCAAAGACGGCTTAACCATTGCTGTTTTCCCATCTGAGAGACCATCCTCTCTTTTCCATGGGTCTGTTAGTGTCCATAGAGGCCTGGAGATCGCCCTGTCTTGTTGCTTTTCCTCAACCAGCAAGGGAGAATGGCATCTCCCGAGGGAAGGCAAATGAACGTGTTTGCTTCTAGTTACATGCGTCCAACTTCTAATTCTTAATTTGGAAAGACTAGATGGTTCTTCCAATCATGCTTCATCAAAGGCTGTCACTTACTTGTCACATGGCTTGGGAGCTATGTCCTGCTCTTTGCCCGGGGCTTGTGCGTGCTGCCTCCTCGGGCTCTTTGCTGTTGTAAGTGAAAGAGCAAGAGGGCAGATTCGTGGGGAGCCGTCACTCCTGGGAGAAAGGCTAATGGGGTCATCACCACTTGCTTTTCCTTTTTCTTACATTCTTTTTCTTTGATGGCTGTAGAAAGAATGGGGGGAAAAATTAAAGAAAAGAGAAAAGATGTGATGGAAAATCTGAAATAATAAATATAAGCTTCTCTGAGTGAATGGGGAAGTATAGAAAATATTTAGGAAAAATTCAAAGGAGTGGTTTATTCTGAATACAGAAAACAAAACCCAGCTTCTTCATATTGTATGTGTTACTCTTTCTGGTTTTTTCTGCTGTCTCCATTAAAACCTCAATAATATACAGGAGTCTATTAGAGGTTTTCAAGATGAAACCAAGTTTGGTCATTATCACTAAATGGCGCTCTGGTGGGCTGTATAAAAAGAGTGAATGGTCTCACTGCGGTTCTTAGTGGAAACATGCCCAAATTGCAAAGCCCAGATTTCTGCTGGCCTTACCTCAGGACTAACAGATGCTGCAGAGAATGATGGTGAGTTTCTGGCTCTTCTGCTGGCCCGCGCTAACACCCCGCTTCAGCACTCTTTCTGCCCCAGGCACCGAGGAGAGAGCAGCTCTGGAATCCTTTCCCGGTGCAATTCTTCCAATTTTAGTTCTGGAGATCCTCAGGGGATTCTGCACCACGGCAGCTTTTGCTGCTCCCACAGAGCTCTCCTGGGAGCCGGAGCCCAGCAGCTTTCATCTGCACTTAAGTCAGACTATTACTATATATTTTTTTTAAACCTGCACGTCTCTGCCATGAGTACAGAAAGGCTGATGAATACAGTGTTTCTGGCAGCCTTTTGTCTCTCGTGCCTCTGTTAGGACTCTCTCGCCTGTGAACTACTTCAGGTGCTAAACCTTCCCTTCAAGCTGGGTGCAGCCAGTGGGACTCCCAAGTGGTGATGGTGGGGAACCTACGGTGAAACCTCGGCGATCCTTAACTGTGCTCCACAGCAGCATGATGCAAAGTCCCTGTGTCCACCTGATCAAGGAGACCCCAAAGAGGTGCAGATGACTGACTGACTCTTGGAGAGAGTTTTTACAATGTTGTACAAGACCGATTTCTCTGTCACTTTGCCTATGAAAAAGATGGGGGAGCCAAATTTAGACCCAAGAATGAAGTTTGCTCTATAGGATAGCAATGAAGCCAACTCTGTCTGTTGGAAATGAACAACAAAGGCAGCAAAAGAAGAGACTTGCTGGTATCTGGCAGTTTATACTGTCATTTTCCTTGGTCTATTGCCAAACAGATACAGTCTGCACTTGGGGAAAACAAGGGGATGAGTCAGTCATCTCCGCTCAGGTTGTTATAGACACTTCTTGCAGGCTCTAATTTAGTGGATTTGAGCTCTCAGTTCCACGATATCCTACTGAGCATGAAAGCACAGGTCTTTGGCCATAGGGTCTGGCCATCTTCACTCAGCCAAGGCAAGTCTGGTCCATTAGAGGCTTGGTGGAGATGGGAAATTAAATACTCCCTCAGCCTCTGGGACGACTGTCCATCTTTGAGTCAAAGGCAGACAGATTCCCCCTGGTAGAGGCCTTTGCTCTCACAAGGGATTTGATACGGGGTCAGTAATGGAGGAATGTCATGTGTATGGGGCTCGTGCCACACTTGGCTGCTTGTGCAAGGAGCACGGGGGGATGAGGATGCTCGATGGTGGGTTCCGCCTGGCTGTTTGCTGGCCCTGCTACGGTTCGTGATACCACGGCTCAACCATCCAGCACCTCAGGCAGGTTCAGTTTTGCAAACAACCGGGGGCTCTGCCATGCAGTGATCACAAAACATTCCTACGGGGTAGCCAGCTCTGCCCAGGGCTTCTCTGCAGCGTTGCTCTATATTGCTTTCCCTTTTAGGAAAAACACCAAGAAGGGTAATATCCAGGAGGGATTTCTTAGGGATTTTTGTGCAAGCTAGTAAGCCAGCAAGGCTGCCTAAGAAATGCAACCTCCCGGCTGAGTCACGCTTTATTCGGGTCATGTTGGACACAGCCATCACTTCTCCAAATTGTCACCCTGATGGGCTCTAGAGCAGTCAGTGCCCACGTTTCTGTGGAGGGCGATGCTGCCCAGGCCCTGTACTAACAGTGTCTTTGGGGTAGTAGCTTATTCTTTTCCTGCTGTCTAAAAAGGAATAACAATTTTTTTTTTTTAATACTGCCTCTGTTACCTCACATCAGCTGGTTACCATTAAAATGTATAACATGGACCTTTTAGGATGTTGGTTGCCTGCACCACCTGAGCCTGTTTGAATCCTCATGGAAAGCTCACTGAATAAATATCCTTGTAAATCTGAGGAGCGTGAGTAGTTCTGCGCGCTCGCTGCAGTAACGATGGGTGTGCTCAGACTGACGGCTCTACCTCTCCGCAGAAGTACTGGGCTGTGGTGAACAAGGGAGTCGAACCCGAGGCTTGGTCCGTGGGGAAATTTTCCAGCCTTTTTCATCGATTGCTCATAAAGTTTTGGTGAATACTTTGTGATCCAGAGAGCTGCTATTCTCCATCTCACGCAGTAAGTCAATGTAAGGAGAGCAAAGTTCCTGACTGGCCAACCTGCTTAGGAAATGTCCCCGTTTCCTTTGAGATTAGTGCTCTTTCTCTGAACTTTTCTTTTTCATATATAGAGTTGCAGTTGTTCGTGGATAGAAATAGGAAATTATCTCACAGTGTGTGATTTAAAAAAAAAAAAAGAAAAAGTTGCATTTCTCTGTTCCCAGCAGAGAACTTTATCTTGCATATTGAATTGCAAATAGCAATTCCAGTGGAGCTACAAAAAAATAATTTTCTGAGCTTAGTTTCTGCTAAAACCCAGGTCTGAATGCAAGTTGTTGTTTTAATTAACCAGGTGGTTTGTAATCAATTCTACCCTGGCAGGGATGAAAGTGGTTAGTTCAGTGTTATAATTGTGAAAATACTAGCAGGAAAGCGTCTCTATACCCAGACAAAAGAATTCTCCTCAAACACCCACTCATGTCCAAAGCTAATTTGAATGCTAAACCCAAAAGATATTAAGAGGTTTTTTGATGTTTTACTCTTGTTTGGATACTTGCGCTGTTTAACTCTGTAACTACCTGTTTGTTATTTGGCTGAATTAAGCACTGCTGCATTCATTAGCATATACAAGAGCTTAGTAATACAATCAGGCACTAATGCATTCATTTTCTACTTGACTGCTCATTCATTGAGATGTTAGTACATAGGAAGAATATGATCAGGGTGGCTGTGGGATGAACTAATCAATCCATAATGAATAATCTGAAAATACAGATGTCTGAGGGAGATGTCCTCGGCACAGACGGAATTCAGCAGAAGCGGGGGAGACCAACTGGAGGAGACACCACCAAGGTGGGGCGTTCAGCCCTCAGCTGAGATGCCACCACCTCATTTCCCCCCAAAAAAGCCTTGGGCAGAGCTTAACAGGAGCCCATTCAAAAGCTGGAGATTGGGCACATCTGGAGGAACCTTCCACTGCCCACAAAACCCAGCGACCTTGGATGAAGCTGCGGAGATCTTTATTTGTGAGGGCTGAGTGCTGGTAGTGGGGAGCTGCCAGGGTTTCCTCAATGACAATTGCTTCTTTCTCTTTCCTCATCCCAACCTCTGCCAGGAATTTGTCATCTGGTGGTGTGTTGTTTGTTGGTTTTGGTTTTTTTTTTTTTTCTGGTTCTGAGCAGCTTGTTCTTACTGGTTTTACTTTAACTTCTCTCTTGGGAGCTAATTATTACAGATAGCTCTGCATCATCTTTCTGACTGCAAATAAGGAAGGGGAGCTGAGGCACAGACCCGTGGCTGGGATCCATTTTAAGCCAGGGCAGGCTTCAGAGGTGCGTAAAAATGCTCGTAGGGCCACCGGAGGGGGTGCAGGTGTGCTTACAGCTGTCTGTGAGGGCGAGAGCAGCGGTTTTGAAAGCCACTATTTTTACTGCATTAACGACTCTCATCCAACTGTCTGAAAAACCAATAAGAACTGAACGCTGCCCCTTTATTACCACTTTTCAGTAGAAGTCATGGAGGCTTGAAAGGGCTTGGTAATTTCCTGAAGGCTACTTACGCGTGTGCTAGATCCGATAAAGGAGTCCCTACGTTTGTCCCTTGCAATGCCCCTGAATCCCGGCTGCTTCTTGTAGGAGCCTTCTGCTCTTGCAGGAAGGTTGAAAGCAACCTTTATAGTAAGCTTGGACAAATTATTGCATGTAGATTTTCATCCCTCTGCTTTGCAAACCTTAGACATCCCCTCCACATTTAGACTTATTGATACTGCCATTGTGTGTTTTCTTTACCCTTGGGTTAGAAAGTGCTCCTTTCCTTGCAGCACCTTCTTGGTTCCTACAGCCAAGAACGTCATCTGGGGTACTCTGACTTGGAAGTAGATATGACTGGAACAGTTTCCCTTTTTGAGTCTTGTCATGTCCTGGATTTCTTGGGTACAACCCAAGCCTGCTGCCTTACAGACAGCTCCCATTCCTTACAAACAGGAGTGCTGCATCTCAGTCTGTTGGGTCAGTCCCAGAGAAGGGATGTGGCAGGATGCGACCTTCCGCCTTTGTTTCAAATTAAAATAAGATTCAGTCTGGGAATGGGTCTTTTGATGTCTGGGAGCAGTTCAGTGATCCTGTTGTGTGGAATGATTCCTGCTGGCAGAGATCGCTGTGAATGATGGTGAGGTGATTAATGTGTCGTTGTGATTAACCCCAAAGTGATTTGCGCGTGTGCTGTGTGACGAGCGCCGAGGTCTACCCTGCCCATCTCCCTACGTGTTATTCCTGTAGCGAATATACATTGCAGTCCTGGGTTGCTTTCCTTGAGGGCTGGGCTGTCTGGTGGCATTATTTTATTTTATTACTTTAGCCTGGAAAAGAGGTGTCTGAGGGGGGACCTTATCAACACTTATAAATACTTGAAGGGTGGGTGTCAGGAGGATGGGGCCAGGCTCTTTTCAGTGGTGCCCAGGGACAGGACAAGGGGTAACGGGCACAAACTTGACCATGGGAAGTTCCACCTCAACATGAGGAGGAACTTCTTTCCCTTGAGGGTGGCAGAGCACTGGAACAAGCTGCCCAGGGAGGTGGTGGAGTCTCCGTCTCTGGAGACATTCAAAACCCGCCTGGACGCGTTCCTGTGTAACCTGCTGTAAGGTGGCCCTGCTCTGGCAGGGGGGTTGGACTAGATGATCTACTAAGGTCCCTTCCAACCCTAGGATTCTATGATTATTCACTTTAGAAGTGCAGGTGGGCTCCTGTACGATGCTTCATTGACATGACACGGAAAGATTTGCGAGTAAATTCCAAGATGACTGAAATCAGAACAGATGCTTGATGAGGCTGCGTCTCTCCTGCAGAGTGGAGGCTGCACGGTCAGGAGAGCCAAGGACTCAAGAGGGGAGAGTTGAGAGAGATTTAGTAAAGACAGGGAAAGTTCAGCTTGAGCTGCGTGTGTGTCTCCGTGCGCCTGCGCATCTCCGTGTGTGGGATTTTTCTTCCCCGTTCTTTCACCGCCCGGCGTTCTTTATTGTCTCTTGCAGGTAGATCACTCGTTGCTATAAATTTTCTTATCTCCAGTGCTTTTCCAATTATGGATAACAACAGGAAAGCAGTCATTGGTTTCTAAAAGGTCATCAAGATATAGGGCCCGATTGGGAAGGGGATGACTTATGGAGTTAGCTTGTGTAAATCTGGGGAAGTTTTATGCACAAGTCAGGCACGAAATGTAAGTGAGATTCATAAAAAACAGAGATTTACACTGGCTTCAGTTAGTGGAAATCAAAATGGTTATGAAAATTTCCCCTTCTCTCTATGCCTGAATATGCAGAGAATGAGCTTTCAATGTGGTTTTCAAGTGCCGGTGGTGCTGGGGAAGGGCTGTCCTGCCAGCCCTTGGCTGACGGACTGCTGCCTCTCCAGTAGATGCTCAGGATGCAAAGCAGTGGTAAATACAAGGTTTTTTCCAGAACTTGCCTTGCCGGTCATCTAGAGGTGACTCCTGCATGCATGAGAGGGCGATTCGGTCTCATCTGAGTGTTGGCAGCATCCAGTGAAGGTGATGGCTGGCACTGAGCTGCTTGTCAGGCCACATCAGGATTAATGCCACTGTCTGCACCCACAGAGTCATTGCGGATCTGTGGGGCTTCAGTCGCTGGATCTCTGCCAGGTTTGTGTGGGGACGGGAGCCTGCCCAGGTCACAGCTGGAGACACCTGGTGTGACGTAACCTGCTGTTGGCCGTGTCTGTTGCTAGCGCCTGGAGGGAGCGTTGGAGAAGAGCAAAGGCTGAAAGCCCTGGAGGCTGTGAGCAGAGGAGACACTTTGCTCCCAAGCTGTGCTGCAGGCAGCAGTTACATCCCAGAGGTTTGCTTGCCCTTATCCATGTGCTGAAAGTGTCCTTCAGCCTCTAGTACAGCCATCGCGTTCGGCAGTGACGTAAGGTGACAATCTGTTTTGCATTAGTATAGCAATGGTTTTTGTGCACATACAACAATGTCACACTGCAAGGCCTGGCTCCATCTTGAGTGGTGCAGCCCATGAGAAGAGGAATGAAAAATGTCCTGGCCTGTCCCACAGCATCCCCGGCCATCGGGTTCCCCTTCTGCTTCCCTGTGCTGCTGACGTACCTCTTCTTGGCTTTTCTTCTCCTTGCATGAATACAAAGGAGGGCAACGTATTGACACTGTCATGGAAGATCATATGCATATAGTGGATTATCCAGTTACGTGGCTTGTGTAAAATGCAATGAGTAACAAGCAACAGTCTTTTTTTATACATTTAGCTGAGGCACTAAAGTTATGACCCTCATCAGCTCAGCTACTGGGTAGTCAGAGGGGGGAGAAGTTCTTTCCAAGGACAAGCCATCATGTCTGCAGACCTGGATGTCCACTTGGAGGTGTTTCTTGCTCTATTTTCCATGCAGAGATCCCTGGGTGACTGTGATCCCACTAATGCCAAGTTACATGTGAGGAGCTCAGGCTGCTAGGGGGAGGTGGTGGGGTTCGGGGTGCCAGCACCGCAGAGCATCGCTAGAGCAGGGCATGGGCACACACAGCCTTCCTGCAAGGCTCTGAGGTCTGCAAGACAGGCCAAGTTCAGCCACAGCATGTGAGATAAAGACAAGGCAGAAAAGCTGTCTTGCATGACAGGGCTGTTTTCCAGACGTATGGTTGCCCTCTTTTGAAGAAAAACGCCCTGTAGATAAAATTTCCAATGCGCTTGACATGGCAAATTGCCGTGAGCATGGCAAATAGCCAGAGATGTAGGTATTTCTGACCATGCTGCCCCTCTGCACCTCAACGTGATTTGCAGTGCAGCAGACCAGCCCTCTAAACTCGCTTTGAAACACAATGATTCAGAGTTAGTACAGTGGTTTCTGGCAGCAAAAAAGGTGTTGGGAGATGCCATGAGCTCCTTAACCTTCTGACTCATGCACGAAGCCACTTCTGTCACAGCTGTCTGCACAATACATTTGCCAATTAAGTTAATTCAGTCAAATCCCTTGTATCCAACAGCAATGGCAGAGCAAATACAGGTGAGAGAGAGAGAACAGAGCCAAAATTCCCCTCTATGTCACACAAAAAGCAGAACAAAGGGGGGATGTGTCCGTGTGTGCGTTGTATAAATATTTATGAATAATTGTGCTGTGGAGCCACAGCATAATTGACGACTCAAAAGCTGGTTCCTGGGATGTGTCCTCCCCACCTGAGAAGTGATGGAATGATTTGGGGAAAGGACACAGGCTGTGTTAAAGGATTCAATCCAACTTCACTCGTTCAAATGCAAAAAGGATGCGTTCAAGGTGTGTTGGCCTAGGGGAAGCTCCAGTCACCCTGCGCTCAGGGATGCAATCCTGCTCCTTACTATCCAGAGCAAAACTATGCGGAGCTGCCAGTGTCCATCCCTAGCTTGGCGGTCAGAGAGGTGGTCATAAACAGTGGTGGCCATCAACCCTCCTGGTTTTGTCTATCTTGCAGTGTTGAAGCCTCACCTTCGCAGTGGATTTCTACCTTTCCTCATATTTCCCACCTGGGCATGGCTTTTGTTTCCAGCTGTTTCCACTGAGAATTAATTAAAACACTTAATTTGTAGTGTGGTAGACTGCTTTTATTTCTCTTTCCTGCTGTGCTTGGTTTCATTAACGCAGGGCTCGTTCAAGCCCTCCAGAAGGTGTGCCTCAGCATAAAGTTGCCATTTCTTGACATCAGCCTAAGTTTTCCCCACCTACCTAAACCTGTTGTGTGAGCAGGCGGTTGCGACAAAGGTGAGGGTTGTAGCAAGAAAATAAATATTACTCACCCAGTGAACAATATCTCCTTCAACCAGGCAGCAAATTTTAGGAAGCCACATGCTTTGGACAAGGTCTGTGATTTGTGGTATTGTCCATCCCATTGGAATACAACCCAACCCTTGGACAATGGGCAGGTTTAGCTATCCATCATGTGAAATGCAGAAAACTCGGACCATTGTTGTATTTCGAAAGTGGAAGCGTCACCTCTGAGAGTCAAAAGGGTTTACCTGTACCTTATGGAGCATCCTCTGCACATTCTTACCCATGGGTTTTTTGTACTTGTATTGCCTTAACAAGTTTGAACTAAGCATGCACGTTTCTTCTCCTCAAAAAGTAATTTTTGGTTGCAGAGTGGCCCACTGTGGCCTTTTCATGATAAATGGTGGTCCTTTTAGGTCAAGCTTACGTCCCATCTGTGTTGTCATCTGCCCCAGCACCATGTTTTCTGGAAGCGTGCTGTTGCACCAGGCTTTGCAGGGTGAGCTGGGGTTGCTGCAGAGCGTTGCCAGAAAGGATGGCATCACGCAGGGGTTATAGCTGTGCGTGGAAGTCTGGTTCCTGTCCCAGCTCTCAGCCTTTCTGTGACCTTACCACTGTCCTGATGTAAGCTAATAGATAAGGTGTGAATGCTTTAATTACGCTTGAGAGCAGCACGTGGGATGTAGGGGAAGATGCTGGAGAGTGGTAGAAAAACCAGCATCTGCTTTATGGACAGTGACTGCAGGACTCTCCTACGTGTGGAGAGGCTCACCAGGTACCTCCAGACGTGTCTCTCAAATACTTTGTGGTTTAAGGTTGGATATAAGCACTACAGGGGATGTGGAGGGTAAAGCCCAGGTGGCCTAGCACAGGTTTCAGTGGCCACTGAACAGATTCATTCGCCAAAAGGAGTCCCACATGAAATGATGAAGGTCTGTGGTAGGACCAGAGAGCGCAGAATGTCAGAGCTGTGCTTGTTCCAGAGGGAACGTTCAATGCATTTCCTGCAGCCCCTCCTTTGGAAGCTGGATACAGCCATTGGCTGCTGCGATGGGGCAGGGAAAAGCCAAAAGAGACTTTTCTTCCTTGACCTGTTCAGCCTCGCTGGGGTGGCCCAAGGTCTGCCTAAATGAGGATGTGATACAGCCTGGCAGCAGGAGAGGTCAATCAATCAGGGGCCTGCTCGTTGCTGGTGCAGTGATGATTAAATTGGGCTTTGCCAGGTTATGTTGCAATTTGGCACTCTGCCCATCTGTCTTGCCATGTTAAATATATCCATAGCCATGCAGAGGTCATGGTCAAATCCAGGAGATCCCAGCTCATGTAAATTATCCTCCTTATCCCTCATTCTTATAAGAGCTTGTAAGAGTGCTGCATCCCCTCTCTGAGACAGGGGCTTATACAGCATCCGGGCCTGGCAGTAGCTCTCCCCTCCAGGGTCAAGGAGGAGGGAGAGAAAAATTATCAGTTCCTATTTTTTTGCCTTTTCCTCCCCCCCTTTTTTGGCCTTGCTGGCAGGACAAAGAATGGCGACCGAGCGAATGTGGCACTTTCCAGATTGACACCAAGTGAATACGTCCACTCGTAATCACTGCTTACGAGCATTTATCACTTCCAGAGATTATAACGTGGGGAGCAGGTGTCTGACCCGCAATGACAAAAACATGGAGTGGCGGTAGAAAGGAGGGAAATGGATAAGATGTCATTTTTCAGCACAATTTTTCTCTCTTTAATGTTCCCCTAGATTATGGGAAACAATCACGGGATGGGGATCACCGATGTTTTATGGTGTCAGTAGGGTTTCAGGTTCTAGGTTAAAAAAAAAGGTTGCGTTGGATCCAGTATATTATGGGGTATTTATAGGACACACTAAGTGAGAGGTTTTAGAATTTATTTACTCAAGTCAAGAAAGATAAATGGGATTCTGTATCCAAGTACTTGTATCCAAAGAAAATTAAAAGAAACACAGTCCTCTTGAACTTGGCCTCCACTTAGGGCAGAAAAATGACACAGCAATGACCCTTCTTAGATTAAAGGACTGCTCATGCCTCAAGGAAGATGGTAGAAATTTTAGTTTGTAAAAAATCTTTCCTTCTCATATTACATATTTTTTTGCTTCTCCTCATCTCTACTTTTTTCCTACAAATGCCACCAAAAAGTAAAAAGAAATAAAAATCCACCAACTTCGCTGTGGTATCTTCTACTGCTGCTTCTAAACACGCTCTTCTGTGTGACCCATGAATGCTGCTTTAATTCTTGGATGTATTTCAAGATAGAAAATTGTTTTAAGATTCCTGATCTCCGGTTTCGGGTTTAAAGCCTCATCTCTCATTTTAATAATAGTAATAATCCTTTTCTGAACTGCTTTCATGTTTTCCATCTGAAGAGCTGGCACGTCCTACACTTTTAAGCGTCACAACATCCTAGCACCAATGAGTGCAAACTGCCAGAATTCAGATCCAGTTCATTGCACAAATCACAGCTGTTTGTATTTGAAACCTTGTTTTAGATCGGTTATTGCAATGTACCAATAGGAAAGTAGGAACTGAGAGGCAACGGCATCTTGCAGGTCAAACATTGGACACAATCAGATCAAGGAGCAACCCATTCCCATATCTTCAGGGTCTTGGGCGGGAAGAGCCGGTTGAGGTCAGCCTGGCGGTTGTGATTTCTGGCTGTGAGAAGTGCTCGCTGGAGATACTGAAGAGTTGACAACTTCTGTGTTGGCTCCAGGTGCATATGAGTTAGGCCAGGACTCCCTGGGAGAATTTTGGGGTGGTTGTTGAGCGCTAAGGGAACAGCTTCTGCAAGGAGTGATTTCCTCGCTCTGTGGCTGACTTGGTTGATTGTGATTGATTAGTGCTAACCAAACCAAGAGACAATGTGGAGCCAGTGGCTGCACAACACGTATGATGGGTCTCTCTCTTCTCTTTGTTAAATGGGAATAAATCAGATTCTCCTCCACTGCAAATTTCCAAGCAGGGAGGTCTCTGTGCACCTATTACACATCTTTTGTCTTGCTCTGCCCCTGAAAGCTGCAGTGTCTGAGGGTGGTGCCAAGATCCCTGTTATGGAATGACCCCATCCTTGACAACACTGCTCCATGCATCCTTTCCATGCAGAGGAATAGCCCATGTGGGATGCCATAGGGAAGGCAGTTTGCACCCAGGAGCGAGGAAGGAAGGGATGGTATCTCAGACAGGCACCACAAGCTTGTCCTGGGCAAGACATGAGGGTGAAGAGGAAGAATTCACTTTTGGCGATGGAGAAGGGAAGAAGGGGACAGAAAGAAGAGGTGAATCTGGGAGAGAAACCCTGACTGCAGGGGTTGTCTCTGCTTTCACCCAGAGACGGCCTCTCTTCTGTAACCAGGAGCACCCTGTGTCCATCAGCAAGTCCATTTAGCAGCAGCTGGTCCTCGCTGGACTTTGGTACCACAAGGTGATCTCTGCGTATTCAGACCAGCCTCCAAAGCAGATCTCCATATCCTTGAAAGTCAACCCATCAGAAATGACATTGGGGGAAGAGGAATTTAAAAGCAAACCTCTGTTTGTCCTTGCTGGGGTGTTCTATGGTAGAAGTGCTAGGGGAGGAAGGCTTTTCATATTGTTCTACCAAAACTAAACAAAAATAAGGATGAAATTTTGGAGATGGTGGTAATGAAATTAAGGGGTGTGCTTGTCTCTATCTATAACAACCTTCTGGCTAGTAATCTGAACAGAAATAATAATTTGAAAGGGAAGATAATTAAATTAAACAGGCAACCAAACTGGAGGAATAAGATTTTGATGAAGAAGGGCGGCTGGGGAAAAAGTAGAGGAGGTGGCAGGGAAAAGAAGCACATCTCTTTAAATTGTCAGTCTCTCAGGGCAAGGTTGCTGCAGACATAATGAGTGTCCTAGTGAATTATCTCCCACTTTTATTGTCTGTTGCTACCATGGAAAGATGGGGAGGTGGGGAAAGTAACTTTTTTTCCTTTTCTTTCCTTTTTCTTTTTTTTTTTTTGAATTTGGACAGACTTAAAGAAGTGGCATCAAATTTGAAGGGCACCCAATCAATCTGTTGTCCTAGCTGCATGAAATTGTATTTCCCTGCCACTTCATATCTTATTTGCAGCAGCTGGGCTGTAAGTCATTGGTGATAACATTCTTTATTATGCAGCCGTGTTTATGAACTGTGCCTGGAAAGAGATGATAGAAATATGCAGCAATATGCAAAGGGGGGGATGCTGGGGGGAGGGGGAATAAATGCTAGTTGCTAGGGCAACCGTGGGGCTATTTTGGGCATCAAATTTTGCAGATGATGAAAAGCATTTTCATGTGATGGTTGGTCTCTCCGGGAAGAGAAGGGGAGAGAGGGCACACAATAAAGCTGGGAAGATAATATTCAAGAAGGCAGGCATTTAATTTTTTCATATATAAATACATATATAGTTTCAGCTGTACTGAAAACGTGTTAAAACCAAAGGAGCCAATAGCTCTTAGTTAAGGGGAAGGAGAGATGTTTTAAATAACTAAACAGGAAATGGTGGCATGTTAGTAATTTGGGAGGCTTTCCTACATCGCTTGGCAGGGTCTAAATCTAGCTGGTCCTCCCAGAAAGCACCACGTGAATTGTGCTGGTGTCTCCAGTTACCTCTGCCCGCACCCAGTCCATCCCACCATAGGCAACGAACAGCCCTTTCCCCCAAAGCTGTCTCCGTCTCTATCACGGCAGCAATCGAGCCAATTAATTCGCAACCCCTACTGTCACAGGTTAAAAAAAACATGTTATCAAAGACTGCTCTTGACTCTCGGGAGGATCAAATGATACCTGTACTTGATACCCATTAAAATGCTGAGATTCAGAAAAAATGGGAATTGCTTTCAGGCAGTTGCCCTCAGCCAGAGATCTCCAGCCTGGAGGGTCTGAGCTGCTCCCACCACGCTGACGCAGGGGCCATGGAAGGACGGGATGGGTTTCCACCTCATGGGCAGAGGGGGGAGATCCCACCGAGGACCTCCAGGACTGAGGTTCAGGCATGGGAGATGGAGAGTCTGGACACTTGGTGTTTGTACCTTGGCAATGCTTTGAGCTGAGGACAGCTGAGAAAAGGCAGGTCACAGGTGGGGGTGAGAGGGGTGAAATCACCTATATTAGCCCCAGCTGGGACCAGGGTGGAGCCTCCTCTGCTGGTCTTGGGTGGGAATGGAAAGGGTGGCCCCGGTTGGGTTTGGCACCTTCACCTGTGGAGCTCTGGCCGGAGCAGAAAGGGCAGGAGGAGAGCAGGCAGGAGCTGCAGTGCTCAGGGAAGGTGGAGCAGGGTAAGAGCTTGTCCTGATTTCTCACCTTCTGACTTTCTTTAGTGTAAAGTTTGCTCGTGCTCTAGACCAGCTCTGCTGCAGCGATGCTGCTCTTAATTTGATTTTACTGGAATTGCTCCGAAGGAGAACGAGAGTATGAATGTTGTTCGCAGCCCCTGGATGATCACTGTTGCTCGAGCCGTTCTTAAAGTCCTTGGGACTCTAAATATATTGGCGCATTAAGCCAGTTAAAATGAACTGCGCATGTTTTCAGCAAGAAATCTATTCCAAATGCAATATAATGTGACTCTCTTATTGCTCTAAAGTTGTGTTTTTAATTAAGTAGTTATCAGTGGCAGTGAGATTCTTCTTGAATAATTAAATCAAGGTAGTTTAGTGAGTAATTGTAAAGCGAATTGCTGAGACCATCAGGCCGCTGTTGAGACAGTCTGTTTTCTTTCAGAAAATTAATCCAAGTGACGCGTGTTGCTAAGAAAGTAGTAGAACATTGTGCTGGGTAATGGGCATTTGTCTTGGTGTGCTTTGTCTCTCAGAGCGGCATCGTTCTCGTTCTGCCTCCCCATCCTTCAGTTGTCTTCTCCAGAAACAAATGCTGATGGCTTTTCCACTTCGCATGTTCCCTTTCCCTTAGTCTGCTGCCCTGGTAGTTCAGCACAGAAGGCTGAAAAGGGAGTGGGTGATAATTTAGTTACTAAACAACATAAGCAGGGACCTGATTTTACCAGTTCCGTGCATGAAACAGGACTTTTTGGTCCGGATTTCCCAGCTTTTTGGCCAAAGCAGAGCTGGGCCAGCCCCATCTTTTACACCCTGGCATCTAATTCAGAGTTTCTGATGCTTGTGTGTTAATCTGGTATTTAAAGTGTCTCACTTGGCATGCGGCAATTCTCTCGCTGTTAGATATTCTGAATATAAACGGCCAGCAGACACCTTCCATCGCATTAAACTTTATTTGCCAGGAGATCAAGGGGAAATCCTCTTCACAACCCCTGGGTGTGTGTAGGTGCCTCCAGCCGCGGTCTGTACAGACCTGCCTACAAAATAGATGTCTGTCCACACGCTCAGTGAAGGAAAATACGTACATGCTGTAGAAACACTATTTTTTGACAGATTTGTTATTTTTGAAAGCCTGCCTTGTGTTTTCTCAGTAGCTTTGCTTGCTCTGCCCGAGTAAACTCTATCCAGCAAATATGAGCATTACACAAATTTTGAGGAAGCCAAGCTGACTCCGGAGCAGCTTGTTTGATATTTTCAAAGGCAAAATGAAGAATTGAGTGAGGAGAGCCTGGCCACCCTCCTGACATTATCCTCAGGCATCAGCAATCACACAATAATTTACCAGCTGATGTTTTGCTAGGGCATTTATTCTGTAACCACAAAGTCCACGAGGACTGATGGGGATACTGATATCTTGTGGATTTACTTCTATGAAGTGGGATTTTTCTGAAGTGCCTCAATAATTTAGGAGTTCAGCCTTATTGAAAAGCATTCAGGTACCTTTGGAAATCCCATTCATGACTCTCCGTTATGCTTTACGAGCCTGCAGCCCTCAACGGGGACGTTATTTCATGCTCTAGGTAACAATGTAAAACTCCGTGGTTTTTTAGCACCATACCGGCTTTTCACCGGGAGAACAATTTAGAGAGATATTGTTGCTGTAGCGGACTCAATTCCCCGTGCCTTTTCTGGAGCCTTCCCACTGTCACCTTTGGTTTTTCCTCAAAGCTTCAAGGTTTTTCTAGCAGAGATGGGGTGGCTTTTCTGCAGCTCCAGGCTCAGCTCTCGAGTCCGCCGTTACCTGCCAGGGATCTTTGGACAAACCAGCTCTTTCTGTCTGTGTTTGCGTCTCTCTGAAATAGAGTTATTGGCACCAACAGGGGTAGTGGATAGGGTGAGGGGAAGCGTTTGGGGCAATAGAAGCTGCAGAGCAACCTTAGTTGTTATCAGCTGCTCAAGTTTTGATGAAATGTGAGATTTTAAAGGTTTGTAGAGAAATTGTCCTATTCTTGCTACAGAAGGTAGTAGATATCTCAAATTTTTTATCTTTTTTTTTTTTTAAAAAAAAAAGGAAGTTTAGATTTTAAAATAATTTTTTATATATTTTTTGAGGCTTTTTCTATACGTTTCCAACCACTTTGTCCCCAAGAATGGGTTGGCTTTCTTTTGCCATATATCCCTATCAGTGCTGAGAAACCGGAAACTTTCATTTCTTATTTTCTGGTCCCTCCTGCGCTTGAGCTGCCAGAAATGCTGAGCACAAAGTTGAAGCTGTCTTTCTGCGCACTGTGTAGTGTGAATACTGTTAGAACAAACATGGGTATAAAATTCAGGAATAACACAAATTCTTTTCTTTCTTTTTTTTTTTTTTTTCCCTAGGACATGGAAGCCTGTGAATTTAATACCAAAGACAATCAAGATCTTGGCGACAGACAGAAGGTCAGTCATTTAGCTTTTTTTAAACCAAAAGTAAATCACGCTTCTTAATGCTGATTGTGGTGATGTCTTCTGCTTTACAAAAGAAAGGTGTGCACCCTGGTTGGAAAAAAAATTAGTCTTTATCGTTGCTGAGATGAACTATGAGAGAGGGAGGCAGGCTGGGGTGATGTTTTGACGTTGGTCTCAGATGTGAGACGCAGGCTCAGCTTTGCTTGAAGCTCAGGTTCAGGGTCATACCCTGTTGTTGGCTTTTTGCGTAGCTGTTTGGTGTGAGATGTGACAATGGATATAGGCATCTTGGTTTCATGTTTGCGTCTGAGAGTGTAAATCTTGCCTGTACACCTGAAGTTCTTCTGCACTTACCACATCTCCTTTGGTAATACACATATTCCTCCTCCTCTCTTGTAAGGGAGCAAAGAAGTGATGTTTTATGACACTGCGTGTGGTCTGCAGACACTGTCTGGAGTAGGACAAGTATTTAAAAACAAACAAAACCCTCTTGGAAATATTTGTTTAAATATTAGGGGTTTACTGTTTATATTCCATTGGCATGGAGGATGGGGAAAGATGCATTTTAATCCAAACAGTGACAAAGGTGATGGCTTTGCCATCCGACATTTCAACATAACAGCTCTATTTTATTTTTTTTCTCTCAGAACAGCCTTATTTATAACAGAGGAGTGTAAATGAGAATAAGAAAGAAAACGCATCTTTGTGTGCCAGTTTCTATCACATCGCTTACAAATTTAGTTTGCTGATTTTAATCAGCTCTGCTTCCCTAGGAGACCCTTTATGTGTTCTGTCAAAGTTTTGTTTCTATGCATGCATTTGTGTTTGACCAGCCTTCAATTAAAATGGGCTGCAGACTAAGGTCTTTCATCGCATCACTGGGGAGGGATATTAGGGGGTTTTTTTAGAGTTTTGTGTGTATATGTATACATTCTTGATATATTTATACTTCTAAAATATGAAATATAAATGTATATTACTTAGACGTGTATTTTGCAGTGACCTAAACGGCAATCCCAAATCTGTCAGCTCTCCGTCCTGGCTATTTGGTTCCTGCTCTGGGCCAGAACTGTGTGGTTACCCCTTAGCAGATGCTTTTAATGGTTGGTACCAAAGCCCACAGGAGTCCGTGGAAGTGTGGATAAGATATTTTTATTTGATGATAGATGAAGTAGAAAGGCTGTCCCTAGGCAATAGCAGCATATCCAGAGCATCTAGTATTCCCTACAGCAGCAAGGTGTTTCAAAAGAAAAGGCAGTGAACATCAGAAATCATTAGTGAAGTAAGGACTGCCCCAGCAGTTCCAGGATTTTGGTTAAAAAAAAAAAAAGATGCCATTTTTGCTCAGATAATCTTGTGTTCACTCTAGTGACCCCATCACAGGCAGCAGTCTCCACTGAGTAGATGACCTCCCTGCCATTCATTGACCTTGCTATCGTGGATCGAGCTACACTCTCTGGTTGCAAGCCAGAAAGGATGGTTTAATGGTTATTAGTGTAGTTTTTGTATATGGAAGGATCTGATGTGAGTCAGTGCTGCTAGAGGACTGTTTTCTTAGAGGCCTTGGAAAGAGAAGCTGTTTAGTAAAGCTCTTGCACCTGTCCTGTGCGTGTCAAACTCAGCATCTTTTGTTGAGATGGTTATCTGCAATGTGTGATGTTTCTACGGACAAGTGCAGACCAAGTTGGTTGCTCCAAGTAGCATTACAAAAATAGCATTACACCAAAGAGAAGCTTGAGAAGACAGACACTGCTTTAAGCCCCACTTCTCCATCTCATCAGTGTGAGGGAAACCTCAAATCCCAGGGGTGAAATCGGAGGGTGCCTGCGCTGGGAAGGGAGGGCAGGCATTTGAAGCAGGGTACAACCCTGCAGACTAAACAAACACCATCTTTATGCTGTTAGAGATACTGAAACCTAATGGATAGTGCATAGGGCTGGAAGGAGCCTTGAGGTTTGCCATAGCTCCCCTTACTGCTCTGGTGATGGACCAGCTGTGCCTTTCCCTGTAATTTCAGCTCCTAATGCCTCATCCAGGTCCAAGGGGACAGAAACTTGTTCCTCTTTATTTTGAGCATGAAACAATGGCTGAGCTATCGGCCTCCCGTTGGGGTGAAGGAGGTAACCTTCCTCCCAATGGTGTCCTCATGAATAATTCCTTCGCTCGCCCACTTGATTTCAGGTTTCCCAAAATAACTGACACTTTTCACGCTGAGAGCAAGCAATCCTGGGGAAAATAAAATACATCAAATAGCAACACCACCTCAAGAGAGCCCTGAGTGAGCTGGTGATTAAAAAAAAAATAGTAAAAAAAAAATGTCAGAACAACGTCTGTAGGAAATTTTGAGGGTTGATGGGGAAAACGCCATAATCTCTTCATCCTCCCATTTGCAGTGAATATCTGTCCCAGTTGCTTCTTTTGGGATGTGGCTGTCTTCTGTCTGTGAATCTGCATTCGTGGGAGCTGGCATCCCTGGGTAGATGGGGAGGGACGATATGGGCGATTCTCACAGCGCGGCTTGATCTGCCGTCGGGATCCGTCCCGCCTGCCTGAGCAGCCTTTCCCCTTCAGACAATTCAGAATTTCCTTTCCGAGTGTGACTCCCCTCTTCAGATGTGCTCTACAATGTCTCTCCACTGGATACCCACTGAATGCCTAATTTTTAACCACTCTGTCTGTCAAACCCACAAAAGCTGTTACTGGAGGTGTTTGCATAAAAGAGCTCCACTATAGGTATCTGAGAGCAGCTGGCGATGCTCTAGACAGTATCCAGCAGTGCTGATCGAGGCAGGACGCTTTAGTCTCCCTGGCTTAATGGCTATGTGCATTTTCTTAACGTACCCTCCCCCTCAATTGCCTCCTAAATTAGCATGCAGGATGTGTCCAGCCTCGGAAAGAAAAGAAGTTTGGAACCTCTCTGATTCAGACAATGCAGGTTGTGATGTTATGGAAAATAAAATGCCAATCTGAGATGGAGAGATCAGAGGAGAGCTGGGGCTCAGCCCTGGGCTCTGGCCGGGCTCCTGCAACACAGACTGGGGCTCATGGGCAAGCCGATGGCTTTGCTTCGTCCAACCCTGCCCAGCCTGGGCTCAGCCGTGCCTTTGGCATGAGGGGAAGCATGTTCACAGCGGTTTTGTCTTGTTTGCACCCCCTAATAACAGTCCCCAGACATGGTTTAACCAGCTGGGCGATGCTAGTGTGAAGAAGGACTCCTGTCGTACCCCAGCGCTGGAGAAAGGGAGTGCACTTACTGATGATTACTCCAGAGGAGGCCATGAAGATGACCAAAGGGCCGGAGCCCCTCTCCTACGAGTACAGGCTGAGAGAAGGCTCTGGAGAGACCTTCCAGTCCCTGAAGGGGGCCTAGAAGAAAGCTGGGGAGGGGCTGTTTGCGAGGGCATGTAGCGACAGAACGAGGGGCACTGGTTTAAACTAGAGCAGGGTGGGTTTAGAGGAGACATCAGGAAGAAGTTCTTTCCCCTGAGGGTGGTGAGACACTGGCCCAGGTTGCCCAGAGAGGGGCTGGAGGCCCCATCCCTGGAGACATTCCAGGCCAGGCTGGATGAGGCTCTGAGCAACCTCATCGAGTTGAAGATGTCCCTGCTCCCTGCAGGGGGTTGGACTGGATGGGCTTTAAAGGTCCCTTCCAACCTTCTATGAGTCTGTGTGCACTTGGGTTGTTAGAGCTGGACACAGCATGGTGGAGTTTGAAACATCAAATCTTTGGGTTGACTTGTGTGGGTAATAAAAATCACTAGCAATACATAGCTACTGCCTGCTGAAGGCTTTCAGGTGCCCGCTGTGAGACATGGTCTGTACTATATGAACGAGGCTCCTTGAGAGACCTGACCATGGCTGAGAGCCTTCATGTCTGGAATAAAGCAGACCAAGAGCTGCGGGTCCCCCAAGTAACTGGTTGCCCTTTGATGAAGGGGCAGCCACATTGCTGTGAAGAGAAGAGTCAGTGTGTGCTCCTCCAGTCTCCACTGGGCATCCCTGGTAGTTGAGGTGGTTTCCAATTATGTGAGTGTTTCAGATGCTGGGTGACTTCTCCATCAAACTTCTCTCCATGGTTAATGGCCACTCTATAGAGGTGTAGCACTTGCGGCGTTTGATGGTTTTTCTTCTCAATGCCCTCCTTTTTTCTTCTGTCCTTCACCTCTCTTGCTGTGCTTTTAAATCTAGAATAAGTTTTGCTTTAGGTTAAGGACAATCCTTAACAAGCAAGAGCAGAAATCACGTAGGAGAGGGTGCATCAGGCAAGAGAGCCCCAACCTGCTGATCTCTTTAGCCCGTGATCTGCCTCGCTCCTTGGGACGCTCGCCAGTAATGCTGATGCATTGTGTGAAACACACAACTGCTCTTGAAGAATTCATGCTTGAAATCACAGGTATTTAGAGGTGCTTGTGGCCTCAGGAGCCGGGGTTGCAGGGCAGGAGCTGTGTTTCCCTGGGAATTCAGGTGCACACATCCTTTCGTACACTGTGTTTTCTTATTTTGGTGGCAACCTCTGGTGTGACTGGAAACTTCAAGATGAGATGGGGTAATGATAATAACAGCAGAAAAATGCTAAAGGATGATTTGCTTTAATGAGTACAGATACACAGGGAAGCAGGTACTGTTTTGCTACTGTGACTCACTGAAAACTAACCACATAAACTAGATGTTGGTGCTCGTGGTGTGCTCGGAGGTGCAAATAAGAGATTCCAAAGTTGATATAATCAAAGAATAAAAGAAGATTGGATGTTAGAGGTTAAGTTGTTGTAAATTAAAGCAGCGCTTCTGAGCTTATTGCAGCTGTTCCGGGTTTTTGCAAATGGAAGGGAGGGAAGCTGGCTCTTCCCAGCTGACGATTGGTTGGAAAATGCCGTTTTCTGGTATGCGAGTAAAAGTGAGTGGGGCAACTTTGCCTTCATACTACAGAATATTTCCTGTTGGAGTCTTTCTATGTGTACCGTAAGCCAGACAGACCTGTTGTCCTCTTACAAGCTGCAAATTACACAGGCAAATGTAATTACCCATTCTCTTTGTTATTAGTGTGCAGCTAGGAAGCTTCAAGCAATCATCCCTTTCTTGGTATTTCAAAGCTTACTCGCAAGATGCATCCTTGATATTGAACACAATGAGATGTCCTTTTTTTTTTTTAAATTCAATTAAACATTTGCCTACTGTGACTCTTTATTCACTGCAAATTGTCTCTGTAAATAATCTTCATCAAAAGTCAGAACCAATCCCCATTAGTTGTTTAGATTAATTAATGAGTCCCCCTGGAGCCACCCAAATGAATTCAATTTAAACGTCAACAACTTGGCTATGAAGTTTCCCAGGTTGGCATTAAGACAATATTAAACCTGCAATAAGTCACATTTAAAATGTTAATTCAAAGAAGCTCTCCATTTAGAGCATTTAATTAAATCCTTAAATAAACTGCATGGGCTCAATACCAGATGGTTCTGCATTTTCATTGCAGCAGAGAGCCTTGAAGTCATTGAGGGAAGTAATATTGGAGGCATGGTGAAGATAACCAGGATATATAGTGTAATAAAATCTAATCTTGTTTCCAGCAGGGAGATTCAGTGTATGTACACAACCTAGGCTAAAATTGTAAGTTAATTACATTAACCCCAGTGTACTCTGGTATCTGAGCAGCCAGAGATGAAATTAGTCTTTTTCCTATCATAAGATTCTTTTCAACTTCACTATATTAATTTTTAGCCAAATACTTACTCATAAGGAAAATTGAAGTTAATGTAACCAAAGACAAAGTAATGCAGTCTTAATATTCTGAAGGGATTACGGAGGGCCGTGAAAATACACTTTGCAAATGTCACTCACTTTGAATGGATTTGTGGTGGGAAGGTGGGGGAAAAAGAATTATGGCTGTGATCCGCACCATGCTGGGGTTTAATAAAAGTCGCGATTTCAGAAATTTGGGCCTTAGGAGAGGAGAAAAAATAAGGGGGGTTGGGGGGGGGAAGGAAAAGATAAAGACCTCTGTCTGAAGGTCCAATTTCCTTGATAAGATGCAATGAGTTCCCTCCTGTGCCAGACAACAGAGGTACGAGATCTTTGAAATCAAGGTGGAGTGCTGGAAAATGATTCGTGTTAGGATACTTCATTCCAATATATACGTGTTTTGGGAGGAGGGGTTGGTCTTTGTCGAAAGAAACATCCTTTGTACAATACCCTTTTGCCTAGTAGAGGTTCTTGCAGTGAGTGAAGACAAAAAGGCCTTTTTCCCTTGATAAAAATCTCAAAATTGCATTGGGAAGATAAGGTGTGGGGAGGTATGTTTATTTACTTTTTTCTTTAAAGGTTCAATCTGTGACCAGAGTCCTTGGGTACAAGTATTCCAATTCTGATGGTTCGAAAGTTTCTGTCTTGCCTCCCAAAATCTGATGTTTTCCCCGTGCCTGGAGTGCCTCCTCTCTGGGTCCCTGGTGCAGCCTTCTCGAGCAGCAGATCAACACACCGGGTCACGACTCAAGAACCAAAAGGCACTACAAGAAAATTTAGTTCACTCCCTCCCTGCGAGCTGTAAAACAGGGATGTTATTAATGTGGCTCAGCGAAGGGAATAACTTTTTCTCTTAATATTCAAGAAAATGTAATTCAATTTCCAAAAATACGAGTTTCCTTCTGTTGGGTAATAAAACACATCGGGGAGGAGAAATTACTTTGCTGTCATGGCAGGGCAGATTTGCACTCTTTGGGCTCTGCTGGGATGCCTGCGGGAGCCCAGGTAGAGGGCTTGAGCCATGTTGAATGTGCAAATTTTGCGTGTTTGATTCCACGAAGGAATGGAGTTGGTGAGGAGCGATCTGAGCCTGTTTGTGCTACTTGCCCCATCTTGGGGCTGAAAGGACCCACAAGGGTGGCTTTTCTTTGGAGAGGCTTTATAACTCTCACTCTCCATCCTCTCCTTGCCCCGTCCCGCGGTGCTGGGGGTGCCTTGGCTGTGTGCCCCCGTTCCTTTCCTGTTGTCACAGCTCTGAGCGATGCCGCTGGTGTCCGGGCTCTGCGCCACCAGGATGTGGTCACCCCCGTGAAGCGGCTCCTTCCTGGAGGGCCCCTGCCACGAGCGACTCGTGGTGCGCCCTGGGGGATGGAAACACCAAAGCGTTGTTGCTTTGGTAGTCGCAAGCTCCTCAGATGCCCCAAAATTGGAGGAAGGGCTGTAACAACCCCACTGGGGAGGCTCCTCGTGGTTTGAGCAACTTCAGCGGAGGAGCTGAAATTAACCACGAGAAATTATTTTGCATAATTTAAAGGTAGCAAGAAAGCTCAGAACTTTCTCCCCCATCCCTGCCTGTCTCCTTCTCCTCCAACCAAGGAATCTGGAGCCATTTGGTGACCTGAAAACAGCTGGGGGCTGGTGGGTAACGCAGCCCTGTACCAGAGCTTCCTGACCCCCATCCTTTGGGGAGCAGCAGCCCCTCTGCTGCGTCGGGTCGCATCCAGCTCCCTCCCTGCAGGGTGCTCTGAGGAGGCTCAGAGCGGGGGACAGGGGCTGGCTGGGGCAGTTTGGGGCTGAATTGGGCCAAGTACCACTATAACCATGGCTCACTTACCCACACACGTAGGAGTTTCAAGATGAGCTTGTAAAACTTTCCATCTCTTGTTTGCTTAGAGAAGCCTCAACTGAAACCTCTGGGAATCCCCTAAATCTTGACCCAGGCGAAAAATAACTCCAGGTTAAACAACCCCCAGACTGACAATTTTGGAATCATTAAAACCAAAAGTTTCTTGTTGCAGTTGTTGGTCAGTCCCTGTGCTGGGGATGGGGGCTGGCAGCTCATATTGTGTCTGGAGTTGGCTTTGAAGGCATCTCCTATGGGATTAGCTTTCCTCTTGGTGTGAATCATATTAAGTGGGAGGGGGTCTCCACCCAGGAAGATGTTAGAAAGCAGTGGTGAATTTTACCTGTTCTCTTGTCTTTGCAGATTTGGTTTTTTATTTGAGGGTCACTGCTTGATCGCGTGCATGCTCAAGAAGGTTTGAGGCACTCAGGTGCTGGGATGGGTCCTGAAGTGCCTTCAGGGATGGTAAATTGGAAGGAGAAGAGGGCATGGGATTTACTTGGGTTTAGGGAGCTGGATTTGGGAGTTGGTGTCTTGGTCATTGAGACACAGTCTGATTTTACTTATTGCTTAATGAGGATTCATTTAATAGCGGTGTTAGGCAGTTGTCCGTGTATTAAAGACAAAACCTCTGGCACTGGTGTGCACCCTTACCTTCTTTCTTGCTCTGTGCTGGGCTCTGCTGGTTCGCTGCGAGTTGCTTTATATCCTGTGGCTGGTGTTCTGCTGTCTGGGGCTTGATTAAGTTAGCTGATGCTATGGGGATACAAAACCAATGAAGAGAAAAAAAATAACCCTAGCATGATGGTTCCATTACCAAGTAAGCTGTTTCCCTGGCAACGTGAAGTTCTTGTGATGCGACTGCTCTTGGATTGCCCTTCCCTGCCCTGAAATGCCCCTCCTGAGCTGCTGAGGCAGCAAATGCTGCCCAGAGGCAATGGGAACCACCACTGTTGGTACAGCCCCAGACTGGGAAGCAAAAGGACAAGTTACAGCTGTGCAGCTGTTGGTGGCTGTACCTTTTTTAATCGCTCTTCCTTTTATGAGTCCAGCTCTGCCCAGTTTCCTGCCAGATCTGTCATTTTTGAGCCTCCTCTCTTCCAGATCTCTGCCACAGGATGTACGTGTGAACGTGTGGCAAAATGTTGTGCCAGCAAGTTGGAAGAGGTACCACAGATGCCATTCATTGTGCTGGCTGAGGTCCTAAAGAGCTGGCAAGCTCTGCATTTCCTAACACCATTTTTAAGTGTCAAAGCTGTATAAAAGCTTATCCAGCAATGGAGTCTCAATGGCACGGCTCCGACTAACGAGCTATCGTGCATTTAGCGATGCCTTTTACAGCTCTGCTTGACCTACATGTCAGCAGTCCCCTTCCCTTGCCGCATGCAGCTGCAGCCACAGCGAGCTGGGTGTTACCCATGGAGCCACCTCGGGCTTTGGGGAAGTTTTTGGAATCACATCTAGCTGGCATTTACCCGCAATTTTCTCTGTTTGACTCCAGCAATTATGTTTGTCCTTTCCTCTGCTGCTCTCTGCTTACCCTCGGTTCTGCTGCTCCCTTAGCTATATGAAGTGGTAGGCTAGATTATATTTAAAGCCTCTTTTATTTCTCCAGGGCTTGGTGGGCAAGGATTTATGAGGGTCTTAATTCCACAGTACTCGGGGCAGGGGAGTGCTTGCTCGCTTCTTGGTGGCCGAAACAACTCCCATCGTTTGGATGTGTTCTTAGCCTTCCCAGTTGGTATTTATGACGTTATATTTGTATTATTTTAAAAAAATTAATTAGTCGTGCAACAGGAGCAATGAAGTCCACAGAACATAGTACTCAAATTACCAAATAGAGAGGTCCCAGATGAACCCGAATTGTTTTGGTTGGAAGAGACCTTTAAGATAATCAAGTCCAACCGTTAACCCAGCACTGCCAAGTTACCACTAACCCATGTCCCTCAGCATCACGTCTACCCAGCTTTTAAATACCTCCAGGGATGGCGACTCCACCACTTCCCTGGGCAGCCCGTTCCAATGCTTGGTAACCCTTTCAGTGAAGAATTTTTTCCTAATATCCAGTCTAAACCTGCCCTGGTGCAACTTGAGGCCGTTTCCTCTTGTCCTATCACCTGCTCCTTGGGAGAAGAGACCGCCTCCCCACCTCTCTACCCCCTCCTTTCAGGGAGTTGCAGAGAGCGAGAAGGTCTCCCCTCAACCTCCTTGTCTCCAGGCTGAACACCCCGAGTTGCGCCAGACCCCTCACCAACTGCATCGAACACCTAAAGCCGCAGATTCACTCTGTCCGGCTCCCTCACCTCCAAACAGCATTTAGCATGAAAATACGCTTTTAAAATGTAACTGTGGCTCTGGCATCCCGACTGCACTGGCCGAAGGGTAGGGACACACCGGCGCAATAAGTTCAGTCCCCAAGCAAAGCTCTGCCTCTGCTGGCCACCCAGCCTACCAGCCACTGCCTCGCACTGGGAGTTCCCACCTTTCCAGTAAGGGTTTGCCCCTGCGTTTCCTTACTTAGATTAAACTCCCTAATGTCGGTGCTTAAGGATTGCTACAGGTCTGTAATAGCCACCTATGATTTCTCTTTCGTGTGGGTGAGCCTCAAAGTCATTTCAAATGAAGTAAAAAGATATAGCAGGTCTTGCCTGTTAAATACTCCGCCGCCCCGTGGTGTCTACGCTATTATTAGCAGGGAGGGTTTTCGAAAGCGCTTTGCTGGCTCAGTTCTTTTCTTGGTGAAGGCAACGGCAAACCCCTGCTTGCCTTCAAGGGTAACAATAAGCTCTTATTGTGTCTAGCTGAAAATCCCACCCCTTGTGGGTAAAGTCAGGATGTCTTGCTGGCGTGTTGTGGCTGTTGCCTAAACAAAACACATCCTGAAGTATTGAAAAGAAACCAAAAAAATAAATATTTTAGCAAAGGTGTTTGTGTTGCTCTGACTTCCCTCCCCCCCTCCCCCATTCCAGCTGCATTCTTCTAACAGGAAATAGCAGCGAAATGGTGGAGAGGTTCAGATTCAGCTAATTTTTCCCCTGAGTAGTTACTGGAGTGGTCGCAAGGTGCAGTTTTGTTCATCCCATTCGACAAGAGGTCCCAGAGCTCACGGAAGGAGCACTGCGGGGTTGTCCAAAGACAAATAGAGGAGTGGAAAGAATAATTTGTGTGGGGTTTGGGGGTGGTGTTGGATCACTTTATATTCTGCGTGTCGGTTTCAAACGAGATGTAAACTCAAGATTCTCCTCACCTGTGGTCATTAAATGTCTTACGACATTTTTCATAAGACCAGGGGATCTTAGTGAAATCCCAACTCGATTAATTATATACTGTTTCCCTAAAGTTCTTCCTGCAGTTGCGAGGAGACGCAGCATCTTTCCCTCCTTTCGGTGTTGTCAATTAGAGCACTGGCTTGTTAGCTGGTTTATTATCTGTTGCTTTTTTAAAGAGGCTCAGAGGTGGTTTTGTCAGCGCTGGATGAAGCGGACGGTAAATAGTTTGTATACTGGAATATTGTGCTTAGGAAAGACTTTAGGAGCTCTGTGGATGAAAATTTCTGTTTGTGTGCCTTTTATTTCGTTTTTTCTTTCTTCCCCTTAATGAGGGATCGCATAGCGAATATATCAAAGGTATCAACCACCAAGCACCTGAGTCCACCTGTGTCTGGAAAAGCAGCCTAGGAACTCATCTGTAAGATGTGACTGACTTGTCAGCTCTCTTTTTGTCCTCCTGTGCTTGCATCTTCCTTTATCTGCGTGTGGCGGCAGGTAACACCTGGCTCCCAGTAACAGCAAATCTCAAAGGGTTTTGCTCAGCGTGGTGGAAATGGCAAACGGGGCCTGCAGCAATGACAAAGACCTCCTGTTGCAGTCTGAAGGTTCCCACACAACATTGCTGGGGCTCTCTGAAAAGTTTAGCCAGTAGTTCCATTTAAAAAAAAAAAAAATCTTTTCTTTCTTTCGTTCCTGAATTTGAAGGTAAAGTTTGCAATTATTGCTGTCACAGTTGAGCGGTAAATACGGACTGCCCTGTTTTAGGCACTGAGCAAACGTCGTTCTTTGCTGTTTGAATGGGGAGCTGGAAGCACTGGGGGCCTTCACCTTGGGGCCAGTGCCAACGGTCCCTGTGGGATCTTGCCTTTGTAATGCTCCCGACTCAGCCAACAAGGACAGGCAAATGGTGAACACAATGCAGTGAACGTCAGTTCTGGGCAGTGGCCTTCCCTCCAAACCACTCTTTAATTGCAAGTCCATGAAGAAGGACAAAGACCTGTGGGAATGGGTCTAGAGGATGCCATGAAGATGCTCCAAGGGCTGGAGCCCCTCTGCTGTGGGGACAGGCTGAGAGAGCTGGGGGAGTTCAGCCTGGAGAAGAGAAGGCGCCGGGGAGACCTTGGNTGCATATCTGTGGCTATCTTGTTGCCATCAAATGCCTGTGTGCTTGCACTTATTCCCCCAGAGGAAATAATTTTTTCTGGGTCTTTCTGCTGCATCTGTCTCTACCTCTCTCATGCTGAGCTTCACTGCTTTTGCTCCGTGAGCCGAAATAGAAGTGAGGTTATTAGCTTCTTGAAAGGGAGAAAACATCTCGGAGTGCTTTGTTACGTGAACAGTAAGTGCTCCTGCCCCCAGGCATTAGTGCAAGTGGTGAACAAGCTAGTTAATTATATTGACATCAATGCTATTGGCTTAGATGTAAAGCTTGGTTCTCCTTGCATTGACTCTGTTCTTCCCGTTACGGCCCGTGCCCTGCCAGACCTCGTGCCAAAGGCAGCGGCTGCTGGACTCCACCGCTGCAGCGGAGGTTGACATTCACCCCCGTGGAGCCCTGCCCAACGCAGGGAAGATACACGGCTCCAGATTTGGGTTTCAAATGGTACCCTTTGCCCCAGCCTTTCTCCCAAAGGCCGGGGCACGTGGGTTTGGGGCGACCTTAGGATTTAAGCTATTGTGGGGAGGGTTTCGGCAGCCCTGCTGCGAGCAGGTAGGCGATGGCAGGGCTGACCTGCACCCACGCACCGATGGGGTCCCGGCGCTGACCTGCTCATCCCAGTGACAATGGGAAGGGAAGACTTCTTGACACATTTGTGAGATGTCAAGCACAGCTCGGTTCTGGTAGCTTCTCCCACCTTTGACTAATTGCTGACCTGACATCTTTCTGATAGTGACCTTGTTTCTGCTAGTAATTCAAATATCTTTCAGTGTCAGAAATAATAAGTGCCACAGTGAGATGAACAAGCAGAGCTTAAGTTGAGCACAGATTAATGGGGTTTTAATATTCCTAATTTAATCACTCCTTTCTGTCTGAATGTGTGCAACATGATGTAGCAGCTAATTATTTTTTTAACCATGATGAGGATCTTTCCTAATCATTTTTATATTTAACATGAATGAAGGGAGGGCAGTGATTAATGAGGGAATAAATCTTACGAAACAGAAGCAAGCACATGATCAGTTAAAAATACAGCTGTCTGATTTATTTTTTTTTCCCCCCTTTCCCTGTACTGCAAATACTTAACCAGCTGCACCTTCTCAGCTCGATAGCGAGCTGTCTTCAGCCCTAAAGAAAGACCTGAAACTTTGCTTATCCCTCTGGTGGTTCTATTGGCATCTCTCCACGTGATCATCTTTGTGATGAATGCAGAATTATTTTTCCTCTTTTTTTAAAAAAAAAAAAAAATTGCCCCACTAGATACATTAATGGTTGGATAGATGTCTTTTCAAATATTTGTTCCTGACAGGGTGTTTGGAATTGCAGATGAGAAGCAAACCAGCTCTCAGCATCTGTCTGTTGCTACTGTACGGTTCCATTGTGTGAAGCAGAGACAAAGCCAGGCAATTCAAAGCTTAAGTGGATGCTCTTG
>VXBO01008747.1:161874-334338 GCA_013400135.1 Rhinoptilus africanus
AGATCCTTTTTTTTTTTTTTCTCCCCCCCCTCCCCCCCCTACTTTCCTCCTTTTTCCCACATTTGACTGCTTCTCTTCTTTCTAAATTCTAGTTTCTCCTCCATCCCTCAACCCTCATGTGCTGGTTTTGGGAGTGTCTTCTCCCTTCAATGTCTCCCCTCCCTCTCCCTCAAGTCCCTTTGTGCATCCTCGCGGACCGGTAATTTTTAGGGGGTTTGCTGAGCTCGCAGGCTGCGGGATAGCTCAGGGTTGACAGTTATGACGATCAGAGGTATGGTATGGGGCTTTTTCCCTCTGTGGCTCGGTGGTTTGTCATTAGTGCCAGTCGATTGTGTGAGTCCGATGGGCACAGTCTGCACTCGTGGTATGTTGTTCCAGGGTTGTTGTGGGCATTGGCTGTTTTGGAGAGGTTTATTTGAGCCGAGCACCACGTGTGCTGCAGCGAAGCCCTTGCTCAGCCAGGCAGAGATGGCTCGCTGCAAACTCAGCCTCCTGCTGAGGATGTAGGGTTTGCCCATGGAAAGCTGTAGCTGTGAACCCAACGGTGCTCCTCCATTAATCATAGCCATGGATAGCCTGTAGTATAATCCAAAAAAGATGTGGGTTTTTTGCTGGGATGTTTTGTTTTTGGAGGGTTTGGGGATTTTTCTTGGACAGGGAGACTCTGTGCAAAGCTCCATTCAGCCGTGGAGATGATTTGATGGGTTCCTCAGCAGCGTGAGGTTGTTTTGGATGTTTCTCTTCTCACCAGCTAACAAGCAGAATTTTAATAACCGATCAAGATGAGCTGTGCCCGAGCCATCCTGGCAGCTACCCTCTAACCCTGGTGTCTTCTGCAGATAGTAAAATTGATCTAATTGGCTAAAAAAAGAAAGATAGGCTTAAATACAACTTCTGTTGCTTAACACCTTGTCATTCTTTGCTTGTTGAGTGAAGAGCACCAAGTTGAGGGAATCAGCATTTCAGGCACTGGTGACACATACCAATGGCTTGATGGATGCTTGGGAAGTTCAGGAATCCATCACAGAATCATAGGGTTGGAAGGGCCCTCTGGAGATCATCTAGTCCAACCCCCTGCCAGAGTAGGGCCACCTTAGAGCAGGTTGCACAGGAACTTTTGAGTCCTGAAGGGCCATGAGATAACGCAGTGCAGAGACATGGGCAGAGGGATGGGAGAACGCAAGGAAATAAGAGAGTCTAGTGGACCAGTTCCTAAAATTATTTGGGTTTGTGTTTTTTTTAATTTTTTTCTTCTGGCAAAGCACTTAATTAAAATTTTGCTCTTGCAGATCAGATCTAATCTGCTCTTGCAGATCTTGTAGCATAAATTTTGAACGGTCAAAAGGAAAGCAGAGGGAAGATGGTTGTTTGCTGATGGAAGATAGGTAACACGCGTCGGGAGCAGATGTGGGCTGGCAAGATCCTGTTTACTTGAGCCCGCAGCTAGCAGCCCAGATCCATTCCCTTGTTAAGGGAAGGGAGAGACTCAAATTAGGAGCAAAATTGTTTCCAAATAGGTTCTTTTCTAGGACCTTTTTTTCATGAGGCTTCCTCAGCTACCTTCTGTAGCATTGCAAATGGCAGTGGCATAATTGCATTTGTTTTCCAAACTGCCTTTCCTTGAGGGCAAGCTCCACTTTGGTCTTGATTCGATTGTGTACTTTTAATCTCGAAGGAAAGCTAATGCATAAGTATTCATTACAAAATTGCATTTTATATGGTCAACGTCCCCTCTTATAATTACAGGTTCCAGCTGAATGTCACTTCTTTTCTCTACACTTCCAGCTCCCTTACAGCATACGCGTCTCATACTCCTGAAGCTTCCCCGCATTCATGTAATAAATAAATAATCACACCTTTTCTGCTGTCAAAGCTGAAAGCATGCACAGCTGTTTGCCACAAGATACACTGGGACTGCAAGGTACAACATTTCTTAATTAGATTGACCTGAGGTTGTTGGGTTTTTTCTTTTTCTTTTTTTTTGAAGCAGCTTCATTAGCTCAGGAACTTAATTGCAAATGACTAGACAAGCTCTGCTCTTGGTTACTGGGAAAGGTTAGAGTATTTCTCGCTGGGGATTAGATCCTGGGAGACATTTTGAAGCTTGATTTTTGTAGGGAATGGTTTAGGTGTGCTCAGAGCATCTTAGCGCTAGGCTCAGAATTAGCAAAATAATTAGAAGTTCAAAGCATAGAGGGGGGCTGGGTCGAAGCCCATCCAACCTTTTTGATCTTGCAAATCCACATGGAGTTGGGAGAAACAGGACGTGGAAAGGGAGCTCTAGAAGCAGAATTTGGGGAAGACAGGTTTCCACGCTGCATGTTACGGGATGGGGAGCAGCTGAGTATCTGGCTGGGTTGTAGGACCGGCTGCCAGCAGACTTGCACCATCTCTGCTGGCCGGCTCCCTCCCGTAGAGGGGAGCTGCATTGCCCCCCAGCCCTCACGCCAGCACAGCTCTCTACACCCAGTGTGGTCCCAGACCCGGGGCTACAGCTGAGCTACCTGGTGGCCAAAAGTCACAGTGGCATCTGTCACTTGTTCTGTGTCACAGAATTAATCTGTTGGTAACACCCCTGGTTCCAGTCCCTAAAAAGGGGGGCTTACAGGAGAGATGGAGAGGGACTTTTTATCAGGGAGTGTAATGATAGGATGAGAGGTAATGGTTTCAAAGTGGTAGAGGGGACATTTAGATGAGATATAAGGAAGAAATTCTTTGTTGTGAGGGGGGTGAGCCCCTGGCCCAGGCTGCCCAGAGAAGCTGTGGCTGCCCCATCCCTGGAGGGGTTCAAGGCCAGGCTGGATGGGGCTTGGAGCAACCTGGGCTGGTGGGAGGTGTCCCTGCCCAGGGCAGGGGAGTTGTAACTAGATGATCTTTAAGGTCCCTTCCAACCAGAACCACTCTAGGATATTGCTATTATTGGCATCATTAATGCAGGACTTGTGCAGCCTCCGTGCTTTTTGGGGTTGTCTTTGTTGCCCTTCAGAAGAAGGGCATCTTGAAACAGGACTCTGCAAAGGAAGGGAGGACTTGGGGAATCTTTGTGAAAGGTTTGCATGTTCTTACAGGTTATAAGCAAGTGAGACAGGTACCTGCTATTGAGGGCTCCTGAGGGTCTGAAAATTTTGGAAGAGGGTTACGTGGTGTTGAGTGATTAGGTGTCCCTGCCCAGGGCGAGGAGGGGGGGAACTAGATTATCTTTAAGATCCCTTCCAACCTAAACCATTCTGTGAATCTGTCCCATCTTTTTGTGCTCAGTACCCCGTACTGATACAGAAGTGGTTTGAAGACCTGTATTCAAGTGGATTTTCTAGGGTGATGATTTTTCCTACTATACTTTCCCTGCATAAAGCAGGGTTTGAATGTCTGCTGACCTTCAGTGCCGCTTCCTATCAACGTGCTGCAGTTGGTATTTGTATGTGCAAGTGGGGTTAGTGTCTGCCGTGTGGAGCTTGCTGGCATTACAGTGAAGCAGCAGTTGGGACGGGAGACTCGAGGTCTCATCACTTGTAACCGTGTGCTGGGAATGATGTAGCGAATGCAGCAAAAGCACCAACTTCCCTTGTGCTGCCCGGCTCCGTGTTGATTTGCCTTGACTTGGGGCAAACACCAGCCTCTCCCAGGGTCATCCTATGGGACAGACGGTGCACAGCGGCTGTTCCCACTCCTCCCTGCCCTCTGCAGGAGCTGCCAACCCGATACCTGCTGAGATGGAGGATATTAGTGTTATCTTAAGGCAATGCAAGGCAACCAAGCTCTTCATCTCCCTCTGCAAAACTGAGTGCAAAACTGAAGGCAAGTTTGAATCTGTATCAGTCAGTGAGGTATCCGTGCTCTTTGTCTGAAGGCAAGAGGATTCTGTGACCCTGTTTCTTCCCTCCCTTCGTCCTTTGGCCCTCTGGACTGTAAGAAGTCTGAGTAATTCATGGCCCTTATTAGTCTGTGCTGAGGAATAGAGAGGGTTTTGAGATGCTTGTGTGACACCCAAGTTCTGCCGCACAACAAATACACTCGCGAGGCTTTGTCGTATATAACCCACTTGAAGCGAGAGCATTCAGGTAAGGAAATGAAGGGCTGCAGGGCTCAGCTGTGCAAGAAGGAAATAATTAGGGCATGTTTATCTCGTGCTCAAACCTACAGAGGTGAAAAGCAAGGGATGGGAAGACTGGTTCAGAGGTAGCTGGGGGTGGGGAGGGCAGGAAGGAAAGGACCTGACATGGCAGTGAATTAAACCTCTCCAAAAGACTCGTAGCATTGGGATGAATCCCCCCTCCCTCCCTGTTCCTGCTCTACTGGAGGATGATCTCTGCCTTGCTGGCTTTTCCTTTCAAGGTCTTGGGACCTGTTGTTTTCAAAAAGGTTAAAGCCCTGGAGCTACTGAGGGGAGGGTACACTCTTTAAAGGGTGACAGGGGAAGAACAGCTAGATTTCTAGGGGTTTCAAGTTTGCTAGCATGAAAGGGAGAAAAATATCTTCAAAATGTGAAATAAGCCTTTGGTTTTGTTTGGTTTTTTCTTTGTTTTCTTTTGGATTTTTTTTTCCCCAATGCAGCTGAGTTGTGCCTGAGATGAGACTCCTATTTCCACCTGAGTTTGATATTTTCCTTTAGACCCTCCCTCCTCACTACAGAGACCTGAGGGCACATGGGACCACAGCCAGCGTAAAGCCGCTCTGTGGAGCTGTGGTTTCTCCTGTCACTGTCCTGTCCTGGGATCAGGCGACGGAGACTACATCAGAGCAAAGAAGGTCGAGCAGTGCCATGGGGGGCTCTGGCTCTTCCTTCCCCCTCTTTTTCTCTCCACCAACCCAAAGGGACACGTGGCTTTCCCAGCAGTTCTGGCAGACTTGCTCAGATCAAAACTCTTGGCACATCCTTGCTCTGTGCTGTTTGCTCTCAAGCTGCCTGTTCTTGCTGGGCTTCTGACCTGGCTTTCATGGTTTGTGTGGGCACACCTCAGAGCAAATACAGCCCTGGCCAGTCTGCAGGTCTGGTTCACTGGCAGAACCCAGGAGAGAATATTTTCATCTCGGGCTTTGCCACAAATCTCCTGAAGCCCTGAAGAGTCTGTGGCTTCTCTGTTTCTCTCTTTTGCCTTGCCTTTGCCTCTTAGGGCTTTCATGTTCTCCTTGCCATCCCAACACACGCTGGTGCTGGCTATTCCTCTGGTGCCCGGACTGCTCTTTTGCTGGTCCCTGGTTGTGCAGAGGGACCCTGTGTGCAGGGTGAGGGTGGTCGCTCCCCAGGGCAGGAGAATTGCTGCTGGGTGGGCACTGGGCTGTCACCTCCGTGACTTCTGGGGTCATGGGAAAGGTCTGCACCGACGGTTTGACAAACACCTTCCACGAGCCTGCCCAGCCTGGATGGGTTTTCACAGGCAGCCCTAGGCAAAAAGCTAGAAACTGAGGCTGCGATGGTTATGGAAATGCAGTTACTCCTATCTCTGGATAACAGTGACAAGGTGAAGAAGAAGGTGGGATGGGATTTTTACCTGGAAGGATTGTACCCTGGCTCTAGAGACTTTTGCTTTATCTCCTCCCCAGGAAATGCAGATTTCCACACGGCTCTGAGGTTCTGCCGCTTCCCCGCTCCCTCCCGTGCAATAAAAGCAGAACTGGGTGTCTCTTCATTTGCACAGCTCACCTTTATTTTTGGCCAAAAAGATAATCTGTTTAATCCTACCATATCCTCCATGAGACGCAGCTTCCTACATCGGTTCTGTGCCCCTGAGGGTAAAGAATTATTCAAGGCATCAAGCCTGACCTGGATTTTGTGTGATGTGATCGCATCCAGAGCATGGAAATCCATGCGATCAAATGGCAAATCTCTGAGCCTTGGCAGATATGCCTCCTGCTCTGCAAAAGCATGTTGCCATGGCTACATCTCAGTGTGAGCATCTCTCTCCTTATCCCGATGCCGTTTCTTCTGCCAGAAGCCCACCCTGTCATGGGTGATGCTGGGCTGGGGCTCCGCGTGAGCACAGAGGTAGCGGGGAGCAAACAAGCTCCTCGTTTGATTTAGAGATGGGTGAATTGTTGCCAGTGACTCCTTAAATGGAAAAAGCAAACCCAGCAAAGAGCTTGAAATACCTGTCAGAAATGCCGCCTCTGTTTTTGACTTGGGGACAGAGAAAATGGAAAGCAAAGGGGAGCTGGTGGCACTGAGAGCTGGGAAACCTGAGCTCCAGCTTTGCCCTTCCTGACAGGCGGCAATTTGAGCATCTCTGAGTGCTGCAGTCCCCCACTTCGAAGGGGTGACAGTTACCTGCCACCCAAAGGTAGCTCGTGATTTATAGATGAAAGTCGCTGCAACTACATTTTAGGCTGAGTTGCGCTTGTTCTGAGAGCAGCTCCTCCATCACGCAACAATAGCTGTGGTTTTCTGCTGAAAAAAAAAAAAAAGCCTGATCTGTTTACAGGCTATAAAGCAGAAAGAGAGGAAAACTCCCAAAGTAGTGCTGTGGTTTTTGGGGGGATGTTACTACTGGCGTGCCTAAATTCCATGGCTGAGCATGAAAATCCTATATAAGGCCATGGGACCCATGTCATGTATGTCTGGGCTGAAAAGCCCAGGGTTGTCCTTGGCTGTGAATAATGAGAGTCCCCAGTGCTGGGCTGGGAGTGGGGTGTGGGGCTCCAACTGCTCTGCTGTAAGGCAACTGGAGGCAAACCTCGGCATCCTTGCAGGATGTTTATAGTGCCAAGTTGGTCCCTATTTAGTTCCAGGGCTTGTATTTTTCTCAGCCATCCCCACTGGACGTGTGTTATCTTGCTTAGGGACATTCATTGGGAATGAGACAAGTAGGTTTGCTGGCCAAAGGAATCAAGCATAGAGGGAAAAATCAGGTTGTCCCAGCCCAAACCCTTCTAGCCACATTTTGAACTGTGTCTCACGTAGGTAAGATGTGTGCGATCGCTGGTGCGTATCCAGCTTAACAAAGCCTGGATCCTTCTGGCATATCTTCAGTGCCATGAGCCCAGAGCTCATTGTCCCCAGTCAACGGAGAAGGGGAAGCGTTGCCAGAAGGTGACACGTGTTAAATGGGGCTCAGCTGCGCAGTCCTGTGCCACGTGTACCTCATCCGTGCTGGATGCCACTGACTGCCACCGTTTTGTAAGACAACTGCTCGCGGTGCTGGGGAAAGCTGATGGCTTGTGCCCTGCGCAGGCTTGTACCTGCCAAGCCTCTGGTGTGTCTCCTGCTCGCGCTGGTGCTGCAGCAGCAGGGAAGAGCTTGGGATGAGGAATCTGCGTGCTCCAAGCAACCGCTTTGTGCATTAACTTTATCCCCCAGGAAGGTGTCTGTAACACTGGTATTACAGGGTCTGTAGAGCAAGGGGGGTGCTCCTCTCTCCCCTTTTTGCTTCCCTCTCAGTACGAGTGATGATGGAGGCTGCAGGGAAGATGCAGAGCTCCCCTCTCCTCTGCCAGCCTCTCCCTTGCCTTGGTGTGTGTAGCCAGAGAGGCCTTTCAGGGCTGGGGGTGGAAGTTCCCCAGCATCAAGGGCAAAAGAAAAACAGGAGATAACTTAGGGTGCTTGGGAGGAATCTGTTTTCCCCCACTCCCCATTCTGGAGATTCTCCTGAAGGGATATTGAAAGCATGTGTATATTTTTTTTCCCTCCTCTGGTTTTAATTGTGTATTCTAATATGAACCTGCAATATAGGCGCTTATTACAGTAGTCTTCTGCTGCCAGAGTTGCTGTGTTTGATAGAAACCCCAGAAAATCCCCTGAGCCGCAACATGGGAATCCAATTCTTTTCAGTTGATGAGACTGTAAACACATTTCCTTGGATTTGCAAGAACCATAGCAAGAGTTTCAATCATATGAATAAAGCAAAAGAATATCTGATGGGGAATATTCCTGCTTTGCATATTCAAAACTTGCAGCCTTATTCTTAGGCAGCATCTTTTCAAAGGAATGGACCATAAAGAGGCAAAGAAGCGTTGCCCAGGGGATTTAGGCAAAGATCCTCCAAAATTAGCATGGTGGGGGGTATTCTGTCTGTCAAATTTAAATCATCCAAGTCTCATACCTAAATTTGGAGCCCAGGCACTTGCTGGTAGTGGCTGTACAGACAGCTCTTGCTCCCAGTTCAGTGCCCAGTGACCTTAAGGAACTTGAAAATTTAGCCTAAAGGAGTTTTGAGTTGGGGGGTGGGTGTCCTGCCCCGTGAGTGTCTGTCCGATGCCAGGCTGTTGTTGGTAACATCGAAGATGGTACCATTTGTGCCATTTGTCTTCAGTAGAGCTGAACCCCCAAATTCCAAGACATTCCATTTCACTGGAACTGGGTGCGTTTCCTTCCCATGCAAATTTAGCCTGGCCCCTTCAGTAGGAAGAGAGAGCTATAAATACAGAGATTATCTGACCCACGGCATTTGCTGTGTTGAATGAGAAATTCCATTGTACCAGGTACCTGATACTTTTTTCCTCTTTGTACCTTAAAAACAATGAATCCTGTTCTGGTGAGAAGGTTCTTACATTTCCAAGTTAATTTTCCTGTCTCTTGTGTTTAAGTTTCTTTACCAGCTGCCCTACAGAGTCCCTGTGTGAATGGCTGAAAAATGTGGCTTGTTACACTTCCCTTCTCCATGCCCTTTGGGGATGCTTTTTTAAAAACAAACCAACTCTTTTACAAATTTTTAACCATTTTCTTGGTCAAAGCATCTCCCAAAAGTGAAGCCCTTGTCTCAATTTTTAGAACTTTATGGAAACAAATACCAATTCAACTTTTAAATTTATCTGCATATTGGAATCTACGTGCAATTTGCCATAAGGACACAATATTTCCGTTTTCAGTGCTGTTGGTAAGTTTTGATAAGGGGTATATTTATTCCATGAAGACAATGAGATTGGGGAGCAGAGAACAGCATGAGAAAGTCTCGTTGCTGGTGTGATAACTCCTTTCCAGATGAAGCCAGTCTTATATCTCAGTTTGGCACAGAAATGATGACTTCAAGGACTGTCGGTATCTCTTCCCCAGCCCTTTGGTGTACAAACTCGTTAATGTGCAAGAAATTGTTCATATGCAAATAGGCAGATGATAAGCAGCCGGCTGGCCCTGCGCTGATCCCCTGGCATTTTGGCTTCTTCCCACTTCCACCAGCTCTGCCCGTGCCACTTTTCGGGAATCCGCTTGATCGGAGCATCTTACAAAGCCTTAAATGGAAGATAGTAGCATTTCTGATCTCATTTTCCAGTATTTCAGCTGTGCCATAATCTATTTACCACACAATTTGTGTCACTTTGATAAGCGGCTGCTTCAAGACTGCATTTATTAAAATCAAGAGCAGGGAGAGCTTTCAAGTCTCTCAAGTGTTGTAATAAATGTCTGAAATTAGTCATTACAGTGTTTGCCATGGTTCATATCATAGACTCTATCTAAATGACAAATGATCACAGCCTGGACATGCACTTTTTTTTTTTGGTGGTGCGTTGGCAGCGGGATGGAGATGACGTTGGGTTATCCCAACCCAAAACAGCAGAAGTCAGAGCCG
This sequence comes from Rhinoptilus africanus, assembly GCA_013400135.1. Taxonomy (NCBI): domain Eukaryota; kingdom Metazoa; phylum Chordata; class Aves; order Charadriiformes; family Glareolidae; genus Rhinoptilus; species Rhinoptilus africanus. Next base: position 171,372 of record VXBO01008747.1, read on the forward strand.
AGATGGGACGGGAGGAGTGGAGAAGGAAGGTTTCAGTGGGAAGCCTTATCAGAGTCTCAGGGCAATGGCTCTGAGCAGAGAACTGCTGGCTCAGCTCTTACTTTCCTGGCTAAAAATGAAATAAATGGGAAAAACAGCCAAAAGCCCAAAGAAAAAGCCACGTACTTTTTGCAACGCGGAGCAATTGGTTGTAACCGTGTCTGGATTATGCAAAGTTTGACTCTTCCCCCATCAAACAGCTCCAGTACGGGAAATTCACTTTGCTGCTTTGTTAAGAAACCATTTGTAATGCCCGCCTGCCCGGCCACGGGTTTGTGCTGATGTGGTCATTTAAGAAGGGGAAAAAAATATATAAACAAACCAAAAATCAAACAAAAAAACCCTTTGCTAAATATAGTTATATGTATGTGTATATTCACACATATATATATACACGTATTAAACACATAAGGCAGAGAAAAGAGACAATTATTAAGACAAATATTCTGTCTCAATTCATTTTGTTCTTCATTTTCCCATCAGGAGCGTAATAGCTAAATTTATAGTGTTGAGCCTGGGCTATAAATTCCATTATTTTCAGTGACTATATCAATTACATCCCTTGAAAGGGGACCCCAAGGCAAGGGGAGAAAATTGGAGACAAAATCTTCAGCAGGGAGGATGCAGGAGGTGGAGGGGAGAAGCATCCCCTCCCCTTTTTTTCTTCTTGCTCATTACCAATAACCGACACCTTATCCCTACATAAAAGTCTGCTTAGTTTCCTGGGGATCCAGCTGGCATCCAAGCCCAGCACACGGTGCAGCTCGGATCACAAGTGTGTCACTGCGGAAATAATTGCGGTACTACACACACACAGGCACTGCCTCAGAAAGGGGAGCAGGAAATGGCCTTGTCTCAATAGAGAAGGTACTTAGTTTGAAAAATTTCAATTATTGCAAAAGAAAACAATGCACCTTTTTGCAAAGAAACCCAAATGAGTAAACTAGTCATCTCCTGTCCTTCAGCTCAAAACGATTTATTATTTATTTTTGCACTGGGACAAGCTTGGAGAAGGGGAAGCGCAGTATCAAAGAGGAGTGTGCTGAGACAAGAATTTGTTTCTCTGGCAATTCCTATGACTCTTTTTTTAAGGGTTGTACTATTTTTCCTTCTCTCAGTGCAAATGATTGAATAACCTTGGCTGTGGGAGGCTGAGTGCTCTTAGTTTGTAAGGTTGGGGCTGCTGAGAATGTATTGCTTACTATGGGATTTGGGGTTTTTTGGTGCCTCTCACCGTGTTGTGGAGATAGTCTGTGAAAGGTAGATCAGGTATTAAGGGAACGCTAAAGCAGGAGCCTGTCCTTGTTAATACGAAGGAAAAGGAGCCCATGCCATGTGTTGAAGAGCTGGATGATGCTGCATACACAAAATGGTTGAAAGCTTGTCCCGGATGTATGCCAAACTCCTTAATTTTTCAGAAAAAAACCCCGTTGTTGATGTTTCCAAATGGCAGAGGCTGCTGGGCTTCCCTGTATCTGTGCAGGAGACCTGCGTAGAGTCCATTTGCACAATTATTTTTGTTCCCTTCAGTACTGGAGTTGTATTTATCTCCATGTCTGTCTAATGGCATGCAGCGTTGTACATTATCTTGCACAGCTCTTCTTCCTCACCCAAAGGTTTACAGCCTCAGTAGGTTTATTAGCAGTTTCTTCTGTCCTCAGCCTTTGCTTTAATTGACTGCAAAACTTTACACTGATTTAATCTCCTCTTGTAAGATGTCCCTTCTGCTGCCCCCAGACTCCTTTGTAGCCTTTGCCTCTTTTAGTTGCAGGTTGATGTGGCCATGGGTGATGAGAGCTGCCAGACCTCCCTACCTCTACTGGAAATGCCATGCCTGATGCCTCCAGGCATCGTATTGGTCTTCCAAGTGGTGAAATTCCCAGTTAGCAGCAGAAATTCTTGTTTATTCCCCAGCGCATCATCTCTGTGTCTGGTCTTGACCCTGGGAGAGGGGAGGACAAGTGGCAGGAGGAGAGGGATACTGTGTCCCTCAAAGACAGGAGGCTCAGGAAAGGGTCGCACAGTCTTGAGCTGGGAAGGTGCAGGGAGTAAGGGGCAGGACTGGAGTTTGTGTCTTCTGCTGAGAAGCCTTAGAATCATAGAATCATCTGGATTGGAAGAGGTGATTGAGTCCAACCGTTAACCAAGCACTGCCAGGTCCACCACTAAACCATGTCCCTCAGCATNAGCTCACCAGTGCCAAGGGCAGGGCAGCGATCGCTGCCCTAGTCCTGCTGGCCACACTATTTCTGACACAAGCCAGGATGCCACTGGCCGCCTTGGACACCAGGGCAAGCTGCCTGGGCACACAGCCAGCTCTGACCCAGGACCTGAGCTCTCCTTGCTTGACCTGTGCTGCTTCCAGCTCTCTGCTGCCCTGGCATCCCTTTGCCCCTCCTTGGTGTGTGTTTATTATTCTTATGCCATGGTCAATACCCCTAAAAAGGTTAAATAAGATGAGTTATTTGATACCTCCATCGAGAATTTCCTTCTTCCCGGTGCTGTGTCCTTCAGCTTCTGTTGAGACTTGCACCCATGTCTCGCAGCTTCTACTAAATCCTGTCTTCTCAAGCTTAGCTAATGACAAATGCTCTATGGAAATCTGGATGAAACCTGCTGCATCTCATTTGCCTAGAAAATCTTTCAAGGAAAGACAGCAGGTTGTGCTTCTTAAAAAGAGATGGGGGAGGTGGGGGGTGTTGCAGTATGTTGTCCTTGTGATAAATATTAAACGTAATGAAGATTACTGATGGACACATTGCGTACTGGAGTCCTTTGTTTCCCCCAGTACAAGATGGATGGTGGTACCCAGTATTTTCTCCATGTTTCTGTCTTGCAGAATTGTCCTCCCTGTCGTTCAGCCCTCCGCTCCTGAGCAGAAGCTGCCAATTGGTGCCAGTTGCAATTTTCACACCTCCCCCATTCCTACTTTGAGAGAGTTGGTCTTGTAATATTTTTTTTATATATTAGCTTATAATTAAAGGGTATTGTATTGAGAGCATTAAGATATGACCTGCCTTACCTCCATAAATACATTTTTTTTTTCCTACTTGCTGGGAAGGCTTTAAAAACATCCTCTTGGAAATTCATGCAGATGATATTTAGACATGCAGATATGCACTCCTGTTTTGCATGAATGTTTGACCTTGGGCAGAGCTGTTCAATGCAGGATGGATGTGTTGTGGCTGCATTTAATCATCTGAAGCAGAGATGAAGCCTTGAAAAACCACATAGACCCAATTCCCAATTCCCAGCCTCTGGATGGTAATGAACTTCTGAGAAATAGCTAATCAATAAATTGAACAAAAGACTCAGGCAGCTAAACCACTTTGTCAGGGCCTTAATTACAATTGCAGAAATAAATCGGGAGGGGGGTGGCGGTTGGGAGCCTTTGCCAGACAAAACTAACCCTTTACTCTCACGAGCGAACCCTTTAGAAACCGAGCAGCCTGTGTTTGTGGGAACGCTGTGTCTTTGTACACGTGTTCACGGGGATCTCTAGGTGGGCAAATGACCCAACACGGGCTGCTGCCTCATGCCAAGGCATGATGGTTTTGGCTGTCCCTGTCCTCTGAAGCGACTGGAAGAGCTGGAGTGAGATTGTACTTAGCAGGAAGGAGATTTGGGATCTTTCCACAGGGAAGCTCTGAGGATGATCCAAAGCAGCAGGCCATGCCAGGGCAAGCTGGGTTATTTAACTTGGGGAGAAAGCTGAAGATTGAGGACCAGATGCAGCCAGCAGGATAAGGAAGGACATCTGAGGACAGATATGAGAGACGGGAGCCAGGCCAGTAGCCCATCTTACTCTCTCATCCCTCCGGCAGGTTTCCCAGTAGCCTAGCCCTTGCCAGCAGCAGGAGTGATGGAGCCGGGGAAGCCGGCGCGAAAGCTGTCGGCTAAACCCTGGGAGGCTTGCTTGTTCTTGGCGCAATTATAGCAGCAGGCATTTCACGTGCATGTCTCCTGGCAGTGCGTGCTGGAAAACAAAGGGATGTATCCTTGGGGATTGTCTTGTAGATGTGGTTTTGCCTTAAGAAATATTACAGAATAACAAGGCGCCCAGGTTGATGCGAGCGTGCTGAGCCTGGGTTGCGTGCAAGAGGCTGGATGTGGGTGGCAGAGGCTAGAAGGGCACATGGTGATGAGGGAAAACAGATATTGAGGCACTTTGGGCTTTTTGAGGGGGGGCCCTGTGGTCCAGGCAGCATGCTGCCGAATCACTTGTCCTTTGAAGATCCAGAGAAGTGGTAATGCCTTAAAGGAAAGTGTCCTTGGCTGTGTAAAGTATTTAAAAAGGGGACAGAACAGACCATTTCATGGTCAGATTTGACCCCCGGGTAAGGTGCAAGGGCTGGATTGTGTCCCATGTGAGCTTTTCTTCTTCTTTGAAGGGAAGTTGGTTGGTGACAGGCTCGCTGCCCTCCTCCTCCTCACTTTCCACAGCCCTTGGGCTTAGCAGAAACGAGGTTTCTTTGTTTCCTTGATGGAAATCCCTGGTAAGACAAGATGGTCTCTTTTGAATGTCTGTTCATTGCGGATGGGTGGCCATAGCTGCTGTCATCCTCAGGGCTAAAGGAAACTTGGCCACCTTCTCCTGGAAGGCAGCCACCGGGAGCAAGAGCTCAGAGAGTGTGCCAGGACCAGGACCGTGGGGCCCCGGTTCTCCGTTGCAGGCACCGAAGAGGTGGTCTACATCAAACAGCATTCCCTGAAATCCAGAGCCCGGGTGCAGCGGCTGGTGGGATGTCTGGAGGGGAGGACACAGGACTGGGATCGTGGCTGTGCCGTGTGGTACCCACACCTGTACGAGCCTGGGAGCGGCCAGTTTGAGTCCAGGATGCAGTAATCCTCCAAGGCAGCGCAAGGACAGTCCCTTTTCCAGTTGGTAAGGAGTACCTACAGCAGTAAGAAAGCTGGCTGGGTATGACTGCTTTTGAATTTGTAAGAGGTCTATATGGCTGGGGGAAATGTGAATTAATGATCGTCTCAGAACCCTCCCCTCAAACTTTAACCTCAGAGTCTGCAAGAGAACAAACCCCAGGTGCCATAAACTCCGCAGCAGCCAGAGGACAACTCCTGTTGTCAAACTCCAACACGTTTTAGTGCTTTGCCGGCTCGGGGCCTCGCTGAAGGAGCTGTTAGCACCTCTGCTTTCCTGCCAGCCTGGCTCCTCTTCCCTGTCTTTCTTGCAGAGCCAGGGAATTGCTCTGTAATGAGGCAGCAGCCGCTGCCGGTGACATGAAACTGCTGGGAATAAGACAGCTTTCTGTGAGCCGCTCTGCCTTTGTGCCCGGGTTCTTCTTGAAGCAGCAGATAAATCTCCCTCTCAGCACAGCGGCAGCGCTCGCAGAGCGGTCCCCGGGACGTGAGTGAGTTGCTGCTGTCGGCACTGTGTTTACTGCACAGATAAAATATTTACAGCTCCATCTTTGGTGTGAGATGTGACTCTTCCAGTCCTCACAAGGTCACTGGAAAGTCAGTAAAATTTATTGATGGTTTATAGCACTTTTGTGCCGGAAAGCAAGGTTACAGCGTTATATACCTACACATGGCAGGCAGGGGGGACTAGAGGGAGACAGGAGAGGGAAAGGAGAGCAGCCTGGTGTACAGCCTTGGCTTGGTCCCCCAAACCTGTGTGTTATTTTATATTGAATTATAAGCTCCGAATAACAGAGCATGTGCAGGGCTCCTAAGAGGCTGCAGCCCCTCTTGTCGGTAAAATGTTTGCTGTGCTAATGCTTATTCCTTCAGAGGGAGCTGGGGGGTTGTTTGGTGTTTATGACGGTGTGCGCACTGGTGTTTGTGTAGGGAAGTCATATGCTGCTGTGGAAAGAGCAGTGATGCCGTGCCTGCCTCTCACTTCTCATTAATTGTGATTTCTGCCAATAGCCCGGAATTAAGATTGCATTGTACCAGGAGTGTTAGGAATATTTAGCATGAAGGTGGCTTCTCCTTGGAGAGCTGTGAGTCCTCTGGACATGGAGGGACCTTTCCCAGAGAGCAGCTGGGAGAGTCTTGAGGTCTCTGGTGTCCGCAGCCAGCAGTGGGGAGGGTGGGCTGTGCTCAGCCCCCTCTGAAACTCCCTCTCTTCAGGCATCTTGCTTCCCTCTGAGGTGGTCCTGCACAGCAGAAACTCTCTGCTGCTTTATTCTTAGAATCACGGCATGGTTTGGGTTGGGAGAGACCTTAAAGCCCCCCCAGTGCCCCCCCTGCCCTGGGCAGGGACACCTCCCACCAGCCCAGGCTGCTCCAAGCCCCGTCCAGCCTGGCCTTGAACCCCTCCAGGGATGGGGCAGCCACAGCTTCTCTGGGCAACCTCCCAGGTTTCTCCACCTGGGTCTCACCACCCTCAGAGTGGAAAAAATTCATCCTGATACCTAATTTAAATCTACCCTCTTTCAGTTTGAAGCCATCACCCCTCATCTTACTGCTACATGCCATTGTAAAAAGTCCCTCTCCAGCTTTCTTGTAGTCCCCTTTAGGGACTGGAAGGGGCTCCAAGGTCTCCCCGGAGCCTTCTCTTCTCCAGGCTGACCCCCCCCAGTTCTCCCAGTCTGACCCCACAGCAGAGGGGCTCCAGCCCCCCCAGCATCTCTGGGGCCTCCTCTAGGCCTGTTCCCACAGGTCCATGTCTGTCTTGTGCTGAGGACTCCAAAGCTGGAAGCAGTACTATTTCTCTTGCTCTGAAAAGATAGGAGCAGATGGATGGACATTTGTGACTCCCTCTGTACGGACCTGTACATGCGAAGGGCAATGAGATCCCAAGGTGGCTTTTGGAAACCTTCTGCCAGGCATGATTTCCAGGATCCCGTGAAAATGACTTGGCAGCACACGCAAGATCTAACACCAGTTTCAGATGTCACACACCAGCCCGCAGAAAATGGGTTTAGCGTGTCTGTCTTCAGCGATGGAGAGATCGGATTAGCTTTGCACTTATTGCGTTTCCATTTGGCGTCTCCTGTCCACCCGTCCATGAGCAAGGCAAAACGCTCCGTGTGCTTTCCCTTTCAAATAAACGGAGAGGGATCAGTGACGCTTGTTGTTGTCAAAAGGTACGTGTGGAAGAGGGCACACAGTTCCAAAACTCTCCCAAAACCGAACAGCTCCCTTGTTTTTTTCAAACTGATTTGCATTTCAGTGAGCCACGGTAAAATGACGATATTTGGGGTCTTGGTACCTCTCTTATCAGGTTGTTTGAGACATCAGCAGCGAGCAGAGGAGAATTCCTTGAACTGCAGGAATAAATTGGATGTGGCTGGAGTAGAGCAGGTGTTGGGCAGGCGAGGTTGTGGGTCAGGGCAGAGCAGCTAACAAGAGCAACAGACACAGAAACGTGTCTTTTTCTAAGCAAAACAGGCCGTGTTCTAACACAAAACCTCCAGACGCTCCAGTAATTTGGTTGCACGGTGGTGGCTCTGGACCATGCTGCAGTCTTTCCCCTTTGAGGACTCTGAAGTGTTTATTTTTGAACCACGGCTTTTCATTTAACAAGGAAGGCTGGAAGTCGAATAAATGAGAAATACAGGAAGAAGCTGGGAATTAAGTGCTGCCTGTTTCTATCAGCTCCTGGTCCTGTTTAAAGCCTGATAATAGAAAGGCTTCTCTGTGATCTTATTGCTAAGACGGTTTGAGTCTGAGCATGTCATAAACCCCAACCAGCTTGGCAGTTAATAACACCCATATGTACAGTAATGCGCCGTAGGAAAGTTAAGACTGGCCATGAGTTCCCACTGGGACGCGAGCATCTTATTGCAAATTCCCTCTGTCTTTTTATTTTTTCTGACCTCACCCTAAAGAATGATCTGTTTGAAACCGAAGGCGTCTGTCTGAGCCGCTACCAGGGAAAGGAAATCTTGAGAACATTTGACAAAGAAAGCAGAGTTGAAATTAAATATCGTAATGATATAAAACAGTAAGCAGATCTGCTTGACAGCCTTGACAGCTATTTGTTATAGAAAACAGCGTTTATGATGTCAGTCCTATAAGGGAATGTGTTTGAATTAAAATAATTACAGCAGATAGTACAACAAAGACTCCCTGTAGTCAATCATCCTTCACAAATACACTGTACAAAATCTTCCCAATGAGTGAAGGAAGCGCAGGGACTAGAGCCTGGCAAATAAATACCAATAGGAAGCTGCACCGCAAACTCAAGCGGCTGCTTCCGATCATGACATTTTCTTCTCTTTTCAACCCTAGGTGAGACAAATGAGGATTTTTAAAATTTATTTTATTTATATACGTATTTCTCCTTTCAGTTGTCACCTACTTCCAGATAGGGAATTGAAAACCATTCTGGAAGGGATGCAGAGACTCTTTCGGTTTGGAGTTATTTCTTGGGTTGCTCCTCTCTGCGTGTCCACTCTCCTTGCCTGGATCCGTGTTTTCAAGGAGATCACATTGGTGACCAGTCTGCTAAAAAAAAATGCTGCTAAATATCTTGTCCTTAGTACCCGCACTCTGCGTTCACCAGTGTGTTGTGGGCAGGGCTGGTAAGAGCAGGCTGTCATTAGGACTGTCTAACAGCTCTGTATTTTGAATGTAAAATCTTGGGCTGCGGTTGTACAGGCTCTACTTCAGCTCCTATCGGGTGTACGGCTTTGTTCTAGTCTTCAGCAAAATAGTTCAACCGCCTTCCGGAGACTTGGTGAAAAAAATCTTTGCTCTACCCATTAAAAAAAAAAAAAAAAAGGCAGAACACTGTGGTATCCAATGTCTCTGGAAAACTCCTGTCTGTCCACATCATAGGGCAGAGCCCCGAGCCTTGCCAAGAAAGGGGTGACCCTTCTGCTGGGGAGGCACCTCTTACTCTCCCTTAAGAAACCCATTTGTAATTGCAGCTTTTCATCACATAAAAATAATGTACTTTGCAAACTTAACGGAGAAATACTACCAGCCGAAATCAGTGGAGATTTTGTCCTTGCTAAGCATGCTTGAGCTTTTGAGTCACGATTTTAACTTATTTTTCGGGTGCTCTGAGTATTAATGAATGTGTACCTGCTCCTAAAAGTAATGCGTCAGTGGCTCTTTCGCTCATCGTTTCAGACTGATTCTATTCAAAACCCTCTATTTTTCCCCTTCTAACTTTTGGTTTGTGTTGCATGTGAATTGCTTAGCAAGTTGTATAAAATGAGACAGGGGAGGAACTTTTTTTTTTTTTCCTGGGAATTTCAAGTGTTTTGCAGGTTTGCAACATTGGCACGTTTGTCAGCACTTTGGAGCTCTTGCATAAAAGCAATTACTGGCATTTCTTTCTCTCCTCCTTTCTTTTGTTAGTTCTTGGGCAGCCCTTCCCACCAGCGTATTCATTGCAAATACGTGCTCTTGGCCGCCCAGCTGGTGTTTTCACAGGTGCCTTACGCCGGAGTACAGAGTTGAAGAGAAAAACCACAGCAGAGTCCCAATGAAAGGAGCAGAGATAACATTGCATGGTTTTCCTTCTGCATTCCACGCTGTTCCCATTCTTCCCAAGAAATGCTGTCCCTACCTCTCTTGTCTCTGCCTGTCTCGTGCGAAATGTTCTCTTCATCGCTTAATCCTGCTACGGAGGTTTGACAAATGAAGAGAGACACCCCACTACCCCCCCAAAAAAACAACCCCAAACCAAAAAAACAAAGCCCAAAAAACCCCAATTGGTAGCCTTGTTTTCTCTGGCTGCTTTAAAATAGAGAGGGCTTCAAGTGGTGTCCTGGTGATCTTCCATGGCTTCCGAATCCCATCACAGTCCCAATGAAAATGTGTCGTATCCTGCCTTTTTCGTCCCAGCAGCAGCTAATGTGTCAAGGTCGAAAGTGAACCCTCTTCTGCTCTCTGTGGCTGTGGTTCGTGACCTGGCACTATGTACCTGGCAGCAAACCCACCGTCACACAGATTAGCTGTCTCCATGTGTTACACCCCCGAGGCACCGGACCAGCTGGCCAGGGAGCTTTATTGCGCTGCTTTACTTTGCCGAGATGGGAATGAGCTTAGATGAGTAATTCTCGGGTTCTCCGCTCTCCTGCAGGTTGGCATCACTTTATCTCAGCACGGCTCTGTGCTGCAAGGGAACCTGAGGTATAGGTGAAGTCCTCCCCAGTGATGGGTTGGAGACTAAGAAATAAAGGTGAAGTCCTTCCCTGTGTTGGGTTGGAGTGTAAGGGACAGTCTGTCTTTGCCGACTAAAGGAGGGTGCTGTGCCTGGGTGCTATGGTGGGTTGAGCTCTTGAGCCTCAGCACCTCTGGCCAGAGGCAATGCGTATTATTTCTGGCCTCAGGCTAAGAGCAAGCCTGGAAAAGTGATTCTGGAGGTCACTGTAGCCATCTGTACGTGCCCTGTGTCTGGAGGTGCTGGTCCCAGCAAAACAGAGTGCTCCTGTCCTTGTCTGCTCCACCATCAGCCTAAGAGATTCCTACAGCAGGGTTTGCATCAGGATGACCCAGGCCACACCAGTAAATTCCTGCAGTGTGAATTTGCCCATTTGCGTTGTTCTGGCCTCAGCAGCCTCCTGTGGCAGCCTTTTCCAAAAGTTATTACCTACCAAGAGCCGAGATGTGTCTTTAATCAAAATGAGGGAGCCCGTCCCGCTTTCAGCCCAGAATTTGCATGTGTAACACCTGCAATGAGGGAGTTTTATTTAATCCCCTGGAAGCTGTGAAGGCAGGAAATCTGCATACCATCTCGGCTATGCAATAACCAGCAAACAGCTCAGTAACGGGGAAAGCTATTCCGCCCGGCTTTACATTTCTTGGCTCCAAATAGTTTCAGTGAAACCCTTGATGCTCTTTGAACGCTGGGTGGGTTGAGATTTTTTTTTTTTTTTCCTTGGTGCGTAGTTTAATTACAGCGAGGCTGTGCGCTGACTCTCCATTAATAATACAGTGAATTTCATCAGCAGATAAAATTTCTCTAAAGTAGTAAATTGCAGGGGAAAGTGGAGGAAAGTCATGGTTGAGGAAAATAAGTACATTATAGGTCCTTTATTAGATAGAAGCCCATGGCATCAGGCAGACGGGTTCTTACAAACACACACATATGAGAAAAACAGGGACTGCATCAATCAGCTTATCAAAATCACTTAAAAGAAATGGGCTTCTGCTGAACGTGTGGAGTGCAATAAAACATCAGTGTAACGCTGGGCGTATATTAACTGGCACAGAAAGATTATGACATGTCCATTACTGAGCTTCCTCTTCCTGCTGGCTGCAGAGAGGTCCAGATTCCTGCATAATGTGTTCCTCAACCTTCCCCTCCTCCCCAAATTTATTTTATTACCCTTGTTATGAGCAGGCACCCTATAAAACGACATTAGAGGCAGAACAGCCACATGAGAGATGCTGAGTCTGCCCTGAACATCAAATGTACTTCATAAGGGCTATGTAAATAGCCTGCTAATCTAGTGCCATCTGAGAACACAAAAGAAATGAAAAGTGGGTGAAAACCCTGCGCAAGCACTTCTCCTTCCCTGCTCCCCTTCCTGCAGCGCCTTCCCCCTCCAGCACCTTCAAGGGGCCAGTCCTGCTGTGCCAACAGCTCCGGTGTTGGGTTAGCCTTGGCTTGGCCAACACTTAGTAGATGGGCAAGTAAGAATAGACATGATGGCAATGTCTAGCGTGGACAGGTGAAGGTTTTCCCCGTGAGCCACGGGGTCTCAGTGCATTAAAACTGATGTTAAAGCAACGCGGTGCGATGTGTGTCCACACACAGGTGACGGAGGAGCTGAGATGCCCAGGGATGGAAGCGCAGCTCAGGCTCAAAGCTCTGCCTCATCACCCGGTTTTACCTGGAGGTACCAGTGCTTCGTGTATGAATAATACAGACTTTAAAATAGCTTTAGCCATTTATGCCGATATTGAAATGGAGAGCCGTTTGCCCTAGTGTGGCTAAATGGGCTGTGTCCATGGGGATGTGGGACACACAGCTCCAGGGGGCTCTGGATGGGCAGGCACACACACGCAGGGTAGGTAGATAATAGAGGGTGTTTGGGTGTATGTGTGTGTATACATAAACATAGGTATATATATATGGCACCAGAAGACCTTTTTAAAAGCCACTTCTTGGCCCCAGCAACTGCTTTTAAAATCAAATGAGAGATGAAGGAATTTTTCAACCCAAACCATAAGAGACCCTGGGGGGGGGACACAGGATTATGGACACTTATAACTAATGCAAAATAAACAAGGCAAAATTATATGTAATTACTCCTAAAGTCATTTGCTTGTTTCAGTAATTGACCTGTGCATTCTTTAATCTTTAATGCTCCTTTAAAATTCAGCCTCAGGGACTCATAACATTTATTGACGTTTGTCATGGTTAAAGCTCTGGAGGAACTGGGCTTTATTAGAAGTCTTCAAAGAAATATCAGTTTAGGGATAAGCAGCATTAATATTTTGTACACAACTTCATCTGCTTCGAAAGCTTTACTAGCTTTCTTTACGTCTTACAAAAAAGCAAGCGATGGCAAAACAGGGCAGTGCTGGGAGTGGCTTGGTAAAGAACCTGCTGCTGCACCTTTAGTACATTTTATTAATAAAAATATAAGGTTATGTTTAAAAAATAAATAAAAAGGTTGATGCAGGAGACACTGATGTGTCTGTTCATGGTGGCAAGAGAGATTTGCCCTGGGCTGGGTGGAGGAGGGCATCAGCAGTGCAGTGGGGGGAACTATTCTCTCTGCCACAGACTTGCTGTGTGACCTTGTCACATGTCACCAACCCGTGCTGGTGTCTTCCTTCTGCCAGAACGCTGTTCGCCTTTCCCTTGCAGTGGGGTTGAAGCTCATAAAGCTTCAAACGTTGCAGATCCCCCAGCTCATAGGCACTGCACGCATCTGAGCGTCCACGAGAGTTGGTGGGAATTATTTTTGTTGTGGTTTTTCCCACTCAAGTTTTGCCGTTGGGGAACTTTGCAAAAAAATCCCACCCAAGCGGGGAGCACGCGCTGTGCAGCCTGACTTCGTACGGCTGTTACCCTTTCAGAAACCTGTTCGCTTTGGCATTCATAACCTGGCAAAGCTGTATATGTTGGGTGAGTGAAATTCCTTGCCTATGAAAAGCCAGGAGGATCTTGCAAATAGCTCTGAAACTTTGCGCCATTGCTCGTCACACAGGTACCGGCCTTCCCAGGCATTGGAGACATGCTTTGTCAGATAATGGCTTGGGAGAAGCAGCCAGTTCACCCCAAACCCCATACGGTGCTGCCTGCGAGAGCTGGTACCACTCTGGTGTTGAGTGCATGCGTGGATTAATGGTGTGCCCGCAGCTCGCCGTAGGGTACTTTCTGCTGAGAGACGCTGGGTTGCGCTGGAAAGTTTAGTGGTGAGAGGCATCTTCTACTTTGTCCTCCCAGCAGTGGAATCCAAGCTATCTTGAATGTCAAGAGGAGGGGGTTTCACAGCTGTGAGCCAGCTGTCACGGCCTGAATAGGGATGGTTTCTGTCTCGTTAGTTGTCACAGGTAACAACAGGGAGGCAAGAAGTCAGGGTGCCTGTGGGGGCCGGACTCAGCTCAGTCTTCACGAAGCACCAGCTTTGCTGGTCGGTACAGCTGGACCGACCCAGGTGGTGGGACCTGCAACACCCATCTCTTGCCCCAGGACCGAGAGCCCCGTGGCTACTGCGAGATGAGGGGTTGCTTCAATGCTGGGCTGTCCAAGGGGACACCGAAGGGACGGAGGAGACAGAAGGTGTACACAGTAGGAGGTGTGCAGTGCTGGGACTTTACTGTAAGAGAAAATACCTCTTGCTGGAGAGTCTGTATCCAGAAAGAGTTTCATCTGGGCTCTTTTTTTCACCTTTTGTTCTCTTGGTCTTTGGTACTCTGCTGGAGAGGAAGTTGTACCACTTGGCTTCTCACAACCTTTTCTTCCTCCTCCTTTTCCTGCAGTGTGAGGGATCTACATCCGAGATGAATTCGCCTTACAGCAGTTTGCTAGTTCTTAGCAGCAGCTGACATCTGCACTTCCCTGACTGGACAAGGGAGACATGGGACCTTTTCCAAGCAGCCACTTGGACTATTCCCCCCAGGAGCATATTTTGCCTTTTGCCCAGGGTTCCCGTGGATGCTGTATTCAGATGCGAGCTCTGGGGGTACACAGGTGTCCCACCTTCCTAAGGCTCCCCCTTAGGCAAAGGCTCTTAGTAAAAGGTTGCTTTGTCATCCAGCATTGGGTTGAGCTTTTCTCCAGCTTCTGCACAAAGGACCGTTTCTCCTTTTCCTTCCTAGGCTGAGTCAGGCCACTCCCAGTCTTTTGAGCTTGTTGTTGATTTGTCTTTTCCTCTCCCTCAGTCCCTTGGGTTCACTCCGTACTGAACCAGTGAAATCACTATGAGGCCAGTTGGAAACCCCTCTTACACTGAAAATGGGGCTCAACAAAGGGCATTTCTGAAGAATTTGTCCTGCTTTTCTTTCAAGGTAGAAGAAAGCAAGTATTTTTGTTAAAGAAATGAGTGTTTAAACGACTGCTATGGTTATGGATCTGTTAGAGTAATGGACTTGTGTTTAAATTCTAGGGCCAGATTGGAAACCCTTGTGACTGAGTAGTCATTTTCAGAAATATTCGGGTTGCTGCCAGCAAGCCTCCTCGTGGGTGTAAGGTTTGGGGACATCAGGAGTGTTCTTGGAGAGCTTAAAACATGGTCTTTCTACAGCTATCCACGCCTCTCCACCTGGCGTGGCCGCAGATAAGCTGCTGGCAGCTGATGGTTGGGAAGCGAGGTGTTCGTTTCGGCTGTAACGGAGGTGGCTTTGCCCTGCCGGTGCCTCGGCGACGCCGGTGCTGCGCTAGAACAAGGTTTCCAGCAGAGTGGCGGAGTTGAGCTGCCTCTCGCGTTAAGCACCAGAGATTTCATTAAATGGCAGAGGAGGGAGCTTGTGTGGAGGGGAGGTTCACCCCAGAGACATTACAGATTGTCTCATGCTATTTAAGTGGGCTAAAATTAGAGGGAAAGAATCTGCAGCTAATTGGACTTGTGCATTAATCATAGTCTGCTGCTGGAGTACTTCACCCATTAGAATGTGTTAATTTGGTAATTACAAGGTGGGGGGGAGGTCTCTCTTTGTAATCCGAAGCCCTTCTTCATGCTTATTGCACATATCAGAAACAGGTACAGTGAGAGGTTGGAGGCAGGATTATGGAGGGGGGGGGGGGTGGAGCTGCCTATTACCACCTCCTACCACACATGTGAACACACAGTCTCCCCGACCCCAGACACCTATAATTAAACTAAGTTAGATACTGGGAGCAGAAGGTCTTTCATTTTCAGTTAACAGGTAATTAATTGTATCTCAGTTTCCATTGTAACTCCCTCCCCCTCCCCCTTGTTATGAGAAATAACGCAAAAATTCAGTGGTTTCCTGCGCTTGGGAAAGGAGGAGTTTCTCCTCGCTCTTTTTGTGAGGTAACTCTGAAGTGTGTGTTGGGGAGGTCATGGTGGACCCTGGAGAACTGCTCCTGTCCCCGCTGCAGGTCTCAATTTGCAGGCATCGCTCCTGCAGCCCAGATGAAATAATTTCCTTCCCTGGGTTGCCTTGCTGTTAACTGCGGTCTTGCTGCTGCCAGCCATCCTCCTGGCAGGTTTTACTGGATTCAGAGATGCTTCATAAACTGGGGCAGATGGGAAAAAAGAGAATTAACAAGACGGGAAACGGGCAGAAAGCTCAGGCTGGAAAATGTAAGAGGCTAAATACTGAGACAGCCAGCGCAAAATATGGATTTTCAGAGGGGTGTAAAACACTAATGAGTAAAAACACTGAGGTGTATGTGCTCTAATGAGAAGCAAATCAGACTGGAGCTTGCAAAGCAACACTGCCTCCAGCGCCTTTACTTTAGCAGGAGGCTCCGTTCCCAGCTCTCCCCTTAGAGATGCTCATTGAGGAAAAGCCCCTTCCTCACATGAGATCTCACTTTTTTCCCTCTCCCTGTTTATTTTCTGGTTTACCTGCGGGGGTAACAACCTTTCAAGGCGGACAGTGTCCCCTCCGCTTTGAACCTGGGCAGGTTAATGTTTGCTGGAAGGACCCTGCCATGCTGACAGAGCCCTGTACGAACTTCACCGCCATTCCCAGCCTATTTCCTCCCAACTGCAGCCTCTCCGTAATCTTTGCAAAGGTCGCACCCACTCGCTATGAGTGACTTGAGCTGTGATATATTTGTGGGCAGTGCCGGCAGTCGCAGGCAGCCCTCACAAACACCGACCTGAAACACTGACCTCCACCAACCACATCATTTTCCACTTGGGCACCTCCAGATTGGTTCTCCGGGTCTGCAGAACCAGAAGGCTAGTTTTGACTCCATCGCAATAATTTGCTGTCTCATTAACACTAACTCCTTAAAGGGGCACCTTTAGTGTTAGGGAGCCTAAAAATGTGACCTGTATCTCCCTCCTCTGTTATATCTTCTTGCAAATTCCCTCTCGTTAATCTGTGTACACTCTCAGCCCTCCATACTCCTGAAAGATGAAGAGTCTTGTGGGTAAAATAAAAACACTGCCCTAAAACACATCCAAATGCTCTGTCACAGCCAAATAAAAGCCTTTTAGAATATATTTGATTTATTAATGAAGAAATTGGTGGTAGAGGAACATGAAGGTGAGCTCAGCCACCTTCTGAGGCCTGCCAGCTATTTGGTGTCGCAGGTTGGGACCATTGAAGAGCATCTTCTCCGGTCGTGTGAAATCCTTCACAATAAGCCAGCAGCAGGTACCAAAGATGAGAAGTGTGTTTGTACAATAGATTTTGATTTTAAACGTGTAGAGAGTTGCAACAAACGATAAGACAAGCAAAGGTGGTTAAAATAGCTCAGTCTTTCTAAAAAGTGATTTACCTTTTCTGGAGCTCATTAAGCCAATGCTGGAAGTCAGAACTGTGAGAAGGATCCTTTTAGTACTACAAAGTGTACGTGGGCTACAGACTGTACCCTTTGGAATAAAGCGATTACCACCCTCGTTAAGTGGATAAAGACCATTCACTGACTTCTATTTTGGGGATGACTAATGTGAAACCTTGTTCAACAAAATGGATGATTAAGGGATAATTTTGTTGGAACAAATTTATAATGCGCAGTGACTTGGTGGGAAAGACACTTCCTCTGCGCAAGCCACTTTGCACATTCCGGCTCCGCTTCTGGATTTAATTAGCAACACTGCATCCATCCTGGTAGGAGTCGGTCCTCACCAGGCCTTCAAGTCGCTTGTTGGCAGGTGATAATCAAGTACTCTTAACTATGTGATGCTGGCTGTGGTCTTTGGCAGAAGTGACAGCCGGCTGTTTCAAAGCTGCCGTGAAAAAAGTTTGTCTTTCATGGTGACAAAGTCAAACTCAGCTAAATTCCAAGGCTTCACCTTGCTCTTGCTGAAGCTGTGACTTTCTGTCTCACCAGTAACAGAGCTGTTTCCAAATCTAGCTCTATTCTTTCATTTATTTATGCACTGAAACCTTTTTTTTTTTTCTAAAATTCCTCAGAAGTCTTCAGTTCCGAGAAATCGTTTTCAAATTTAAAAATTAAATTTTGGAATTCTGTATATTCATTTTGATTGCCTTATGCTTTTATTATATATTTCCATGTCTCCTTATTTCAAGACATGTCAAGCTGGCAGCTCTCTGTTACAGAAGGCATCATTTTTTACAGAAGAAAATAGGTTGTTTTGATGAGTATTTACTAGGTGCCATTGCTTGAAAATATTGTAAATTAAAAAGTATCATTTTGCCTACTATTTTGGTAGGTTAACCCTAGTCACAATAGACAAACTAATACACGATTATCATAAATAAGAGAATGAATACATGTCGTATTGACATTTTGGGTTGTTCTTGAACAGAAGGCTTTACAAAATGCCATCCTTTCATGGGAAATTTGTCAGTAATATTTTTCAGTGACGGTTTTCCTTAGAAAACCTCCCTATTTTGGCTCATCTTGGCAGCCTGGAGGCAGTTTGTGATGCAGGTGAGCTTGGTGGGGCACAGCAGAGCTGATCTCCAGTCCCTGTGTCTCAGAGGCTGGTGGTTGCTGCAGAGTTGTTTGTTGGTGTTGGGCTGTAGAGTTTTGTTGACATACCAGAACTGTTTCCTTTTAGCGAAGAGGATGCTGCGATCACATGGATGAGGTTACACTGCAGGTCGCGCTCTGAACCCGGAGCTGTTACAAACCCAGCTGTGTGGGCTTTAGCTCTGGTGTTTCTCCAGGTCAGCTCCTGACCTCAGCTCAACTGGTGGGACACACGGGCAACCGTGTCGGCTGCGGTCATTGCTTGTGCCTTGAGCAAACAAATCCATAATGCCGTGTGGCCCAGGGGCTCTGCATTTCTCACAGTTTCCCATCTGTTTTATCGAGTGGAGGTGATATGGCTGCATGTGTTGTTTGCCATGATTTTATTGATAACCATTGGTCCGTGAACCATGGGTTAGGAAACTCTTCTGTAATGTCTTGGACTTGGTCATGTTGTACTAGCTCCTTGTGAAGGTGGCAGGTTTACCCTTGGCAACAAGTGGCCATCTCCACTGGGCAGGTGTTAGAGAAACTGCATCCTTGTATGAGCTCTGTCAGCACCCTCATCACGGAATCACAGACCGGCAGGGGTTGGAAAGGACCTCTGGAGCCCATCCCGTCCCACCCCCTGCCAGAGCAGGGTCACCCAGAGCAGGGGGCACAGGAATGCCTCCAGGCGGGTTTGGGATGTCTCCAGAGACGGAGACTCCCCCACCTCCCTGGGCAGCCTGGGCCAGGGCTCTGCCACCCTCACGGGAAAGAAGTTCCTCCTCAGGTTTAGGTGGAACTTCCCATGGTCAAGTTTGTGCCCATTCCCTCTTGTCCTGTCCCTGGGCACCACTGAAAAATGACTGCCCTCGTCAGCATTTGCTCTTGTGGTTTGCCTTGTGGCCCAGTAGCCAGGGACGGAGATAGTCCACATGGATTAAATGGGATGGCAGCATCAGGTCAGAGGGAATTGCTCTCATTGCATGGATGTGCCACCAGCTCAGCTGCTCCCTGCCACACTCTGGCAGCCGACACACACTGGATGACTCCAGCTCCTTCTGTATTCCCCTTATTGCAAGACATCGGGGCTGGTTTGGGGGACTTTTTTCCTTCCCCAGCATGCCCTGGCATGGGCGAGGGGAAGGTGCGGTGTTGTAGCCAAGGCTGCCATGCAGGGCTCTGCCTGCCCCTGCAGAACAGCTCCAGGATTAATCTTGCCCTGTCTATGGGGAAAACCGTGATGCCAGAGAGGCTGGTGGCTGAGCTGGGGAAATATTTGGTGGTGTCATTTTCTGGGAGGTCAAAGATTTGAACAAATGTAAACAAAATGCCTTTATTTTTTTTTTCCACATTGGTGTCCACAAGTTCTCAGCACAGAGGCTTAACTTAAATAAGTGTCTTGGGTTGAATTTACAGCAATACCAGGATTGTGGTTGCATTAAAAAAGAAAATCCACTATGATGCTAAGATACAGTAATAACTGCTCAAGAACTGGTTTGTGTGTTTGGGTTGTGTTGGGGGTTTTTTTCTCCACCTAAGCTTTATTTAAATTTCATATTAAAAAAATGCATTTCAGCATGTTTTTAATCCAGACACCCAGCTGAGCTGACACACGTGTATGTGTGTGCATTTAGGTTTGGGTGTGTGTGCTTTGGAGTGAGCTATTGCTATCTTTAGAGAAATGGCATTGGAAACCTGTTATGTTTTCAGCATTTTATGCAAACACATTGTCTTGCACAGAATAGTGTGTCCTAGAGCATAAATCTTCGGGAAGGCAGCACATTCGTGGCTTCTTATTTCTAAAGCATCCTGATGCCAGGCAATTAATCTGGGCCATTTGCATCTCTGAAAAGTTTCTCCAGGAGGACATTGGTGTTCAGCTGGTGATATTGGGTTTTTAGCTGCTCAGTGCTGGTGAATACACTCAGAGGGAGCAGAGGGATGTGCGATTGGACTGGATTTGAAAGCTGTGGTCTTTGTATTTGCACGGCAGTTTTACGGGAACAGATCAGGTGGTTCCCACATAAGCACCCTTAGCTCTTTAGGAGACAGGTAGATATTGAACCTGATCTTTCATGAGTGTGAAGCACAAACCTGTGCCTGTTGGCCCCACTTGGTACCTTATCTCAATTTTTTTGGTAGCTGAAACGAAGCAGAAAGACATTTTTTTGCTCTGAGTGCTGTGGAAGGGAGCACTGGTGCTGGAAATGCACCGCTGAGTCCAGATACTTCCCTCTTTCCTTTAATTGTGTCCTTCGAAAGCAGAGTCCTCTAGCGCTAAAGGAAGATGATGGCAAACTGCCTTGTTAACCTATTTTAAGTAAATCTGTATTGAGTTTCCTGCTGTGCCTAAGAGCTGGAAGTCCCAGTAGAGTTTTGTATTTTATCCCTGCACTAGCTTTCTCTGGACTTCAATTCCCCACTTCCTTTCTCCCCTACCCCAAAAGAAATGCAAATTTAATTTCACAGGAAATAAGGATATACTTGAATAAGATGAATATTTTTTTTTGCCAACATCTCAGTGTCTCCCACTGGTTAGTAACTAATTTTGAGGGATCTAACATTTTGCCTTTCTTAAAACAAATTCTTTGCATACAGCAGCCTCCCACAGGCTCCTTTAGCACAGACAGGCAAAGCGTTTTAGCAGGGAAAAGAATTTTGTATAGAAGAAAAGAGCAGCTCAGGCCACCTGTATGGTATTAGTAGGAGACGAGGGAAAAGATATTGCTGATTTTTATTAATAATTAATTTAATTTTCTATAGCCCTCTTATAAAAGTTCCTCAACAAATTTGCCGAGTGTATAATATATGTATCACTGAATTGTAGCTATTTCTGGAGTACTTCATCTGTTCCACTGTAGACACAGTGATGGCGTTTAATAGTTTAGGTCAGTAAGTCATTATGAAAGCCTCCACTGAAATAATACTCTTGAAATAATAATATTGGGTATGGACTCTTTTGTTAAAGGTTGGGGGTTTTTTGCTTTTCTTCTTCATTATGATTTCTTACTTTCTTTCTGTTGTGGTATGACATACGGGTTGTAGGTGATAGCCGTTGGACCTACAGGGAAAATTGAATGCATATTTAACTTTCTCTAGAGGGGGATTTAGCATGAGAAAATAATAAATGAGATTTATCAATAGTCTGCTAAAAAGTGCTCCAGTCCATACATCCTTACCTAATAAAAATATCCAGGTAGATCATTATGGGAGATTTTTATGTCTCATCGCAGACTTTGGCCTTCGCAAGTGAGCACTGGCCGTGTTCTTCAGATAAACGTCAGAAAAATTGTAGTTTAGTTCATTGACCTCGATTGTACGTTTTATCTGAAATATCCGACTTGGAGGAACACAAGCCGCCTCCCCCCCTCCCCGGCTCACGTTTGAGGTTACCGGTGCCTGATCTCAGCCACTGAGCGCGGCTCAGCCTGGCCCTGCTTGGCCAAGCCCCATCCTTATGCTTAGGCTCGTGTTTAATTGCTTTGCTAATTCAGGACCTGAATTATCACCACCGTCCAGTAGCGATGCTTGGTTTCATTTTTATTTTTAACTTTTACTCACTAAACCTCCAACCTGGCTCCTACTGGGGGATCTGGCAAAGCTCCCCACCGGTGGTGTGGCTGGCAGAAAGGTCCGGGCAGCGGGGCAGCGCTGGGAAATAAAGTCTGATGGGCGAGAGCAGCAGCCCAGGGTGATGGGAATGTGGCTAGGCAACAGCATGGGGAGCGCAGGAATGATCTCTCTTTGTCAGACAGCCGAGCTGTTAGAGGTTATGAGATTCTTTTATTGCACTAATTTGCAGTGCGATGTGCTGACATTCTCTCCCTGTTGCACAGAGAATATATAAATTATGCCTGCAGGACGATTAACTGTTTGTCCAGGCTAATTGTCAGTATTAAATCTTGCTCAGTCACAGTTTTAAAGCTTAATTTAAACTCTCTATCTTTAAGGAATCTGCACTCCCACTCCCGCTCCCACCACGGGGAAAAAAATAATAAAGATTTAATGGTTTAAGTCAGTTCCCTTTGTAAGAGCTAAAGTTATAATTGGGTGTGTGGATAGTGGAAGCATCTGCACATGATGAGCCTGTGGAGTTTTCCTTTTGCTTTGGCCGATAATGTTCATTTCAAATCCCATTGTCTTTGCTACCCTGTATTAATTTCTGAATTATGTATTATTGTTCTGAGACCCCGGAGCCACAGCTATTCCCCACATCTATTACTGCATAAATCTTTGCTGTGTGCTTAAAACAGCAATGATTCATCCTGAAAGACGGAGAGGAACACAAGCGCTAATGAAAAATCCCCCTCCCCGTGAAATGGGCAAAAAGCAGATGGGCAGAGCTCGGAGGGCAGGCAGACCCGGCTGCAGCAACAGGCAGGAGAGGGATGGAGCCCACCACAGGTTTGCGCGCTCCGTCCTCGCATACTGAGGGTCCTGGGATGCTGCGGCAGCGGAGATGATCCTGGCTGTGCGGACGCTGCTCTGGGCAGGAGAAACTGCCGCTCTCGTGGCTGAGCCTGTGCCAAGAGACAGCCCTCCACGTGGAGAACGTCCTCGTGGTGTCACAGGAGATGAAGATCACTGGTCACACTGGCGCAGACTTCCCATTTTCAATTACTTGTGTTTCCTTCTATTAGCGTTGTTAGTTTATTCCCCTGTAAAGAGAGACAGACGTATGCAGTTGGCCCTTCTCCTCCTAAAATTTGCAGGAGCAGTGCTGTGAGGTGCCTGTTTCTCATCTCTGCTTGTCCCCAGACTTGGTTTTCTGAAGCTCTTTGCCAGCAGCATGGCTTTAGTTGATGGTTGCCTTGTCCTTGTTGGAGCCAAAAGTACTGGCAGTATGCTGTCGCTGCACTCAGGAGCTCCTCGGTACCCTCATTAGCTGTTTCTGGTGCAGTGCCAGCAAACAAAAGGGTGGCATCACAGCTTGGCTTTAAATACCTAATTGCATTTTGCCTGGCCTTGCTGTCACCATCATCAGCCAAGAGCGTAGCAGTGACCCCACATCTCGGGGACACCATCTCTCTCTGGGGAGAGGTGGCTCAGGGTGACCCATCGGGACACGTGTCACCTTGGTGCCATGGTGCCATGGCCATCTCTCCTGGCTCGGGGAGCAGCGCTGAGGATGCGCCGACCTGCCCTGGCCTGTGCCAGCGCTGAAGAACGATGTGCCAGGAGGGATGACAGAGAGATTTTCTTTCTTGCTGTGGCTGTAGGACACACAGTGCCATTGGAGAACTGGGGGCTTAAGGCTTGAGCCGTTCTGGGCTTTACTCAACCTCTTGCAAGACTTTAACAGGACTTTGCTTTCTAGAGAAGAAGCACGGGAGTGAAAGCGCTCCCCGTGCAGTTAATTTCTGCTGAAGGATTTGTTAATCTACCACAGGCCAAAGCCGAGCATGTTCTCGCTGGGTGAAAGGGGTCAAGTTTTGCTGACCTGGGGCAGGCGGTAATTGAAGAGAAGGCGGCCGTGGGTGGAAATGAGCCCAGTGACGTAACCAGCCTGGTCCCTCTGTTCCGGGAAAATTACAGCAATGATAGCCAGGAGGGAGAGGCTCTTGCACCGAGCAGCCCATATATCACAGCCTGCTTTTAATTTAGGGAGAACATTAGTAGCAGAGGATGAAGGTTGATCCAGCAGCTGGTTTGGAGGCCGATGCCTCGTGCAGCTCATCACCCCGGTGTTGCGCCGCGGGATAGGGGTGAGAGGTGGGAGCACCGAGAGGGACACCAGCACCACCCCTCCGCTTCTCCCAGTGCCGGGGTGGTGGAACAGGTTTGGGACACCCTGCAGATGTGGTCCAGGGGCTTGTGGGGGCTTTGGCTGGAGAGCAGGGAAAGGTGAGGGGGTGGGAAGCTGCAGGAGACCTGGGAGCCGAGGGGAAAATGCTGCTCTGCTAATCCTGCTCCTTTTGACATCTCGTGGAGAAACAAAAGGGCTTGTGCACTTCTCGAGCTCTGGTAGAGCTCCCTTTAATAGTGACAGCTTTTTCTCACCTCTTTTCTGAAACCCACAAAATTGGGGTGAGCAAAAGTTGGGGGGAGAAGGGGAGAGCAAATTAATCTAGGGGACAAATGTCTGAGAAACAGAAGCCCTCAGGTGGGAGAGGAGAAATAGCAGATTAGAAAGCACGAGGGATTATAATTAGCCAGCTCGTCTGAGTGATGGCAAAGTATTGCCGATGTGACGAGAAGAAGGTGAAACCTTGGCCCGGTTTGCCAAGAGAGGGAAGCGAAGGAGGCGATGCAGACAGTGTCTCCTCTCTGCCACTGCCCCGCCACCCGGCAGAGCTCTGTGGAAGCACAAGGGTTTGCTGTCTGTACCCAGGGACGAGCAGGACATAAATTGGAGGATTCATGGCTTTGGGAGCTTGGGGTGATATTATTATTAACTTATCGTATATATTTTGATATGAATAGTAATGCTAATAATAATAATAATTCACTTTACCACATCTGTAACATTAGAGCAGCCCCATTTGCTTCCGTGGTGTGTGCCCAACTCCATCTTCCAGGTCTGACCCCCTCCTATACGAGTATTTAGAAACCCAAGTGATTATTTTGGGCAAACTACCTCTGTTACTCCAAACAGGAGATGGGCACGTTTTGCATGTGAATTTGAGTGGCCCATTTTAGATTTGAGCATTTCTATCAAAGCAGCAAAATGGGAAGCCCCATATGGGAGAGGCTCTGGGGTCTTTATGTAGCACAAACCCGTGGCTGCCAAGAGCAGGACCAGGGCTCCTTGTGAGGAGCAGATCTCGGCAATAAGAGCTTTCTGCCTAATCCCAGCGCCCAGTAGCTGTCTTATGCCTTAAAAAAGATTATTCTTATTTCGACCTTTTGTCCCGGTGATCATTAAAGCAAATATTCCCTCTTTCCATTGAAAATATCTCATTCCTTTTTTGTGACTCCTGTCTTGTGTCAGCCAGGTTGGACTGTTCAGGTGTAAAAAATACGAGATGGGGCAGCAGTAATGGCAGGGCTTCAGGTCTGTCTGAAATCTCTGATTGCCTCCACAGGTTTGTGTAATGAGGGAGGGTAAACACAGGGAAGGCAATCCCATGCTCCTGCTGGCTCGTGATTTAGAGTACTGTTTCTGTAGTCTCTTTTATTTGTCTCCCCTCTGATGGGGGAGAGAAGAAAGTTAGGGTTTGGCTCTAGCTATGATTTATTTGTAAGCAGGCAGTAATATAAAAATAGTTAAAACCATGAAAGCAAAATGGGGGGAGGAAAAAAAAATATATGAATACCTCTCCTAGGAGAAGAACAAAGGACGGGGACTGAAATACCTGGGATCGGCAGCCTGTGCTGGGGCAGAGCGCGCAGGGGGAGGGCTGCTCCGGTTAGGCAGGGAAGATGCCGTCTTTAGCATATGCTCTGCATATTTTACTGCCAGAGAAGATGTGGCGATGATTTAATATGCAAAGGTAGATATGGCATTGATATGCATCCACACTGCATAACATGTGCATACATATTTCAAAGGTGGTACAAGAAAGTGCATCGCTGAAGGCAAGCATTTATCAGGCTCGCGGTCAGACGTTCGAGACCTTCACAGCCTTAGGAGATCCTGCAGGAGGAGAAACAATAACACGTCTTGATTATTAGTAGCAGTGTTTTAAATATGAGATTGTCGAGGTGCTGGGGAGCAGGGAGCGCTTAAGACACGTTGAGTGATGTGATGGAGGAGCAGCCGGGCGGGTAAACAAAGGCTGCGGCAGGCGAGATGGAGCGAGGCACCCGAAAGAGGAAATCATTCACCTGCGCCCCGTGCTTTCCTCTCCTTAGCGCGTTTGTGCTCAGGCCCCAGCAAATGAGAGGAGCCTGTCTGACAGCTCTGCTGCCTGCCGGGGTGGGTTTGTGTTGTGTTTTATTCTGGGAACGGAGCTCAGCTGCGCAGGAAGAGGGAGGTTTGACACACACGGGCAAGGGGGGCCACTGCCCTGCCACCCACACGGCTCACCTGGGGCTGCCCGCCCACCTCCATCAGGGTTTTTTGGGTTGGTTTTTTTTTTTCTTATATTTCTCCCCTCTGTGGGGACAGGCTGAGAGAGCTGGGGGGGTTCAGCCTGGAGGAGAGAAGGCTCCGGGGAGACCTTAGAGCCCCTTCCAGTCCCTAAAGGGGCTGCAGGAGAGATGGGGAGGGGCTGTTTGCAAGGGCATGTAGCGACAGGACGAGGGGCAATGGTTTAAACTNCATTTGTCCCCTCTTTGGGGACACGGTGGCCACGGGGACTATGCCCACCCAGGGCAGAGCCCCATGAAGTGCTGCACCAAGGTAAAACCAGGACAAGCGCCTTCCTGCCAGAAAATCAGACCGAGAAATCACCAGGTCGTTAGGAGTGCGTTGGATGTCCGCGGTGTGCCCTGGGTGCTGCTGGGGTGTGTGTGTGTGTGTGTGTCTCTGTCCCCCCCCGTCCTGGCACAGGTCCCGGGGCAGCGGCGGGCGCGGGCAGGGAGCCCAGCGGTGGCAAGGAGGGGGGGTTGCAGGATGCTGTGCAGATGAAAGCGCAGACGGTTTGTGTTTGTTTTGCTTAGTGACAGCTCTAGATTTTAATGTTCGATCGCAGCAGGCAGGGAGGTCCTGCAGGGATTTCAAAAGATGCTCCGTGCCCGTGCACTGACACGCGTTTTCTTTACGTGCAGTCAGCGCATCTCCCCTGCCTCGCTGGAAAAAAAAACCACCAAGTTTGGGCTTCATGCAGAGGCAGCTGGGTGCAAGCAGGAGGCACACCTCGCTGCTGAGAGGGATCTGCCTCGTTCTGCTGCATCTCTAATGCCTGCGGACACGTTTGTGCTCCTCCTCTGTGCCAGCGCGGATGCGCCAGGTCCTGCAGTCCCCAACGTGGGACGTAGGTGACACCCACCCTCTGCCAGCGCACCGAGGTCCTGCCTGTGAATCCCTTTTTTGAGAGCTCTCGAGCTATTTTAGCACCATCCCACTCCTTCCGTCTCTGCCCGGCTCGCGTTGCCAGTGCAGGTTTGCGCTTGTCCTTGTTCCTCATGCCCTTAGGTCCCTCTGGAGCAGAAGGTGGGACAAGATGGAGCCGTGGAGCTGTTTGCTGGGCGCACCCGAGGTTTTTGAGCAATGACGAGGTGGCTTGGTGTGCCTCCCGCTGCCCCCGCTCCCAGCCCGGCCGAGCGGAGCAGCCCAGACGCCACAGGGATGGGCTCATCTGCTGAAGCAAAACCGGCTCAGTTGTTTCTTGGAGTGCGTTTTTTTGCAGTTTGGTTTTTTGCGAGTTTAGGGTCCTGCCTCCTCTCAGTGCCTTGAAATTGCCGGAGGGAGATGAGGCAGGGTTTGGTGGCGTTGGCCCAGGATGGTGGCCGCCGGGGAGGAGAGTGTGGCCAGCAGCGAGGTGTGAAGAACAGAGAGGGCTAATGACAGCGGGCAGCACTCCCACCGCCCTGGAAGCTACTGTAACTCGGTGGCTCTTTAATTATCTGGAATTATAGCGCTGCTCTCACCCTTTTTATGTTACAGTGGGAGAAATCAGGACATACATTAATTATCTAATCCGTATGTAAAGTGTCACATATAATTTTCCCAGAGCAAAAGGTTCTAGCTTTAAGACCTGCATCGTCTCTTAATAACCATGTGCGAGGGAAGCAAATAATATCCAGATATATGATTATTACAGTGGTCGTTGGTCAGTGTTGCTCCTCTCCCTTCTTCTGGGGCAGTGTCTCTCTCAGAGAGCCTTACACGGGGACATTTGCAGGGTGGCCTTTAAATACCCCCAGCCTGTGGCCCGGCCGGGCTGCAGCAAACGGGGAGTGCAGAGCCCGTGCTTGTTGATGCTATTGCAGAAGCACAGTGTGAATCAGACATACCTTCAGGTCCCATAGGTGGTGGGAGGTTTTTTGTTTTGTGGGTTTTTTTTTTCTCAGCTGCATTTGGAAAAGAGGGGAAGACCCCACAGCTTCCCTTTGACTAAGACACATGGCAGCTGAAGGAGTCGATTAAGAAAATCAGTATTGCATTTATTAGCCTCCATCTATGATGCATAGTGTTATGCTAATATGCATGAATTAATTACTGTTATTAATTCAATTGAATTAGCTTGATATTACTGATGTGTGCGGTGAAGATTTGTGGAGAAGGGAGCGAGAGCTGCTTTTAAAAGGTGGTGCGGGGGGAGGATGGATGGATGGGAAGGGGAAGGGGGAGGCCAGGCTTGGCAACAGCGCATCTGTCTGCACCACCTGATGCAGCCCATGCGCGCCCAGACCTGTTTATCTCCCATCTCCTGCCCCTCCCTCCCTGTGGTCTGATGGTGACTTCATCTCGTGCCGCAATTAGCGGTGCAAAACAGGAAACAATTCCCTTTGCCTGTCTTTAGGCCCCTTCGGGCTTTCGCCGACAATTCTCCTTGCCAACTTTGTTGCCGGGAAAGGCAGCAAATGTCCTCAGCTCCCCCGGAAGGTCCGTGGGGAGTGAGGGGTAAAGCCCGATTGCAAATATGGGCAGGGGAAGTAAGCTGGGCCCCTGCGTGCGGCTCAGAACGGTGCGACAAACAGTCTGTAAACCAATATGCAGCATTTGCATAAATTGTTAGGGGGGAAATTGAGCTCAGCGTGAGAAAGCTGCAGCTTTGCAGGCTGCTCGCGAGCAGAAGCGAAACTCGTCGTGTGAATTATTTGGTAGAGATTTGCTCTCCGATTGTGGCACAGAAGCTGCCTGCGTTGTTAAAGAAAAGAGCCCTTAACGTATGATAAGAAAATAAAGCCCCAGATGCTGTTTCGGTTGTAAAGCCCAGACGGTGCCGGCAGCAATGGGAGCTGGAGGGACAGGGGATGTCCCCAGAGGCTGGGGACGTGCAGGAGGCAGGGGGACCTCCGGCCAGCCCAGGTGATGGGTTAGAGCTGTGCAAAAAGCCTCCCGCAACGCCTGCTCTCTAAAGTCATGCTGTAAGCCATTAAGACTAATTAAAGAAAGGTAATTTAAAAAAGCTAGCGCCAGTCCTGTGCACACCCCAGTGCCCTGCGCGGACCGCTCGGGGAGGGAGCAGAGCCCGTGCATCCTTGAGCTGGGGGAACTATGTCATGTTTCTAAAATGACTGTAATTGATATTCCACAAGACAAACTACAGGACCCACAAAGGCCATCACTCCGCCAGATCGTTCAATCATGTTGAAGACCGAACTTGCAATTGCTCTTAATGGAAATGCAGAGCCCGGGAGTTTTTCCGTTAGGAAGGCAGAACCTGGAGTTTTCGGTGACCTCTTTTGGGTAGCGGAGTAGCAGCTAATTGCAGCTCATAGAGTTGACAGATGTCCCTGCTTCATGCAGCAAATCGGTCACATCTCTTGATAAATATGAGACCTTCTGCTGTTATATACGAGTCTCAGGCTTTAACCATGCTCCTCATTCATTTCATTTCGGTTTTCCAATAGATCGGTGATATTTTACTGAAATTCCACCCCCCTTCCCCCGTGTGGAAGTGTTTTGCCTCCATTATTTACTGTATCTTGTTCCCCATTTTAGCCACCCATCAGCCACTGACAATCTTTATTATATTCTTTGCCTCTGGCTCAGGAAGGAGAGCAGTCCAATTTCATCCCGAGGGTGACTCCCTAAAGCAGAGAGCTGCTGCCTCTCGCTTCTCTCTGCCCTTCCTGGGGGCTGCAGGGTCACCTTGGACCAGGGCAGCCTTCTCCTCTGCTCCCACCCCATGCCTGATCCCGCTCCTGCCCATGAAGCATCCTTTACTCGGTGTAAAGGAAACCGCGGTGACTACTGGTGACACCTTCCCCATTCCTGCAGCCGTCACCAGGTCCCTGCCCCATGGCTGGGTTTGGTCCAGCCTTGGCAGGATGTAGGGATGCATCTCTCCAGCACGGCTCGTTTTCCTCCTCCTTACCCTGCAGAGAAGCCTGGACCAACCTAGGGAAGGGGATACCTCCAGTCCTGCTCCATGACAGTAGATGGAAACTTTTATGTCAGTGCTGTGATCTCTGATTTACCATAATCTGCTTGAGCTCACCCTTGGTCACTGGTCAAGGTGGGTACTTGCCCTGTCCACCTTATGTGACTTTTCCTTGCCCAGTACAGCTCTACCAGCCCAGCAGAGGGGACAAACTGTCTTGCAGTTGGCACTTATCCCTGCTACACTTTTGCTGAGTGCTTTTCTGTTTTTTTTTTCCTTTAAATATAATTTTTTAAACTTAAAAAAAAAAAAGTAAATAGTAGGCAGCAGCAGGCTGGGATGGGATGGGGCAGAGCTCTGCAGTTTGTACAAGCAGAAACCTCGTCCTCCAGAGATGATCTTCAGCCCTCGGGGGCTGGGGGGGCACTGCTGAGATGCTCTTAAAAATCTTCAAAGCAGTGAGTCCCACAGCCCCCCCCCAACCCCCTGCAGCTGGGACTTAACCCGAGCCACCAGACAGAAAGGGCTTTCCTTTATATGTACGTGTGTGTGCACGTGAAGGTGCATTAATTATACATTTATTACATGTATTTATTATTCATACCGAGATTAAAGTATTTTATGTTTATTAATTATACAGTTAATATATACAGGTGAAATGACACTAAGTGTATATATATTTCATATGTAGGTGAAAATATGTAATGTATATAGATTTTTATTCCTTTAAGTCCTTTCTGCAAATTAAGCTGATGGCTTTGTGATGCCCCTAAGGACACGGGAAACAATTGCCTGCTAGCTTCATTAGAGCAGCCGGGATTATCCCCTCCCCTCTCAGCCTCTTGCTGACCAAAACCCGGCTCCTTCAGCCTTTCTTTGCAGGTGGGTCATGTTTGCTACAGCTCTTGCTTGTCCACCCTAGGGAGGTCCCTGTCCCTGTGGGACACTGGTGGCACTGGTGTCCCCAGACAGCTCCTCTCCATTGGTGGTTTCTCCACAAGCTGCTCCAGGAGGATGCTGCCTCCTTGGCTGGGGGACAGCAGGGGCATCACTACCCTGTGCCAAAACTAGCTGTGATGAGGCCTCAAACCAGACTCCCCCCCCAAGCCGTGGGCATGGAGGATGTTCATAAGCAGCCAGTGGCTCTTGGACCTGCCTCAGTGGCTTCTGCGTGGGTCAGAAGCTCTGTCCTAAACCCAACGCAGCCTGTAGCAGAGGCAGGATGCATAAGTACCACAAACACATTTTCCCCCTTTTTTGGGGGAGAGGTATGTTTTTGGTTTGGTTTTCTTGGTTTGGGGGATTTTTTTGGTCTAACTGCTGCGGCGGGAAAAAGCGAAGGGTTGAGGCACATGAGCTGCTCCTCCAGCCTGAAATATTTTACACTAGGGGGGAAGTTTCTCTCTAATAGCTCCCTTTTTTGGGGACTTCAGGAACAGCTCTTACTCCTAAAGGTTGGTGTTGCCTCCACAGTCCCCCAGTGCTAACACAGAGCCTGAGACGAAGAGCTCAGCTCCGTGTACACCGAGTTCCTCAGCAGGTCCAAGCGGGTCCGTCGGGGAATATTAGCTGTGTCTTGTCCAAAATAGTTACAGACCAGCTCAGCTCCCCAAAGCACATTGCAGGAAGCCAGATCGTGCACCCACTCCTGGATGTATTCCTGCCCCTGCCCTCCTTGCAGAGCTGGGCATAAATGAGGCCCTTGATACCTCATGGTAATTAATAGTGGTTTTCACTGGGGGTTTTTTTCTCCTTTATTTTTTTTTCCCCTCTCCTTTGTTCTTCTGCTACGCGGCACATAGGAGACTTGTAAGACTTCACTCTCTTTCACCTGGATTTGCTTCTGCCCTTTCTGGTGGAGAAGAGGGATTGGAGTGTATTAACTTAATTGGCAAACGTATTGTTCAGACAGCTGTGACGGAGGTGGCTGCCTGTGGTAGCCGTCAGGTTAAGCAGCTCCCAGAAGCTTCTCGGTATCTCCCCGCCAGTTCAGGATCACCCAGCTTTGAAGTGGTCTTGAGGGGTAATGCACGGTGGGCTTGAAGAGAAGGTGCTTAGGGAAAAAGGGGAATGAAGGGAAAAAGAAGGATTCAAGGGAGCCGCATGTTTGAGATGTGTGGGAAAACTCCCTGTGTAGCACAGGGGATTTGGATGGGGCGTTGCAGAGCTGGCCACAGCATTCCTGTTGGTGTTATCAGCCATCCAAATCCAATAAATAAGTTCTTAAACCTCAGATTATTGCTATTTTATGCTTAGAAAACCTGAGCTGAAATGGCCTTTTGTAGCCCAGGTCCCTTCTGTTCACGTGATGCTCTGTGCGCACCGCGGTGAGGTGGCGTTACAGGGCTGGCTGGTCCCAAAGATGACAGCAAAGATGAAGAATCCAGTGTTTGGGCACGGACCTGGCAACTGGAGAGGTTATCTCAGGTGATTATTTTGATGACAGTGATCCAACAAAATGGTAGCTTTATCCACTGAAGGATCTTGCTGGAGCTACAGCAGCCCGGGGGTTAGGTACGGGAAATGGGATGTTGCAGCAGTTCCCACTGGATGCAGAAGTAGCAGTAGGTGTGAATTTTACAGCTATGATAGAGGCAGAAATGTCTCTTCTCTGGTACCTTGGCCATGTAAGAGGCTTGAGCACATGGGGTGGTATTGACATTTCTTGGTAGGGAAGCAGATTTCCAGCAGGCAGGGAGCTATGACAAGAAAAATAGCTAAATCTCTTCGGCTGTATTGATGGCCTCCCAGAGAAACACTGTCAGTCCAAAAATGAACAGTCCCCTTCAGTCAAACGTGTCTTTAATGAAAAATATATACCCACAGACTTTCTTTCAGCCTGTATTATTAATGTGACCTTTACTCAACTGCTTCCCTCTTCTTTTGATTTCTGTGAATAAACGTAATTAGGAAGGTGTGCGTTTCACACGCTGCCGCCGCGTTTCAACAAGGGGCTCCGATGCTGAGGAGGCGAAGGAGATGGTTCCCAATTAACTCCTTCAGTAATGCAAAGGCAGTGGCAAGTGGAGGCTTAGCCTGTGTTTAAAAATGCCCTTGAGAAGGTGGAAAAGGGTCTGGCCACGGGTGGTGCAAGGAGGCATTTGCTGCTGTACACGGAACTGGGATGAGGCAGAGCTTCGTGGCGCTGGGGTGCTTCAAAGTAGAGGAAAGCATGACTAAGGCTAAAAGCTTTTGCCCAGAAATAGTTTGTTTTCAACACTGTGAAGAGAAATTAGCTGGCTCGGGTAAGGAGGAGGAATGTGATTTTTATTTTTTTTTTTTTTTGCATTAGAAACACGCAGCTCTGAATTGCTCGGTTCAAGTGCTCGCCGCCAAACGTGCTGCTTGGAGACAAAACCATGCCTTGTCTGAAAAGCTGTCGCAGCCTGAAAATGAATGTCCTAAAATCAGGATGGAGGGAGGGTTTGAAACGGCCTGAGTCTCTGAACCCTGCTAGTAGTGAGCCTGGCTTTAAATAAAACCAGTATTTAAATGTTAAAAAAACCCCAAACAGCCACCCTTCAAGGCAGCACCTTTTCCATTTTTTACTGGTCCCAGGACAGTTTCCACAGCCCAGAGGAGCGTGTGGGCAGCCAGGGCTCAGCTCTCCCTGGCACACATTGAAAGCTGCCCTTACCGTGCCCTTAAAACCCTTTTTTCCTACGACGGTGCCAAGAACACGTTTCCTCGATGCGCAGAGAAATGCTCGCTCTTTCTAGTTCTACAGAAGCCACTTAAAATCTGTTTTCGGAGCCTCTCATTTCATTCCTTGCTGCACAGTGCTTGGCTCCGGGGTGTCTTTGGTGGCAATAATTCAGTATTTCTCCAGCACTTGGTGTTTGAGGGCCTCGAAATATGCTGAAAATAAGGACTTGGTGAAAACCCCCACCACAGCGCAGCTTCAAGCTGCGAGTCCCGGGTGTCCTTATAGCATTGGGCTAAGGGACAGAGAAGTGGTGTGTACTGACAGCATATGGCTTTAATAAAGAGCTTGCTAAAAACAAAGCAGGAATTTACGGTACTTTGGAAAACTGCAGACAACTTGCAATAAAATGAATGTTTGCGTGCCCTTTGGACAGCAAGCGTCTGTGACCGTTTGTAGGAGGAGCTTCTCACTTAGATGTGAGTATAACAATGGGGAGGTCACTCTGAGCTGAGGGCACCTCCTCTCCTCTTGTTTTGGTTTCAGCTTCTGTTCTGGGACTAATTTGTCCATCATCCTTCCCTCTCCTTTGTGCTATTTTCTTCCAGAAAAAAATCTTGCAGCTGAGTAGGAGGAATCAGGCCCTTCGCAAGCTGGAGCTGGGTCACATCCAGCCATGCCTGAGGTCCTTCTGCATGAACATACCCAAAATATTTTGGAAAAGGTTCCTGGAATTTGGCAGGAGCAGGCTTTTATGGAAGAGCTTCGGCTTTTGCTAGTCTAAGTTTGAAGCCTTTGGAAAAATCACAATTCACATGACTTGCTTGAAGTCCCTTGGCCAAACTTTTCTCTGATGGAGGCTCGTTATGTGCTGTCCTCTTTTTTGACTGGAGTTGCTGAGCTCTGATTTGGGGATGAAGCCGGCAGGACATGTCTCTCCAGCACGTGCACTGTTGTCTAATGCTACTACACAGCTGGAAAAACCCCCAAGTATCCTCATCCCAAATCCCTGATGCTTTTCTCTCTTAAGTCTTTGTTCCCTTTTGGTAAAAATAAAGGTTACAGTATTAATACTGCCTGTTGTGGCATATAATAAATTCATTCATATTTCTGGAGCACTAAGTAGTGTAGTTGTAATGCTGTGGGCAGGCCTGTGAGAAATGAGTAATTCTGTCTTCAAAGCAGGGTTGATTTGTGTGAAGGCCTGAGTTTGCCATTAACGATGAGGGGAAAACAAAATGTTGAAGAGCTACTCCTTAAGCGAGCATCCCCCCTCTGCGCAGAGGCAGGGCTGGGGGGTCCTGCGGGTCCCCGGAGTAAAACATAACCCGTATCACAAGGAAACCAGCCCCAGAATTCTTAGAAAGTCTCATTTCTAAATGGTTGCATTCACACCCCTAGGTTTATCTTGTTTCTTGCAACACCTAAGGGTAAATATTGTGAATAAAACAGGCAGTTGGTGGTAGTTTTTAACATTTGGGTGCATTTGCTTGGGCTGCGTGGAGCTGGTTGTCCGCTGGCTCCAGAGCAGTGGGAAATTGCTGGCAGAAGTGAATTTTTCAGCCCGGTAGAAGTGGATTTTTCAGCCCAGAATAAGTGAACTCGTAGGATCAGCTCCTGGGAGCATCGGGGCTGCCCGTGCTCCTGCCCCAGCGTGGCAGCACCGCTCGGAATGGCAGCGTGTGTCACTCGTCCCTGGGGAGAAGAGGGAAAGGAGAGTTGGGAAGAGATTCGGTTACGATACCAAACGCTACTAAGAAACACCGGGAACCTGGTGGCTGTGGATGAATAGCCCGCAACCAGGAAAAAAAGGGGTTTGTGGGGGGAAATCATTGCAGACATTTATTACTATAAAGTATTTGCTCCACTTTAACATGTGTATGTACGTGGGGATGTGTGTGCATCGGGGGGTTACATTTGAACCATCACACAGGCCACAACTGAGTTGTATTTTCGAGTCCTTTGGTGTAGCTCATTAGGGTATTTTTCTTGCCTTCTAGATCTAATCACAGCCAGCAACACAGGTTGAAGCATTTCAAGTGGGTTTGTTTTTTTTTTTTTTCCCCTTTCGTCGTCTTATCCGGCTGCCCTTTTACCGTTGTTATTGAACGCCGGGGCTCATGTTGATTTGCATGCCATTTTGCTTTTGATCTCCATGGCAACCGCTACCAAATGGCCTGAGAATAATAGAGGTGCTTTTTGGAGCCGTAAGCAGGCTCCGTGCAGAGCGCTGATGCCGGAGGTTTGCACCAAAATAAATAAATAAATAAATAAAAACGAAAATGAAGATGGCTGTTGTGGCAAGGAGCCTCACGAGCGGGGCAGCGCGGTCCCCTCTCCCTGTCCCTCTCTGGTCGTTCCGTATGACGGATGGTTTTGACAGCCACTTAAAAGAAATAAACACCTGGGGAGAGGGATGTAGGGAGGGATGGAGCAGCTCAGTAGTGGCTCCTGGCAGATGAGGCTGCTGTTTGGGACCAAATCAGTGTGCATATTGTAGGCAAGAGGGACATTGGAAAAAAGATTGTCTGCACCTTTCGAATAGGTTATGGCAGTGCCGCGCAGCCCCCGAGCCCACCAGCCCCTCTGGGCCTGCTCGGTCCTCGCCTGGCTCTGTCCCAGCGGTAGCGGGAGAAGTTTGGGATCGCTTCCGTGCTTTCCTCTTCTGGGATATTTCCTCCTTCTTTAACTTGTTTTAGCAAGTCGCAGAGTTTGTCAGCGAGATCAGCATCTTGCTGGGCTGGGAAACGGGGCATCGAGCTGTGCAGCCTTGAGGAAACCCTTTATTTTCTCTCCTCCATGAGACCCTGAGCCCTGAGGGTGGGCAGGTCGGGGATGGCCCATGGGAGAGAGCAGCCTCCGGCTCTGCCCAGTGCTTGCCCAGTGCCGCAGCACCCGGCTCTCCAGACCCTGGAATGTCAGCAGTAATAAAATCCTCCTCCTTATGGACCTGACCTAACACTTGGCAGCAAGGCACAACTGCCGGGTGTTGGTGTGTGAAGTCCTCTCTTGGTTTCGCCCTCGTTTTAAGGATGTTAATCAGAATGCCCTCCCCTGTCATGCCTCCTTTCCAACCCTGTTAGCGTTCAGAGGTGGTGTCGCGTCGTGGCAAGGGAGGATTTGTACCCGTTTCTTCAGGTTCTTGGGCAGGAGCCAGCATCAACAAACCTCAGGGCAGAAACGCGGCGAGGGGCAGGAAATGAGGGAGCTGTCGGGCTTCGGGCTGCGTTAGATCACTCCAAAGCACGGCTTAAATTCAGGTTTGCAATTTCCTCCCTGCCACTTCCTCTGCCATAAGCCCCTTTGCCTGCCACAACCTCTTTGTCAAAACTGCAGCCAGGCTCGTTTTCCAAGCACTGGGCTGGCCATAGCGTCCAGGGCGCTGGGGGAAAGAGCGAGGGGCGAGCGGATGGACATAGGGATGGATAAGCACGGCCGCAAGGATCACCATGACAAAAGTTGGAGATTGTTTTGCTCAAAAACTGCTCCAACCTCCTTTCCTTGCTGCTCTCAAGCAGCTTGCATGAACGGCGGAGCCCCGGCTGCTGCCAATAGAGGAGCTGCTGGAGGAGAAACAGCCCCTGGAGCAGCTTCCAGCTCCTGCAAGGTGACTTCCAGCCTCTCCAGAGCGTGCTGCTGGAATTCGCCACGGCGGAAGGTGGCTGAGATCTCTTTCCATCAAAGGCAGCGAACTGCACAGCCGGGTGCCAGCCAAGGTGGCACGTCCCCGGGGCAGGAGCACGGGAGCTGCAGGGTGGCCCCGGAGCTGCTGTGCCAGCCAGTCCCGCCTGCTCCTCCCTCCTCAATTAACACAGTCACCATAACTTCGTTATCCTGGGCATGAAATAAGGCTAATGAATCATGTCGCACTTTGAAGCCACGTTAGATCTGGAATTTGACACAAGCTTTTACATCTCTGTCACTCCGCCCCCTCCGCTCCCCCCAAACCCAGGCGGGCCATCTCACTGTTTACCTGTCAGTCAGCAGAGGAATTTGCATGTTAGTTAAGCTGTTAGCATGAGTAATTACTGAGTGGGTCAGCGACTCCTCCCAGCAAGCCGGTCTGAAATGCTTTGCCTAGCAAGCGACGTCTCTATCGCTGGAGGACTGGCAGCTCGCAGTTGGGGAAATGAGTGCAAAAGATGACTCAGGGCTAATTGCACGCTTTCACTATCGCTTGGGTGTATGCTGCAGGCTTAATTAGAAAACAGATTGGTCCCTCAAAGCGTGGATGGAAAGCTGGAAGATCGGTGTGTTTGGGACAGGGGTAGAGGGAGAGGGCGAAGGGGAGGCTTGCCCCTTGGCAGCGGGGTGACCCTCAGGGAGCGAGGTGGGACATCTGCAAAGAGAGGCAACAGTCTGCCTCCAAGCTTTTGTTTTCCACCAGCGACAAGCAGGAGAAATCAAGTGGCTCTTTGCCACCTTCTCCAGTAGGAAGGGCCATCCCTGCCTGAGCAGGGACCTGCAGATGTCATGGTGTCTGGAGAGCTCACCTGCAATGGCTTATTTCCTGAATCTTTCTTAGGATTTACCGTCCCCCAGACTATCTTGCCACCTTTAGTGCATCACTCTTCTCCGTATCTCTGTTAGAAAGGGGGTGTTGTTCCCAGAGAGAGTGGGTGACACATCACAACATCAGTTGACATCACAGAGGTGGATATCACGAGGGAGGAGTGGGTGGGTGACCCTGTCTCAGCCATGAGGGAAGATCCATCTCATCTTTGCTGGAAGATATGGTTTTTTTCCCAACACCCATGTGTCATTGCACCGGTGAAACCCCAGAAGAGTCTGTGACTTATTCTCGAGCGT
This sequence comes from Rhinoptilus africanus, assembly GCA_013400135.1. Classification (NCBI taxonomy): domain Eukaryota; kingdom Metazoa; phylum Chordata; class Aves; order Charadriiformes; family Glareolidae; genus Rhinoptilus; species Rhinoptilus africanus. The sequence goes on from VXBO01008747.1 coordinate 209,686, forward strand.
CTTGGTCCATGCCAAGGTGCATCTGATTGTCAGCTGTTTGAAATTGCAGATTTATCCTGGAGAACATCAATCCTCATCTCCCCGGAGTTCATATTAGCAGAGCGGGCAGGGAAACTTTGGTTCTTGAAGCCGTCTCCTGCTGCTGATGTGCAGAGGAGGCATCTCAGCAGCAGAATAAATTCTCAGGTCATCCTGGGATCAAAAGGAATGATAAAAACTAATTGGGGAGGCAACTGCCCCGGGGACTGGCAGTGGGAGAGCAGCGGGTGGGACTCCAAAAGTGGAAATCTTGTGTGGACGCTTCCCATTGCAGGAGATTTTGTGTAAGTTGGGGCTGGGCTGGAGCAGGGCCACGGGTAAGAGAGCTGTAAGAGCTGCAGCCGCACGTAGGGTCTAGCACCGGCTGGAGGAGCTTTGCACAAACACCAGCAATAAGTCACAGGGAAAAACTTGTTTCCCTTATTTTCAAGTTTGTGTTGTTTTGGCGTAGGCAAAAAACCATGTTGGTTTGGGGTTTGTTTTTTTTTTCCAAAATATCCCTTTGAGTTTTCAGTGAAAATAGCGTGCAAAAATGGTATGAAACAGAACATAATTGTAGAAACTTGTGACGTTTTGTGATTGTTAACTTCACAGAGAGCCGCTGAATATTTTTTTAATACGTATTTGTACCAGGACAGTGCACTGAGCAACCTCTGAGTTATCACAATAGGGCCTAAAACTAGCTATTTTATTAATGTTATTGTTTAGTCGTTTATGGGATACTGATGTTTGGTACGACTTGAAATAGCTGCGTCTCTAGGTCAGGTTTTCTCAGCTGTGCGGGAGTGGGTTTGGTGTCTTCTTTCATTCCACTGAGTTTTCATGTTTTCTTTCACCTACAAGATTTCATTACGTCATAAATGGGAATTGCTGTGAATTAGACAATGTTTTAATCAGGGCTGAGTAACAGATGATCTGACCGATATAAAAATACTACAGGGTTTCAAGTCTTACGTTGTAATGTGTCATTGAACCGTACTGCTTGCTGCTACTACTTAAATGCTAAGCAATAACGTAAAATTGTAATAGAAGAATGGTAAAATATATTTTTAAAAGATCTCACCTCAAAATTTGAACTTTTTTGATATTTTTGTTAAACTAAGGATTTTTCAGAGGGAATGTTTTGTAGGATTTTTTTTCAACTATTGAATGGGTTCAGACTCCAATTTTTTCCCAAACATCAGCACTCAGTGTAAACCACAAAGACGGTGTTTCGACTGGCTTTGGTGTTGACTGTACTTACCAGAAGCCCATGCAGCAAAGTCCATCCCTTTCACAATTCGTGATGGCTACGGAATAAATCTTTTTTAAGGTAATGTTTGTTCTGAGTATAAATTGCAGTTGTTTGGAATGCTTAAACTTTCAAAAGGACCTGCTCTAAAAGCCCAATTTTGAAACAATTGGATCGTGAGTGTAATATGAATGTAGTTAAGATGATAAATGCAGCTAATTTTCTCCCTCTATTAGCCCCTTTCACATGCTACTTACAAATGCCAGTCAAACTCGGCAATCCTTTCATTTTATTATGCAGTGACGAGGAGGTTGGATTAAAAATACATGATGGCATTTTCTAACTTGGATTTATAAGTACCACTACCGTATCTAATTTTGGGCTGACATTTGCCAGGCGCAGGGGGAAGCGTGGTTTGTTGGTGCGCGTCGGGAGAGAGCTGCCTTCTCCTCCCGGGGCCACCGCGGAGTCTCCCCGCGGGACCCTGCCTGAGTCGCTTCATCTCCCCGCGCCCCGGTGCGGCGGCAGGGGTGGGACGAGGCCTCTCTAATCGCTGCCTGCTGAGCAATTAAAGCTGCTTCTGCAGGAGGTGCAGCACGTTGTTGTTGTGGGTCTCGTCCTGCCGTTCCCCCGTCTGGCAGTGAATCCTGTTCAGCCGTTACCCTGATATTGCAAGAAGCTTAATTTCTTGGGCTTCCTCTCCAATACGTGTTCTCAACCTTATCTTAGGACAGTCGTTCTCATCTGCTCATCTAATCTCCAAGGCCATCTCTCCTGGATGATCCTTCCAGCTGGAGATGTTTCCCTTTTTGGTCTGAAGTGGTACAGAATGTTGTATGGGTTGTACGTATGAGGCTGTATCCAGCCTTTCTGGCAGCCACAGCAGATCTCACCCTCCCCAAAAGCTCCATCCTTCACCCATCTCTTCTTCATCGTCCTGAAGCTGTATTTCTCCAAGGTCTATCTTAGTGTAGCATCATCCAGATGCTGAATGCTAACAAAAGCCCAGCTGTGGGAGGATTTCTGGTGTGTTGGTCTGCTTTTCCTTTTTCATCTTCCTCTCTGTCTTGCCTTCCCTTATTACTATTTTTTTTTATTATTGCTGTTGTTAGTATTAGTATTATTTATTATTATTTCCATGCAAGTGAGGCACTTGCTATTCTGGGTTCATCCAATTACAGTTAGGTCTGTGACTCGGGTCCCAGAGGTGAAACGCCCTGTGTCCAAGCCATCAGCTCGCCAGATCAGCTATTGTTTCTTTAAACGAAAGGGACACTAAAGTCCAATTATTGCAATAGAATGGGCTGCTTCTTTAAACTGAAGAATTTGACTCAGCTCAAGGGATATTTGTGATTGCCTCTGGCTTCCCTGGAGCTAAAAAATTATATGCTTTCCCTCTTCACTAAATTAAAACATAGTTGGATTGGTAGTGGGACTGAAGGAAGTCCCTGCCTGAAACCCCAAGCGTCAGCCTGCTTTGCAAACTCTAAGCTAGTAATTGGTTTGGAAATACTGAGTGAATAGGTAAAAAGGCGATTTGAGCTGGATAATACAGACTGCCTGGAACAGCGGGGTTTGGCTTTCTTGCAAGATTTTGCAGCATTGAGTTGTTAATTTCAGATTTTGATACGTAAACACAATTAATGTGTACTCTGTAAACACTAGATATAGTTCTGTTTCAGTTGCACCTTATCCTCATTTAAGTTCTCATTAAGCAATTCCTTCGTTTCTCAAATGTGAAACTTGAGCCGTGGGTCTGCCGTTCTCTCCTCTCACAACCTCCAAAACACCTCTTGCTGGCATCTAGGCTGGGACAGGGCAAGACTTGAAGGGAGAGCCCATGTCGTAGCTGAGAGGAGCTGCAGTGCTCATGGCTGGGTGATCACACGGGCCCAGGAAGCCCATCCCGTGTCTGACGAGAGCTGGTGGTGGTGGGATCCCAGCTGGTGGTGGTGGGATCCCAGCTGGTCTCCGTCAGCAGCTGATGGTGAGCATCCATGGTCCCACAAATCCGCTGTACCGTTTCCACGTGCAGAACAATGAGGATATGGTTCTTTGAGCAACATCTACTTAAAACAAGCAAAACCACCTTTATGGAAATGTTTGATTCCTGGCATACTGGTAGAGCTCAAGCACCAGACTCCTGCTGGCAGCCAAGGGCAGGGGCGTTTAGAAAAGGGGCAAGTTATCTGTGTGACCCACTCTGGTGGGGCGTGTGTGAAGCCAGGGCCGAAATACAGGCTGCTCTCCTGCCAGTGGTGTTGATGGAGCCTTGTCTTTCCAGAAGTGAGTGTCTGGTGTGTGATCACTCAAGTATATACTCAAAAATCATAATCCTATGGACAAACCAAAGTCATGAGGCCTATAATTTGGGAATATGATAAGGGACTGTAGGAAGCGTGTTATCAGAAACGATGCTAAGCAATGCCTTGGGAGTTGCCTTTGAGAAAGGTGCAGCTGAGCAGTAGCAGTTCATCTGAGCAAAACCCTGCCATCCTCCAGAAAGCTCCAGGGCACCTTTCCCTCTGCTCCGGGCTCTCGCTTGGCTTAAGACATGGGCACATTTCATCCATGTCCAGCCAAGGGATGGGGGTTGGGTCTCAGAGCTGTATGATGAAAGTGAAGTCTCAGGAGGTGGTTTAAGATGCCTTCAGAAACATGAAGGAAAGCTCTACATCCTGGTCCGTGAGACCTTGCACAGGAGTGTTTCCACGTGGAGTCTGAAACTTTTGCTCAGAGGGTTAAATGACACCAGTCATAATAGCTGAAAAACCTGTTTCTCTGGAGAGGTCCTTCCCTACTTCAGCCCAGCTTTGAACACTGTCCCACCATGGTCTAGCTCAGGTGGCATCATCAGGAGATTCGGGGAATAGAAGAGCTGGATTGACTTCCCCCCTAGTGCTGATGGCCTCTGTCTCATCCCTCAACTGGGAGAGTCTCCCAAAGGGCCGAGGAAGATGCTCCAGGCAGGGCCGATACAGTGGTTTGCAAATCCGCTGGAGAGCAGGCATGGAGAGCTGCACCGGCCGCAGCGCCGCGTCCTGCAGACACCCGTCTGCTCCAGGGCGCCCAGCGCCGCCCCGAGCCTCTGCCTCATTGTACCATTTACTGAGGTTATAACATAATAGCTATGCAAAGTAGTGTCTCCTTTTCTCTTTTTTTTTTTTTTTCCTTTTGTAAGTGAAAGTAAGTCTTCGAAGCCAAGGTTAACAATATATATTTATGAGTTGTAGCCAGCTGCTTCTGTGTTTGCACATGTGTTTGTTAATGAAGAGTAACCTAAGGGTCAGGTTATTATGTAAATAACCATTGTCAAGGGTAAAGGTGAAGAACCCAGTAATGAGTTGTGTCTCTCTGTCTCTCTCACGAGCCACTAATGAATATTGGATATTGCCATTTGCAGGGCTTTTTACCCTCATTTTATCAGGGGGTGAGGGGCAGGGGTGGCAAGAGAGGAAAGAGAAAGAAGTAAATTTGTAATTAAGCCGAGACAAGTTCTTTTTTCCCCTCTCCCCAAAACAGATAAAGCGAGTTATTTCTTCTGTAGGAATTGCACATATATATACATATATATATATGTATATATTTGCACGTATATAGAGAGATAAAACTGGCCTGGCCTGTGTTTGGGCAAAAATTGCCTTCCATCGCCAGCTCCAAGCTGCATCATTTCTTTTGAGCCTTTGCAGCTCTCACTTTAGAAGATGCCCACAAATCAACAGTCTGCATCTTTGCAGATAATACTTAACGGAGGCGAAGCCAGCAAGCCATCGAACAGACTTTCCATTAGGAAGGTTAACAGCAAACCTGCCTGCACAGGATTACTGACAGAGTGTGAACAGAAGGTGCAGTCTCATTGCATATGCTTTTAATATCATGCCACAGCCAGGGAAGCCTTTGGCTCGCAGACACCTGACACCCAGCGCTGTTGTTAGGGTAAGAGTGCAAATAGGAGCGGAGAGCCTTTCTCACTTCCCTGTGAAAGCACAGATGCCAAGGTAGCATAACACTGATTTTATTATCCGCTGTGCGGGGTACAGCCAAACAGACTCGCTCTGGGAAGTTAATAACAGCCTTGCCCAAAAGCGATGTATCCCTGCAAGCCTCTGTTCCCCAAATTTTAAATTATAGGTGATTACTGCCCACCTCTAACACACTGAGTTAAAGGATTTGATCTGCGTGGTCCGGGGTAGGGATTATCTTTACTCTGTGCTTTGTGTGTAGCCTGAGAAGGGTCCCCTCTGCCCACGGCTGTACACAGTGTGATCACCACTGCATCCCGAGCGCATCCCTGCCCTTGGAGAGGGACTGGGCACATCCCTGCCTTTGCAGAGGGACTGGGCACATCCCTGCCCTTGGAGAGAGGGACCGGGCACATCCCTGCCCTTGGAGAGAGGGACCAGGCACATCCCTGCCCTTGGAGAGAGGGACCGGGCACATCCCTGCCCTTGGAGAGAGGGACCGGACACATCCCTGCCCTTGGAGAGAGGGACCGGGCACATCCCTGCCCTTGGAGAGTGACCGGGCACATCCCTGCCCTTGCAGAGGGACTAGGTGCATCCCTGCCCTTGGAGAGAGGGACTGGGCACATCCCTGCCCTTGGAGAGGCATTCATAAGGACCGGGCACATCCCTGCCCTTGGAGAGGCATTCATAAGGACCAGGCACATCACTGTCCTTGCAGAGAGGGATCAGGGAGCCCAAAGCCAGAATCACCCAGCAGATTTGTGCATTATGTGCCTATCTCCCAGAAACTCTGCTGGGACCTGGGGGCCAGACTGCTTAGCTGGGCAAATCCCAGCAGGTTCATTTCTTTCCTCCAGGCATCCTTTAACTCACGACTATTTTCTTAAACCTGGGCCTTAGAAACCCCTGGGCCAGGGAAGGATGAGTGGCGTGTCCATAATTCAGGCACGGATACATCCCATGGTGCCTTCTAGTGCTGTTTGTGATGAATGTCAGCGAGGCAGAACCCCAGGGGGGAATCTGTCAAAAAATAAACAGTAAAAATAATAATAATAAGATGCAATGGTCAATAATTACCCGCTAGACGATGGCAGCATTTGTTTTTAAATGAAACTTTGCTCACCCTCCTTAAATGTCAAAGCCAGGAGTCAGCGGTAATGGGGGGGCTGGGGTGACAGGGGGAACAGAGGCACCCCGAGTTGCACGGTGAGATCCATAAATGGCTGGAGGTGCCGGAGGAGGAGGCTGCGACGTCTCCACCAGCCTCATTTGGTGGTTTGAGTAATGTCATGTTGCCACTAGGGTGTCTCTGCAAACAAGATATTGCATCTCCAAAGAGTTCCTCGCGCAAATAAAAAGCTAAATAGAAATGACGGGCTGACGAGCTGAGCCTGTGCTTTTTACTTTTATGATTGAGAAATAGTTGTTGAAATTGTCAATAAAAATAAATAAAATTAAGTTTCCCTAGTTAGGTGAGGAAAGGCAAGCCTACCTTTCTTTGCTGACAGGCCTTTTTGTTCTGTGTTGGCTTTTATATATGTGAAAAAAAAACACCATTGAGAGCTTCCAGGGAGCTGCACTGGGGCGGTTATAGCCATTTTTACATCCTTTATATGGGCTTAAATCCATTTACAGATGTGCTGTAGACAGAGAGACATTTTTTACAAGTAATTGTCATGTATACAAGGGTCCTTATGTGTCACAAAAAAATCTCACTTAAGAGAAATAAATGTGCTTTTCATCTTTTGTTGGCATGAGCAGTGGTGGTTGGGAAGAGGGTAATTGGTGATCTTTTCCACTCTGATAACCAGGACAAATAGGGGGGAAGCAGAGAGTGGCTGTGGCTTTGCTCTCCTCCCCACTTCTCTCCTGATGGAGCACAGTTCGAAGGCACTTCTCTGGTGGAGCTTTCAGTCTAAGCAATAGATACGATAAATCCCACCAGCTGAACCCCAGGGGTGGGTTAGAGGAGAGCCGCGCTGCCCTGGGTGACCTCGGCAATGCTCAGCGGCTCTTCTCCAGCATAACTGCAGCTCTCGCCTGCGACAGGGCTCACTGATGTCGCCTTTACCCCTTCGGCAGCTCATCAGGACGTCTCCGCTTGCTCTGAGGCCATGTTAGATGCGATGGAGATGCAGAGGTCTGCCTCTTTATTGCCTTTATTTGTAGGTTAGAATTTCCCTTTTGTAATAAGTCCCATGTGGGGGGTTTTTTGAAGGTTATTGCACTTCTCAGGGGCTGAGATTTAAAAGACTCCCCGGAGGCAGATGGAGCTTTGATAACATTATGCATCACCTGTGCCCCAACCTCTTGGAAAACCCGGGAGGCTGCAGATACCTCCCGTGGGGGCCACTCGTGTTGGGAAGGTGCCGGTGCTCCCAAGTGGAGGTGTGATGATCATTCCTGATTTTGCACAAGGCATTTCACAATATCTGTGTGTTTCCCCAGGGGATGCTATTCTGTGATATTGCTCCAGAGGAAGAAGTCAATAACGCAACCGGGCTGTATGCAGGGAGCTCTGGTGAGCTCTCAGCGACTGGTTAGGCTAAGGGAATAACAGATGTAAGCAGCCTTTGCTGATGGAGAGTTAAAGCAGGCCCACAACTCAGGCCATGTAGCAAAAGGTGCGTCTTTCATTGCATAGATTTACTTACAAATAGTTTTTCAGTCAATAGAAGTCAAAGCAGGAATGGGACCGGGGAGTTGAGGCTGCGAAATGCAAGAAGTTTAAAATGATACTGAATGCCCATCTACAACACAAGCTTCGTTTTTGCAGTATATGATTTCTATTTAATAAAAGCTTTATGCCAGTAGGTGCTTCACGGCACACCTGTGGGCTTGAAGGTGCGTGTAGGTTTGAGATGTAGGGTAGAGCGTGGCCTTGAAATCAGGGACAGGTGAACAGAAAAGGCGGCTTGATAAATAATGGATGAATCGCGCTTGGTTTTGCTGATGATGTAGTGACCTTTTGGGAGGTAAGAAACAAAGAAACAGCAAATGACCAGCAATACTGATGAACAGGCTAAGTGAACTGGACACATCATTAACACCAGCATACCAAAATAATTACATGCAACTGGGAGTCAGGCGGTCAGCAAAAACAGAAGCAAGGAAACGGTTCTGTGTAAATTTGAGCTTTCCTTCTCTCGGCAGGTAGGAGGGTTTCAGGGCAATATGGTTTTGGGGGTGGTTGGTGCAACTGAACTTCAGCGTGACTTGCTGTCGAGCGTTTGACGTTTGCACCAGGGCAGACACATGGCACATGGGCTGGCAGAAGTTCCATAGACCAAACTGATTTAACAAGATGAGATATTGTAAAGAAGCACCCATAGAGCAGGAGTTATCCTAAACTGTAGGGAGAAATTGCCAACGCCTAAGAGAGGCCAAAAACCCCAAAGTGCTATGTGGCTGGATAACACACTTTGTAAAAAGAAGGGCATTCATTTTTTTTGTTGTTGTCTTTGTAAAGACAACAGGTCAACCCCAGAGTAGCCACCTCCGTATTTCAGACAGGTATTTAGGTAGTTCTGGTAAGACAGTAAAGCCAGAGTTTGTGAATGGCCAAATATTTGGCTGAATCAAGAGTCTGCTGGCTTTTCTCTGTTGGAGAACATTATTGTGAATGGGGATCTGTTGGCACGAAAGTGGGGCAAGACGCTGCTTTTCACATGCTCATCTGTTTTCACATGAAAACAAGAGTATTCATTATTGGTTATTCATTATTCTCCCATCTAATAAACTTTCTGCCATTCAGGCAGCCAGCGGAAACAGCAACACGCTGCCTTGTGTAGCCCATCAGGCATCCGGAGTAACAGATAATGAATAGGCGAATCAAACATGTTTCCCAAAAACTCCGTCTGAAAATTATTCAAACCAGCAAATGCTCCTGAATAGCAAATACATCTGCAGAAATTAAGCTTGGTTACAGTGGACTTACAAACAGAAGAAAGACGTGAATTTGCAATGAATGACTGAAGTAGCGATGCTTGGCAGTTTCACTTAAGCAGAAATAATGATAATTTTCACTTTGTTTAGCACCTTCCATCTGAAGGTCTCCAAACGCTTTACAAAGTCAATTAATTAGTTGTGGGAAGACCCCTCCCCTGCTACTTTTGGCAGTGCAAGCACCCGTTTAATGCTGAAGTTTAGAGTGAATTTCATATGTTTGCACACAACAAAACACTGCAAGAGCTGTGGGCACAACTCAGCTCTCCTCCACCCCCCCCCAGCCCTCACAGACCCTCTTTCTTCCCCGTTGTTCGAACCAACCTAAAACTTCCTGATAATTTTAAAATTATATCCAATACACACCAATTAGCGCCCCACTAAGCCTACCGCAAAAAGAATGCAAAATCTTTATTGTTTGTGCTAAATAGGCAAAAATGGAGGGGGATATGTAGCAACTTTTAAAAACCAAACTGTTTAGCATGAAACCAGCAATAATTTCAGGTTGGTTTGTTGGGGTAGTTTTTTTTTTTCTCCTTTTTGAGCTTTCCAAATTAAAAAGAAGTCAAGCAATTAATATTTTTGGTTGAAAAAGCCCAGAAATTTTGCTGTGGAAAATCTGCTTAGATTCCTTCTGAGCCTTCTGTGTGTTTAACAGCTGTGCTTAAAAGCAAAGCGCAAGTGCAGAATTAGCAGATATTGCTGGGCTCCGCTCCCTGATCTAAACAAAACCTCTGGTTTGCGTTATGCCTGATCCCTGCCGTACCTGACGCCGCTCCTCTACAGAAGCAAAGAGCATTTACCTGCTGGGGACGGGGCTGTTGCGAGGCTGCCTGCGTTTGAGTTGGGATGTTTGAACAACCAGCGCTGGCCGCGTGGCGGGGAGAGTTAATCCACTGCCATCTGTCTTGATTATGTTTCTATTGTTGGACACCACAGCCTGGAAATCCAGCAATGAAACCCAGTTGTTCTTTGCCATTCATCATAGTTATTGCTGGAGTTGTGTAATGAAGAGGGGAAGTGCTGTTTATTGCTCTCCCCTCTTTAGAAACTATCCTTTAGGGGTAGTTATGGATGGTTATTGGATTGAAGCGCAGGACTCTGGGAGGTCCTCCCTTCTCTCTGTTTATGTCTTGAACCGTGAGGATTAATGGGGTTTTATGTCTACTTTTGCTTTGAGCCTGGTTTGCTGCCTGCTTTTGTTCTCAGTGGCATGAAGTTTGGCTACCTCACTTCTCGCATGAAGGTGACTTGAAGCAGAGCATATTAATATGGCAAAAAGGCAGTCGGTGCGTGCCCTCCGAGGCAGGCACGGCTCTGCCACACCTAAAAGCAGCGAGTGTGGACCACAGGCAGGGTTTAGGCATCAGCATGGTCAGGAATGGAGCTCTTCAAACCTTTGAAAATAGCTAATCAGAAATATCGGTGCTTTAAGTTACAGCTCTTATGTGATTTCTGGAGGCTGAAAAGTCAGAGCAGACACCAGCGGTGCAGGTGAAGGGATGGAGGGGGACTAGGGAACGATGCGGGAGGTGCAACACCCAAACGTACCTGTCACTGGGCTATGAAATGTGTCCCACTGGGGGTTACAAGGAGGATAATTTGGAGGCATCCAAATAAATCTGTAATGACGTCCTTCCATAAGTTGGATAGTCAGCATGCTTGCTATGCAGCAGTCTGAGATTTCCGGGGATTTGAGGTGAAATATTGCAGCCTCTGGCTTTTATGAGGCAGTTCCTACATTAGTGGCCGATTGATCCAGTTGAGGTCGTGTATTAAAGGACCTGAGCTTCCATTCAAAACTCAAAATGACCTTATGCACAGTTCAAACAGTGACTAGCTCTTGTTTTTTAATAATTTTAACGGGTTCTTGCGGTTACTACTCATAAACACAGGAGAGGGGCGGGTGCACTGTTTTTGTGCACTGCTGCAGTGCCACTGGATGGCTGTGACAGACCTTTGGTGGTGCAAGGAGGGTACCACCCGTGCAGATGGCTGCTCGCTGGAGATAACAAAAGCAGTGGCCTTCAGGGAAGTTTTCAGAGCCCAAAAGCTGATGGACCAAAACGGAATCAAAATAGGGTTCTGTGCAAGAAATAACACATTTGGGAGATGCCTGGTATGCAGATGGATAGCCAGCAAGAGTGAATCAGCAGCAATTTATTTGTGCCAGCAATGAGGGAAGGGTGTAAGCATCCTCTGGGATGATAAGCTATGGAGGGAAAGATTTGCCTATCCAGGTGTGGGAGCCCGTACTCTGGCGGTGCTTCTGGGCATGCTATGTAATGGGTATGAGACAAGCTTCAAGGGCTAAAGACATGGAAGGAGTTAGAGATCTCAGTTGTGTTTCCAGATAACGTATAGCCTGTGCCTGTCAAAGCTACTGCTGATAAGGGGATTCTGCAGAAAGTAATTAAAACTCAAGCCCCTGGTATTTATTTAAAGGGGAAACTCTTGGGACTTGATGGGATTTTGTTGAAATGGACCAGGAAGCTGATTCTTAATGTGCTACGGAAAAGCTCAGAGAATTAAATCTAAAAAGAGAGGCCAAGCAAGTTTCACACTGCCCTCACACAATCAGTAACGCTGCAGAAGCTGTTAAGGTCTCTGTTACATGCTGAAAATGCAGGATAAGTCAAGCAAAAAACCCTCCTGGTGACACAGGGAAAAATTTGTTCCTAGAGAAAAGTGTAGATCTGTGTGTGTTGACTTGGAAAGAAACCTGTGCTGTTATTTTGGACTCCAGCTCTCTTTTCCCTGAGGTAGCTATACTGGAAGACAGATAGATCTAAACAGACAGCTTTGCATATTAAGTACCTTTTTTGCTAGACGCTGGTTGTCTGAGAAACTAATTTGTGACAATAGACTATAGTTTAGTAGACATTATCTTAAACAGTTTGCAGTGGAGTGTGGGTTCTGCAATACAACCCTACTGCCTGTTAACTCTCATTGGGAGGGTGGTGGAAAATTATGCCCAAGTAATAGCGTACTCATTGATGGGGTTTGCAAACTCCAAGCCTGATATATTGCTGGCTCTTTCAATTATGGAACGGCACCAATGAAGCATGGATTGCTATCTGCTGACATCCCGTACAGCAGAAAAATGAAAAGCAGGAATTCCTATGTCAGAGTCACTTGAGACACGGGGAAGTATAAAGAAACAGATGAGGCAAAACAAAAGCAAACCAAAAAATGAGCATGGCTTAGGTCCCAAGAGCTGCCATCACTTTATAGTATTCCATAGAGTCCCAGCACTGGGAAACAACAGTTTTAAAGAGAAAGTGGTGTCACATGAAGTTTCCTGCAGTCATGCGGGTTTTGGCCCCTCTGGCAGACTTAGGAAGCGTTGGGAGATGTTGTCATCAGATCCCAGGTGGGAAGAGAAGTCAATGGTGCGAACAGCCAGAAGTGGCCTCTGGGCTGCTCCCCGACAGTCCTCACGTTTGTGTTAGCAGGGTGAGCACAAAGCCAAGCAACAGCCCAGCCGATGGCAAAAGCTCATCGGCAAGTGTTATGTGAATGATTTCTTCTCAAGCACTGCTGGCGTTGAATTTTGGAACAGAAGATGATGTTGGAATCTGAGCTTCCCAAGCGATGGGTGGCCATGATGCTTAAGATATAGCAGCATAATCTCATTTGGCTGCAGGCACAGAAGAAAAAAGCCCTTTGCAAGAGCTCTTTAAGCATTTAGAAGTTGCTAAACTTCCTGGGAAAGGGTCTTTTTTGAGGAAGAGTGCCTGTAGGAAGGCAAGACATCACGGATCCAGATTGACTCCAAGCTGTGGAATTTTCCATTTTATTTCCTGTAGCAACCTAACGCTTCACAATTTCATTCTAAACATCATCGCCCAGGAAAAAGTCACAAGTGAACGCTCTTCCTAATTAAGGCCCCAGTCATGGAGGAATTTAGGTACATATTCACCTTCAAGTCGCCAATAATCCCTTGAAACTTATGAGACAAGTTGTGCTTCAGGTTGTGGCAAGACTCAGGCCTAGATTGCTTTTCTTTTGAGTCATTCTTCCAGTTTACTATGAAATTAAAGAAAACTTACAGGAATTTTTTTTTTTAGGAGATACCCAGGCAATCTGAGAATTATTTTAATGTAAGCTAAATAATTACTGTAAATTCAGAAAGTTTATTTGAAAGAAGCCACTGGACTACAGCTTCCCCTCACCTTAATTAATAGTAAAATATATCGTTGCATGTACATGCACAACTATTGTTGATACTTGCAAGAAACATTTCTGTGTGGCAGTGCTAGAGACAGCAGCTCTACTCTGATGCCTTCTTGACAAAAGAAGCTGGGTTTTTGTTAAGATAATGGTCCAAACTATCCTTTTCAGGGGAAAATCATGGCATAATCAGTTGCAGATATGGGAAGGGAAAGGCAGTGATTTTTGTAAGACAGCAGGGATGGAGTCTCTGGGCCCTGCAACCTACTTTGCCACCGGGTAACTGTTCCTCCATCATTCTGCTGTTTGATCTCACCTCTCCTCAGCTTATTCATCTGGAAGATTCACTTAATTATATTAGTCAACTTCACGGAGGTGTCTTGAAGCTTAATTAAGGTCTGGAAAGCCCGTCAAGAGCCGCTGGCAGAATGCGTTGAAGAAGGGTTGATATGAGACATGGAGATGGGGAAGGAAAAAATGGGGTGATGGGTTTGGGTATATAGCACAGAATAGAATAGAACGGAGCTATCGAGTCACTGTAACTGCCACAGACTGTGTTTTCAGGTTATGAACTCTTGGGAAACCCCAGGCGTGCTGATGAGTTACCAGCATAGACTTTCATTTTCCTGTTTTATGGTACATAAGAGCGCATTATCCTTATTTATTTTCCTTATAGCTAATTTTGAGAGGCGACTGCATACACCAACGTTGTACGTGGAAATTCAACAAACAGCTTCTTTTTTTCCCAACTCTTAGCAAAATCGGCCGATGCGTGAAAGTTGGTCGGGGTACCTGTGGCCAGTTGCTGTCAGCTCTCGTTTCACCCTCAGGAGGATTTTCGCCTGACGCACCCCAAGGGGTGAATTGACATTCATCGCTCCTCCAGGGGAAGAAACATATGGAGGCTCCACCGGGACAAACTCCGTGATTGGAATTGCCAATCAGTGTGTGTCTGAGCCTCAGCTGGGAAAACCTTGCTGCTAACAAGCCTTCATGCTCCCCCAGTTCTCATTGCAATCTGTCAGCCGCTAAGTACGGTTTCAGCAGCGCTCGAGCCGGTGAGCAACCTACGGCACAGCTTATTATGCAGAGGTGGTAGCCTCTGCATATTTTAGGTGCCAGCAGTTGCTATTATCAAGACCTACTAGGTCTTCCCTATCACTTGGTAAAATTGGATGGCCTTAAAAATGAACTACTTGGTTGGAAAGTAAAAGAGAATGCTTTCTGCTTAGTTTGAGGAAAAATTCTCAGATTGTTGCATTTGGGGCATTTAAATACTTCACTCTGCTTTGAAGCTCTGAATTTTGTCTGTTTGTTTACGCTCCTTTTGCTGGGAAATGGCATGCTATTGTTTCCTTATAGTTTCCGTGGAGCTTGAAATTGCTGGCTATGCAGGAGGAAATTAGTTTGTAATTAAAGCCAAGTTAATAGCAATTCCCATGGAGTCTACTTGGTCCTCTTGCTTGGAGCGAGGCGCTGTGCCTTTGTGGTTGCTGTGAGGGTGGTCAGGCTCGGCTGCCCGGCCGGCAGGGAGGTGTTGGAGGGATGGTTATCACGCCGTGGTAACTGCTCAGCACACGTGCAGGCAGGATTTAATGTCTTTCAAGCCCTTGTGCCCCACCAATTAGAGAGGATGACATTATATTGAAACAAGACGACGAGGAACGGAGCGGTTTTCAACCTGCAGCTAGCAGATTATTCTTGAGAGGGGCAGAAAAGCAGAGAAAGCTTCAGGCTTAAACTTGCCATACGCGAGTCTGTGTCTTTACCAGAGGTGATTTTTTTTTAAGGAGACGTTCAAATTGGAAAATGCTTGGAAACTCATTCGTTACAATGTGCTGCCCTGTTGGTGTGGACCAAGTTTTTGTGCCACTGATGCCTGCTACCATGGTGGGGACGAAGGTGCCGCGGTCCCCGCGGTGCAGTTGATGTATCTGCTGAGAAGTGTGCAGAGAGTTGCCTCTTGCCTTGCTCTGTCTCTGAGACTCGGTATGGCCCCACGTCCAGACATCCATGTGCACCACGGTACCTGGAGGTGCCCGTGTGCAGCCGTTTGTACCCTGCATCCCTGTGGCGGTTCCATTGTGTGTCCCACTGGATCGAAAAGAGCTGAGCAGGAATTTATCTGGCTCCTGCCTCTGAGATTCTGGGCTTCATAGTCCAAAAGGGAAGATGATGAGGAAGTGAAGGAAAGTGATTGCCTGAGACCATATGCTGCATTGTCTCAGTCAGAAATTAAATTCAAGATCTCAGTTCCTCCTGCCGTCCCTGGATGTATTTAAAAAGACGTGTCAGTGTGGTGCTGAGGGACATGGTATAGTGGTAACTTGGCGGTGCTTGGTTAATGTTTGGACTTGATAATCTTAAAGGTCTCTTCCAACCAAAACAATTCTACCACTCTGTGATTCTATAGTGTCCGAGGCACAGGGCTGTCTTTGTGCAATCAAACTCTTTGAGTAGTTGACTGCTGTTTGAAGGAACACTGGTGGGATGTGTTTTGGTTTTGTGTAGTTGGAGACACCCTGAGCACTGGCTAAAGGGGGTCCCTGGAGTTTCCGGTGTGACTTGCTTGTATTTTTGAGACAGATTTTCATTCGCCTTTTACACTTATAAAGTTTTCGTGGTTTCAGATGCTGAGGATGAAGGCATGAGGCGAGCTGGAAAGTTTTCTAAATGTTTTCACTGGGCACCTTGTTTCTCAAGGAAACAAGCTTAGAGAGTCATGCTTCTCATGCACATTTGCCTGTTTCTCTTATGAACTCCAAAATCTGTTGGTCACTTTCTAGGCACTGAGGTGGTGGACGTCAAATATATGAATTCCCTGTGTAGGGATGACCAGCAAACTGCCTTCTCGGTGTGCAGATGCCATGGGCAGAGTTTAATGGGAGGGAAGAAGGGGTGCATATGTCTGCTCTGAGCTCTGGACTGCAGTGAAAAAAAATTAAACATCTCAACAGAAATCTCACTTTCACGAGTCACCTCAGCACTTGGCCAGAATCACATGGGGCTTAGCTCCAGCTCTGATGTAAGCATTTAATCTCGTCCTGGAATCGCTGTATATTAGGCACACGAAGTAGCCTTGCACACTTCCATGCTTTCGCATATCTGGGCCTGAAAGCCTGTGTCTACGTGCTATTTAGTTTCCCCGGTGTCTAAGTCACTTGTTGAGAATGGGATGTGGGCTAGATTCAAGTGAGCTTAGAAATCGGAATATAGATGGTGATACTGAAGCCTTTCGCCCAGCTCCTGCCATATCCTAAAGGCATCCGGCTGCATAGGTATCTCTTCACTTTGTCTTAAAGCTTCCCAGAGCTGCTGGCCCAGCAGTGCTGATGGGCTGGATGTTACCAGGAGCAAAGTGAGCCCTCACTAGCACCTTGAACGTGGGGATGTCAATACAAGGTGTGAAGATATTGCCATGGAGAGTGTTTAATTTTTCATAGAATCATGAAACGACTGGGGTTGGGAGGGACCTCTGGAGGTCATCTTGGTCATCTTGCCATCTCTGGTCTTTTCCTTTTGACCTGGTGTATCTTGTGTTCTTCATTTGGAGGAAGGGAGAGTTTGCCCATCCCAGAAGAGCTTGCAGCAAGCCTATGGAGATGGGTTTGACCCACCCTTGAGCTGGATCTCTGCTGACACAGTGAGCCCTCAGAGCATCAAAAGAGGCTCTGGGCTGTGTTGCAAAATAAAACGGTGAACCCTGCTCTGTTCAGTAGAAGGAAAGGCACAGGGCTCTCTCACCACCATCTGTTCCCTTTAACAGCCCTTTTGCCATACCTGGAGGATTCTCTGCCACAATGGGGAGAAAAGACCAAAAGCACTGGACAGAAATGAAAACTTGTGAAATTCCTCCAATGGCTATAATAAACTCCTTGTCCAAAAAAAAAAAATTAAATCTCCTTTTGAAAGGTCGCACTTATGCTGGGTAGGATCCATCTCACCTGGCCTGTGAGACGGTGTCCGGGTCTCGGTATCCGCACTGAGCACTCAGACCTCATTTACTGTCAGCGGAAAGAAATGGGCACCTCCAGAAGGCAATTGGTCTCATCTTGAGGTGGCTGCCTAAAATAGGTCAGACAAATCGCTCCAGTTTCTCTCCACTTATGCATTTAAGAGACTAGCTCGAGTATAGACACTTGCCTTGTGGATCTCTGACACCAGGTGAGATGAATCCCTCCTGAAGTGACAACAAATCCCGTCCTCTCAAAGCAAGGAAGGGAATGGCTGGGGACGTGCCAAATCCTGTGCTGACAGGGTGATGAGTCAACATGTATGAAAAAATGAATATTTCACCAGAACGCCTCAACTTTCGCTCTGACTACTTGGAAGATTTGGGAACATTTGAAGGGGTGATTAGGATTAATCCATTTACCTGAGTAAGCCACTCTGAGAGCCTTAGCTGTAAAACAATATTAGTTATCAGCATCCTCCTGTGACGATGTGGTGTTCTGTGAGTTCTGAAAAAGGAGATTTTCCTTTGAAACAGCCTCTTCGCACTTTCCCTGAGTGAAGTATTTTGCTACTCAGATTTGTGATTTAATAATCATAAATAATAGAGCCCTTAGTGCTATATTTTTAAATGACTGAATGGTGAGAATCTACTTTAAGAAATTGTATGAATGCCTATCACTTGTGTGCATATAAATGTATTCAATTAGCACTCAAATCTTGAGTTATCTCCTGATGGAAGGCAAAACCTTTTGAATTCAGTCCCATGCAAGAAATACTGTGTCATTTAACTCACAAAAGGATGCCATGCACTTAACAGATAATGACTGAAGAGGATTTTGCTGTACTGCCTGCTCAGCTGCTTGTGAGGGCAAAGAAAATAATTCCCCTTTTAGGATCCTATGGGGTAATGAGGAAACCCTCTCTGCACTGATCTCAAATAACACGGAGTAGGGGAAAGGAAATAGCCCGATGGGCTAAACTGGCCGCGATTTCATTGTCGTGGTCTCCCATGTGCTTTCCATGTTTTGTCTGTGATGCTAAGCCAGTGGCTAACCTGTCTCTGAACCTGCCACCAGCACACAGAGATTACTCACCCTGGATACTGCACTTCAGCAAATGCAGAATTAGCCCTGGCTAAGTAATCTTGTTAGCGTGATTCAGTGTTAAATGGATCTCGATTAAATGGGCCTTTATATTGTCCCAGCTGGAGATGATAAGCCTCCACAAGGAAATGGCAGGAGACCGAAGGAAATTGCTTTACTTCAGACTGGGACGTTTAACCCCATAAAACACTTTCTGCTCCCCCTCTGCCTTTACTTCTGCTCCCTTGCACGACACAGTTTACTTTTGGCCTTGGTGGCCGTGGGGGACAGGAGGGACCCGGGGTAAGGGCTGGAGCGTCTCTCTGTGCCACCCATTCCCCAGGACAAGAGCTGGGTGATGGAGATGCATGTGAAAGAGCAGGATGGCTCTGATGGCCGAGGTGGTGGTGGTGGTCTCCCTCTGTGATCTCCCTCTTTTAGGAGGCTAACACCTCCTTCGTTAGGGCAGTGGGAGTTTTTCAAACTCTCCATCCAGGTGTTGGTGCTGGGCTGCCCGAGCATCCAAGGGTCTGTGCAACTAGTGCCGTCGATAGTTTATTAAGCACCAAACACCACCGGGGGAGAATCTGCAGTCTCATCTTAGAAACAGATTGCTTAAAAGTGCCACTGGGACTTCTTGGGGAATGACTTGGGGTTTATCTGTGCGAGATAGAAATCAGCATGGCGTGTTGGTGTATCAGAACCTGACACTTCATTTCTCCTCGCTATTAGATTTGGCAGCGCGCGTACAGGCTGGGTAAGAGGGAAATGGCATTAAAATTCCCAAGGGACTTCAAATGCCAAGATGAACTACGGGGCACTGGTGTGACAGGGATAGAGAGATGGGACCCCCCAGTACCAAAGTTTCCTCCCCTGCAGTGGGAACTGACTTTGCTCTCCGAGGGCTCCTGATATTCAGAAGCAAGAACTGGGAGAGATGCTGCGCTGCAGGTGAAAGTGGGTGAGGTTAGAGAGGAAAAAAAGAATCAGCTAAAGCACCTCATCTCCAGCCCCTGCTAATGGTTATTGTTAGTTATAGGCTTCCTAGAACAGATAACAAGGTGGACATCAAACCGCCTGTCTTACCCCCACATCAGCACGTGCTCTCCTCCTGCCTCTCCTCTCATTCTGCTCTGTATATTATCCAATAAATTTTCTCTATCCGTCTCTGATGTGACTTCAAAATATGGATTATCTCCCCGGAGTCAGAGACCCTAACAGGACACACAGAAAATCTCTGCTCCGTAGCAAGTCAGATGGTCTGATATCTTTTTTCCGGACCTTTGACAGAAATATGGTAAACGTGCAATTACTTGAATTTTTTCCATAAATTTTGCATTTGAGGTGGATTTACATGCTTGTGATATTTTCAAGACGTGAATCCCAGCCCTGCAAAAGCAGCCAGTTTGAGAATGGCTGCAGACGGGCAAGAAATGATATAATCTATTAGAGATTTCCTTCATTATCCCTCTAATCAAGGCTTCTATCAGTCTCCTTTGATGCGCTGCTGGAAAAAAAGATCTTCAAGTAAACTGATGCTGGAGATAATTAATTAACTTGCCATCCTCCTGCCTTACAGACAGAGACGGTGTAGGGAAGAAGAAGTGTCCTTTGCAATTACTGATCGGCGGTTTTCCATTCTAGTGCTGACAGCTTGTAGGACATGAAGAGGAAAAGCATTTTACCAAACTTTCAGGCTTTGACCATCAATTCCTTCACTTGAGAATATTTTCTCCTGCTTGTATTGCTCATGCTGTTGGGTAACACTCTTGATGGTGAAAAATGGATTTAATACTTGAACAGTTATAGTTGTATGTAGTCCAGCCTGGTAATATTATCTTCCTTATGCTTTCCTTACAGCAACTACCCTCACCTCTGCTGTCCTCAGATTATTGTACATGAAATCCACTTTTATTAAGGTAGAATAGAAAATTGAGAGTAAGAACTGGGTCAGTGGGATAATATTGATGATGAAGGTTGCTATAGGCATTCCCTAAAATTTTTTCCTGGAGGCTTGGCAGTAGATGAGGGGAACAATTTCTACCCTGGGAACCCAGCTTTTTCATATGAAATTCTTTTTCCAAATATCTGTGCAATCTCAGGTCCTGTAAAGTCGTGGTTTCCCTTTCTAATGATTTAAAAGATAAGACAAATTTCTCCATCATCTCAGACCAAACCTGGGATAGCAGGAGGAGGTTTGCAGTCCAGTTTGCCAACCTCAGGTGACGACATCTACAAAGTGTGTCCTTTTGGCTTAGGATTTCCTATGTTTCTGTCTCTTTGAGTCCTTGAAATAACGTTTCTAACTCTAAAGTAGTCTATATCTTCTTAAATTTTCTGGTTTTGGTGCTGCTTGAGCAGCTAGATGGGAGAGAGCATGGCTGAACGAGCAGACTGACAGAGCTTTAAACACGGTGCCGCTCGACACCGCTCAGAGCTGATCCAAAAGACCATCAGCAAAACACTGATGACAGCCCCTTATTATCAAGAGTGGGGGAGCCGAGGGGAAAAGCATGTAATAAAGGCAAGACTGAGTTGGGAAAATTTTCTAGCACAATCAGGGATTTAGCTCATTGTCGGTAGCCAGCAGTGAGTATGTGCAGAGTGGATTTATGGCAATGCAAAACTTCCTTAGTTCGGTTCTGGTTTGGTCACCAGTGGCTGGTACGTAAATCAATTAATGCTTGTAGGAGTCACTAAAGACTAAAGAACCCAGGGATAGTATCGCTGAAGCGGTGGAATCTTGTATTTTTCATTTTGGAAAAAGTCCTTACCAGGTAAGCTCTTACAAAAAAAAAGGAAGCCCAAGAAGTGCCAACTTGACCGTACCATATTGCTTACTTATTTTTTTTAAAACATCTCCTCCTCTTCCATGTGCTGGTGGGCACTGCAAACTCCTGGGGAGGTAGCCCAGTGCTGCGCTGAATGGTACCATAGTGCTTCACTTCCAACACTGGGGGATCTTCTCTTGTCCTCCGGAGTGGATGACAAATTTTAACTTATGGATGTGTCTTCACAGTGCTTTATCTGCATTTTTTCAAAATTATTACTAAATTAATGCTTTTGTGAATTGCTTGTTGGCTGTAGTTGGCTCCTGGTGAGGTCAGGGGAGAGGGTGAACACCCTGAAAGGTGACCGGTGCTGTCAGGCTTTCAAGGACCTTGTGTAGGGTTTGGTTTTGGGTGGAAAAAGATCACACGTCCCTGTTCAAAACCCCACTCCCACCAAAGCCTCACCAACATCTCGTCTTTTTGAAAACAACTCTGCTAAGGTCAAGGAACGAATCAATACAGGAATAAATATTTGAACACTCTTTTTGAGTTTTTTCCTTAACTAGACGGCTTTCTGACCATCTAGCCGTGTTTTTAGAGCAGTTAGGATGGTGCTGTTGCAGACCACGCTCAGTAGTCGTCTATGGTCAGCAGCGGACGAGTCAGCTCTCAGCAGCTGAAGGTTGTGGTGGTTTGCTCCTTGGAAGGTCCTCTTCCACAGCACATTGTTCATCAGCTTCCCAGTGCTGCTGGGTGGCAGCTCTCTGGAAACAGGGACCAAAGGGGACAGATGCCTTTCGGTAAAAGTTGTTACCTTTAGGAAATCAGAAAACCTCCCCCCTCTTGACTGTCTTTCTGGGGCAATAGGGAAAGTTTTCATCTTCAAGGCATCTGCTTACAACCTTTAACAGTCTGAAATTGCCAGTTATAAGAGGAACTCTCTCGCAAACTATAAATCCTTATCTTGGCCCACAAGGACTGAAAAGCTCCTAATGAATGTCCTTTCTCACACACTCCTTGTACACAGAACTCTTAAAAAAAAAAAAAAATCTGCTAATTAATTTTAAGCCTCTTTGTGGCAAAGCCTAAGAACTGGATTTACCAAGAGACCAGGGGGTCCATCTGGTGCAAAAAGCTCGCTCCCATGCCAAGGTATTTGTTTCATGGAAGGTTTCAGACCTAGAAATTTCCAATTGGCAGCAGTATCGGTTGTACTGGTGTATTTCTTAATGTGTTGAGGGAATGGTGAAAAGGGCCCTCAGCCAGAAGCTAGAGGGGCTTTTCCTGGATTGCTCCCATGTGTGGAACACATGCACCATGGCTTCTTCCCACAGGATTGTTCTAAATAACAGGGTCAAATCTGATGCTAGTGCTGGGCTTTAGAAGAGGGACAAGTAAAGCATAGTGGGAGCCCAGTGAAGCTTTTGCAAGTTTTATTGTCCAGATTCTCTAGAAACTCCTTTAAATAAAGACAATTAGATGCAGGATCGTTTCATATCGCCATAAAATCTACTAATCAGGTCTGCGTTGCACAGACGTACTCTAGAAGTCTCTGTAGAGTGGAGGACATACAAGTAGGGTCCCAACATCTCTACCCTTCCCCAGCCAAACCAGGTTTGGTCGGGAAATGCGGAAGCTTGGTAATGAAACTCGTAGTTTTTACGCTGCAACAAATTCAGACATCGGAACTTTGCGGTGAGAGAGGACACGGATGCAGGTCACTCTGCTCCTAAAGCAAAGGCCCTCTTTTTTCAAACTCAGGAAAATTCAGCCAAGCAAAATAGCATTTACAGCACACAACTGCAAGGCTGGCCCAGGGCAGAGTGCAGTGGCACTCACGTGTGCTTTTTGCACCTCTTCTTCTGCAAAAGCTCTTCTGTGTCTTTCATCATCTTGGTCACCCTTCCTCACACGGTTTCTAATTCTAATATATCTTTTTCTAGGAGCACGTTGTATCCACAGTAATGCAAATTTACTTGAATTCTCCAAAAGATTTGGACTGACTTTGGGTTGGAGGGAGGCCGGGAAAGCGGCAGCACCCACTTGTTTTAACTTAATCTGTTCCTCTGTCCTAATTAGCAATACACTTGCTCACAGAGAGGGAAGAGTTGGATGGATGGAAATATAAAACGAACTGGGTGGAGAGAATTACGCGGGTTTTTGAGTGTGTATCACATGCAATGATAATAATGGAAGTAAAGACAAAATGCATCTTTTTTTTTTCCTCCCAATGCAGGAGCATCCCATCCTTTCTAACCGAACCACTGTTTGACAAGCATTTTTTCTTTGTTTTTTTTTCTGTCTTTCAGCAAAGGATAAACCATCAGATAAGCCTTTATCAGAAAACAGCCTTTGAAGGAGTCAAGAGCAGGTAGGGATTTTGCTTCGGACAATATCCATGAAAAATATTTGCTTGTATGTTTGATGACGAGCTGTGCGACCATGCAGGATGAGGCTAGTGGAGCAGCTTGTGTGCACGTGTGTGTGGGTCACACTCGAGTGACCACTTGAGACCAGCTCAGCGCCGTGCTGCCCACACTGGCGTACACTGGTGGTGAGACTGGGCCAGCGTGTGGCCTCTAGTGCTGGTCGCGAGACTGACAGGAGAGCTGGAGATATAAATGGAGTCCAAGTGAGATACTGAGGTTTCCTGTTCTGCTTTTTGCATCCTTTTAAAGAACACTCTGGACAGGGAAATATGCTTCATCCTGTATTTGTGTGTATAAGAAATAATGCAGGTGTGGATGATGTCCAAGCGGAGACCAGTGAGGAGCGGTGTTCCTCAGGGGTCAGTATTGGGATGGGTGCTGTTTAACCTCTTTGTCAGCGACACAGCTGCTGGGATTGAGTGCACCCTCAGCAGTTTTGCTGATGACACCAAGCTGTGTGGGGTGGTTGACACGCTGGAAGGATGGGATGCCATCCAGAGGGACCTGGACAGGCCTGAGAGGTGGGTCCATGCCAACCTCATGGAGTTCAACAAGGCCAAGTACAAGGTGCTGTACCTGGTTTGGGGCAATCCCCAGCACAAATCCAGGCTGGGTGACAAATAGGTTGAGAGCAGCTCTGAGGAGAAGGACTTGGGGGTGTTGGTGCATGAGAAGCTCAACATGAGCTGGCAATGTCTGTATTTTTAATTCCTCTCCTGCTGTCTTTCCTTGGTTATTGGTCATGTTTAACTTTATCTTGAAGCTCAGCCCTATGAGGCACACCTTGTGGCTGATTGCATCTGATGAGGGAGAAAGGGCCTTTTACCAGAATCTTGCTTTTAAGCTTTGTGTATGAATTAGGACAAATTAGGGCTGTGTGGGCCATGCCGCTGGTCATGGCTTGACCACAGTGCAGTGCTGAGCCCCACACCAAATAGTGCCAAGTAGGGAGAAAGGGCCTAATGGCTCTGCTGGCAAACTGTACCCGTGTGAACTGAGGACAGCTCTTGGGACAAGCTGTGTCAGTTCACAGTAGACACAGAAAGGGGCTAAAAAAACCACAGTCATTGCTTGCCTGCGTTTCAAAGCTGGTTAGAACTTCACTGCCTGAGCCTTTCTTTCTGAAACAAAGTTATGAGACAAGCATCAGTCGCATACTGGGCTTGCTTAACGCAGATGTCAACTTGTTCTACCCATACTTCAAGTCATCCAGAAATGATGCAAACATGCTTTGGGCAATGCTGAGCTAATCAGCTGGGTGAAAGACAGAGTATTTTAGCTCCAGTTAGGTGCCAGGCTATCATAGCCTCATTTCTTCAGGCTGTGGGGAAAACAAGCACGCATCTGCCTGCAGAGTGCTGTGCAAGCAGTCCTGGGGTGACCAGGGATCGGTGGCTCTACAGAGCAAACCAGGCTGCAGATCCATCTTGGGGAATTCAGCTGGAGAGCAACAAGTTACCCCTTTCCCTCAGCATCGTGAGCTCTATCCCTCTGTGAACTGAGTCAGGAATCTTGCTGTGCTGGGTTGGATTGCCGTGTTGGAGTTTCATGTCCTACTAGAGACACGGTCCTATGTTTCGTTAGCTGGAGGCTCGCTCCGTGATGTGGTGGCAGCACAGGCTGAAGTCACGTTCTTGTCAGCGGGACATACACACGCGTGCCAGTCCCTGGCTGAAAGGCAGACCAGTTGCTGATGTGTTTGCATTGCCACGTGCGTGCCATTGCTTGGCAGATTTCGTGGTGGGTGCAGTTGTAGTCACTTGATATAACTGAAAGGAAATCCAGGTTCTTTTTTCGTAGTGTAACCCCAGGGGCTTCCTGATCCTATTCATTACCGGAGTGATGCTGGGGTTGCCAGAGCTGAAGTGCAGACTTGGGGACCATGCAGACCTTTCTGAGGGGCTGGGTGGCACAAGGGCCCTTGAACAGACAGTGTCACCGTGGGGCATGTTTTAGAGCGTGCTTTTGTGTATTGTTATCGGAGAGACTTGGCAACAGGTCATTTGAGGGCAGCCGTCTGTGCGGATAGCCAGATTGCCTGGGCTGACTTTAAAGGGTTTATCCCAAGAGGCAGCTGTCCTGTTTGAAATCCGGCCAAGCCAGGTAGGATCCCATATTCCCCTGCCGTACCCAGGCACTCACCGGACCCGACCCTGCTGGAATGGTTGCGTTGGCTATCGGGGATGCCGCTGCGTTCCCGACTGGCTGGTGTCCCCCCACTGCCTCCCCATCCAGGCAGGAGCCCAGAGCAGGGGGTGAATCTCCAGATTTCCTTCCAGGAGGGCAGCGCTGAGCTCTCGAGATCTCTTCCTCCTGTAACAGATTAGAATATGCTGAACTGTGGAGACTTGTCTTAATTAATGCTTTAAATAAGGTTACAGCTAGAGCTGGGGAAATAATCAATAGTGAATCATCTACCCGGCGAATTCAGCTCTTTTCTGAGGGTGAGTTATCTGTAAACAGCTTGCAGTTTTCTCCATTCATTCATTATTTAGAATTATTTCCCAAATAATTCCTTCGAATTGCTTTTGGTTTGCAGCTTGTTTGCGAGCAACACGTTGAGAGCATCTGATACTCGCTAGTCAAGCTGTAATCATTAGTTTTTGGTGGGATGAGCAGGTTCTGTGGCCTTGTACTGGGTCTTCGAGTGGAGCAGCCCAGATCTTCCCATCCTCTTTAATGAATTCTGAATAGCTTTGGGCGAATATCCCCCGCTCTCTTGCAGCATCCATCCCGGCTCGCCGCCAACCACCTCGTTAGTTAAGACTTGTCAGGGTGTAAGGGCTGCGGCATGGATTCAGATTCCAGCTCCTCTGGGTTTTTCCTGAACTTGTCCCCATTTGCTCTGTGGCTTTATCAGCCACAGGAGCTTCAAGATAAGCAAGTTTTGGTGGCGGCCAGTGTTTTCACTGTAATGACCCTGCTTGGGCCAACAGTGGTGAAAACGCCAGAGGCCATCTGGCTTCCCATTCAGCCCAGCCTTGCCTTTACAGCCCCCGTTAAACCTTGCTGGTGTCCAGGTCCGCAGTGGACTGGTCTCCGCAGCCAAAGCCCAACCCTCATTTAATGTGTCACTGTGTCCACAGTGGCCGCGACCCTGGAAGAAAATCACCAGCAATCCCAGGGCTTTCACCACGTCCCCGGCTAGCAATATGCCTTCCCCTGTTATCATCACCGCGCCATCGCAGCTCCAACAAGGCTGTGGCAGTTTTGACGATTAAAAGGATTTCTGCTTGATAAGAACTGGAGTGAAACTCATTTCAGGTAGCAGCCAAACAGCTGCTGGATGGTACACAGTTTCATTTGCTGCTGACACGAACTGGATTGTTTTAAGCAGAGGACGTAAATAGGCTCTGACATAAATCAAAGAAAACACCAGCTGTGGGTCAGCCGCACTCTGGGGATTCGCTTCTCTGTATCTGCTAAGAAGCCAGACAAGGAGGATCCTACTGCTCTCCCGCATCGCTTGGGCTTCTCTGGGCTGCAGTAGGGGGGACTGCCCCACGCTGGGGGATTTTGACAGGTCCCTTCCCCTTCCAGAGCTGTTATAGCCCCCCCATAGGGCAGATCTTGGGATGCGGCTGCAAAAGCCGAGCGCTGGCGATGGGACTGAGGTATCTCCTGGCAGCGTGGTGCCGGGAAGCAGCCGGTGCTGGCACGGGAGCCCAGCCCTCTTCTCTGGGAGTGAATGGGAGCCTTGATAACTGAATCGAGGGGAAATTGTCATCTGTTGTCCCATGGGATGTACCTGTCACTGTACCCGGAGCTGTTGTTGCTGGGAAGGGTCCTTCACCACTCCACAGTGAAGCCACCACTTGCCCCTTCCCGTGTCCCTGGGGCTTGTTGGGGCTGGACACCTCCTCTGCCGCCGATGGCAACGTGGAGAATTTGGGGAGGTAACAGAGGTTTTCACCGTAGAGAGTGGCATAGTCCAGAGGTAGATAGAGATCCCGCCAGCTATCTTTTCTCTGGAAGGAAGACAGAAGGAGAAAGGAATGCTGCCTAAAAATTAAGAAATCCTGACCTCAGTGGAAAGATGAGCCCAGCACAAAAAGCCATTGAGCACCTCATCGGTGCCACCCACTATCCGGGAAGCATCCCCACAGCCAGTGAGTGTCCCGGGGCTGCACACCCAGTCTGCTGGGAGCAGCAAACGGTCCCAGCTCTGTGCCTCGGTCCCTTCATGACTGGGACACAGGCAAAATAGAAGCATCCCCCTTGGCCTGCCTCTTCCCTGCTCCAAGTCCCCGCAGCAGCTGTGCTTCACCACCCTGGTGCTGTACGAGCAGGGGGAGAGGGTTGGGTTGGGGGTGGGTTTTTTTTTTTCTTCCTCTCCTTAAGTCAAAATCAATGATGATGACAGAGTTATAAGGTGAGCGATGGGAAAGGAGAAGAAAGCACCCGGTGTCAAATTTGATGCAGGAGGCAGTTAGAGGAACCTATTACTAGTTCTGTTGCCTTAGGGTATGTTGGTGGGTACATAGGAGAGTGTAATGTCAGCGAAACGGGAGAGCAGTCTCTTTCCCCTTGAACCCTTATCATTAATGTGGAAGGCATACATTGTCAGCTATTAGTCTGGAGGGGAGGGAGAATAGCAGGCGAGATGTCTTAGTTTGGAAATGGAGTCTGACTCATCATCGTCTGGTGTGTGAAGGATGGAGGGTTATTGTAAGTGTTGTTGTTGTTGCTGTGATTATTATGAGTATTATAGCATTTGGGAGAAGACGGGGCTCTGAGGGCTCTGCTGCCTGTCACTGCAGCTTTTGATGAGGAAAGACTGAAAAGCTCGGTGTGGTGAACGCTCTGGGTGATTTGAGCCGGATTTCAAAGCGTGACGGTGGAGTCAATGGCAGGGGTGCTCCCTGTGACCGGGGAGGGAGCAGGTCCGTATCCCCACCCAGCAGCAACCCTGGGCGCTGCCGAGGGGATGCAGGTTGTTGTGGGAAGAGATATTGCAAGAGAAATTAAATAAAAATGTAACACGCTGGCCTTAATTATGCCTTACTGCTACTGTAATCACTGGTGGGCAATGAGGAGTTGCACCCCATGACACAGGGAAGATCTGCAGGCACAGATCTGGGGTCTGATCTGAAGTTTGCATGACCCCTTCCCAAGGACGGCGTCAGTCATCCTTGCCCCTCAGCAGCAGTTTTTCTCCAAAGTCATCAAATATTTTGTGCAACCTCAGATGAACCCCTTTTCAAAAAGGCCAATGACGGTGGTTCCTGCGGGCGCAGACAGCGCGTCGCCCTCCCGCACCTCAGCTCCCCGGCTCCGACTTACCCACTTGATACAGTTTCCCTCATTTAGGAAATGTAAATAATTCCTTGGGCTCCGTTAATCCCAAGATTACACTGGTAATTCCTGTTTGCATTAATGGGAGGATCCCTCTCAAATTCTCTGCATGTGAATGAGCATCACAGGCGCTCACACACCAGCGCAGGCACCTCCCCTCCTCCCGCGCCGCCTGCGCACAACGGAGGATCTGAAAGGAAACACAAAATTAGATCTTTTTGCCTCGGGACGATCATTTTTTTTGGAGGCGCATCGCAAATGATGTCTATTATTAACTCCGGCCGTTAGTCCCTTCCTCCTCTATGTGGCTTTGCTATTGTGGCTTTCAGAGTCATCTCGCAGGTGCGGCTGCAGCAGCGTGGGGGGATGGAGAACGTTGGTGCTGCTCCACGAGGTGTGAGAAAAAAGGGGTTACGAGCAAGTTAGGCAAATCCATCCCCTTTGTGCCTTCACATGCTGAAGTGGCGCATACAAACTCCCCAAAATCCCAGATTTTGGGTTCCTGGGATGCCCATCCGGGGATGCTGCATTACCTCAAGCCTTTTGTTCCCACAACCTGTCTGGATGGGAGAAGCCAAGATTAAAAGTGGCTGTGGCTCCAAGAAGCCAGGGGAAAGGAGCCGGGGTCACCCGGCAGTGAGCAGGGCAGGGAGCGGACCTGGCTGGCTGCATCGCGCCTCCTTGCTGCTGTTCACGACCGAACCTCCCACTGCTGCTCGCAGGGGAAAATAATTAATTAAGCCAATTAATGAAGATAAATTGGAGTAGCAGCTTTGGAAAAATACCATCGGTCAACGGCAAGCCGTTCCCTGGGGCGGGCTGCAGAGGCAAGAGTCTCCCAGCAGGGCTGCGGTGGCACTGGGCATTCTCCTCCCGCTGGCGGTGGCCACATGGCACCGCTCGCCTTCCCTCTCCATGGCCTCGCCGAGCTGCCGCAGTCACCCCTGCCATCGGCTGTCACCTGCGGTCATGGCCAGGAGCCCTCCGTAGGGATGCTGCTTTAGGAGCTGCGTGTGTTTAAGGTAATAACAAAATAAAAGGAAAAGTAAAAACAAGCAAAAAACCCACCTAAAATATCTCCAAAAACTGTCACGCATCAGCCAGTGCTCCCATACGGTCCCTTCAGCTTGGCACTGAGTCAGGGGATGCTGCCGGGGCCACCTCAGAGTTCCAGCCTCGGGGGCTGTCACTCGGCTCCGTCATTAGGAGGGAAAAAAAGTGCTCGGGAGCCTTCGCTTCCCACGGTGATTTTTATTTCAAAGCTCTTTCAAATCAGGGTAAAGCGGGTACAAGGTTCCCATTTGCATGTGGGCTGCTGAATGAAAAAATTAAAAAAAAAAAAAATTTTGGCAGTGGTTTAGTAGTTGTAAAGAGTGGGAATCCAGTGGGGGATGGGGGGATCTGGGGATGTTCCTGGGCTTGGGGAGAGAGGAAGTTGAAAAAGCCAGAAAACCCTTTATTCTGCTGTAAAATGTGTGCGCCATCGGTATCTGTTAAAAAAAACCCAGTTAACTGAGGCAGTTAGCTGAGCAGCAAGATTGCTTTTCTTGTATTATTCCAAAACATAGGGCTGATATTTATTTCATTAGAGTAAACCTTTTTGTAGCTGGTAAATGAATTCCAAGAAGTGAAAGGAACCCCAGGATCAGGGACTTTACTTCATTTGGGATTGTGTGCAGCTAATATTCTGGTTAAATAAATACATTTTACTAATTGGATTACTCAGACAGTGTAATATACTGCTGGATTTCCAACACGATGCTAATAAATTGTGTGAAGAACTTAATCATGTTAGCTTCCAAAAAGCTTGTAAGAGATGAAATTAAAAAATAAGTAGAAGTTGACATCTATTGCATTTCACAGTGTCTTCATTTTCCTCATCCTTCTTAGAGTTCTCCTTACCGGAGCGTGGCTGATGTGGATTTTTTTTTTAATCTGTCTGTGATTAGGGAGGACACAGCGTTAGAGTAAGTCCCGTGGGATGGTGGCACCCGGCTTGTGTTTGTCTCCTGATTTGTGTCAGGGTAGAGGGAACGAGACTTTAACGTCGTCTCCTGGAGGCAAAGGTGCTGTGGTTCATTTTCTTGGATGCACCCAGAGGGCGATGAGGCTGGAGAGGCGGCGGAGCACCCGATGCTCCCCAAAGTTGGAAAGGCTGATGCCGAGGATGCGGAGTGAGCCCATGGTGGGGTCTGGCACGGGGGGAGCAGGGTGTAGGGTGGGTGCTTCACCCGGCACATCCCACAGGTCGGTGCGGTTGGTACGAGCCCCGCTCAGGGCTGGGGAGGTGTTAATGGGGTGTGCTGAGCATCCGAGTTCCTCCGCAGCAGCGAAGTGATGGAGCTCGCAGCACTGCCACCATAATTCATCATTACTGAAAGACCGCTACTCAATTCACCCGCGTGTTTCCACCAGAAAGAGAAAATGGAAGAAATCCTTTTCTTTCCTTTTTTTATTTTCCCTTTCTTTGATAGAAATGTACAGGGAGAGAGTGAATGGCTCTCCCTCTCCAAGAATTGGTGACAAATGGGCTGTTAAAAACAGATAACTTGTAGCCCCATCAATAGAATAACACCATGGGTTATAGAGAGAGCTCAAGATGTATTATTTAAGCCTCAGCCAGCTGTCAATAGGGTCTGCTCTTTACTGAGAAATAAATACCAGGCAAAGGGAGTTTTGTGACTTGAGCCAAGGGGCCAGGGAGCCGGCTAATTGATGAAGCCTGCTCTGAGCATTTGGTGAGCAGGACAGCCCGCTTGCCGCTTACACAGGTCAAAGGCAGTGCTCTAACACCCACGGTGTTATCTTGGGGTAAGGATGCTTGCTCCTGACTTGAGTTATACCCCTGCTTCTTCCCCAGTGGGTTCCTCTGCTGGGAACAGACCTGTGCGGTACAAGGTTTGCTGCGATACCAGTTTACTCAGGCTGGATACCAGCACCTCCATAGAATCATAGAATCACCCAGGTTGGAAAGGACCTTTCAGATCATCGAGTCCAACCATCAACCTAACTCTGACAAAAGAAACATCACTAAACCGTATCTCTGAACACTACGTCCACCCGTCTTTTAAATACCTCCAGGGGTGGTGCCTCAACCACTTCCCTGGGCAGCCTGTTCCAATGTTTAAAACCCTTTCAGTGTAAAAATTTTTCCTTATTTCCAATCTAAACCTCCCCTGGTGCAACTTGAGGCTGTTTCCTCTTGTCCTATCACGTGTTACTTGGGAGAAGAGACCGACCCCCACCTCTCTACAACCTAGGATGGAAATAATTGTATGTGTTTGCCTTTGCAAATAGCTCACCCAAATGATGCTCTAGCACTAGGAGCTCAGGGGTTAAAACACCCCTTTCCTTGCTCACAGGCTGCCTGTTTGGATGCCCCTAAATTTTTCGGATGTATTTGATGCGTCAAATGGTGATAATTGTTGTATCAAAGGGGCACATGGGGAAATAATTTGCCTTTCTGAAGTGCTGCGAGATCTTCAGATGAAACGCTGGGCCTCTGTGATTGGCACTAAAAAGAAGGAATTGCCAATTCTTATTACGGAGCCGGTTCCCCAGGAAGGTTTAGACGTGAGTCTTGGCACTTGTGTTTTGGCAACCAGAAATCGTGGCCCTCCATCCCTCCTGTGACCCCCCCTGGGTTTTAGTGCTATGCACCAGGGGTGAGTGAAGGCAGGCTCTGAACGGGTGATTTCCAGAGAGACGGCAATTCTCACCCCAAGGCAGGAGCCAGCTCCTCTTCCCAGCTGCATTTCAGAGTCAAACCCAAAACCCCCAGATGACGCTAAGTGCCTGGGAGCCACTGGGACTCCAAAAAAAAAAATCCAAAAAAAGCAAATTCCAGCCTGACATCCCCAGTCAGTCGATGCTTATGAACATTGAGCCCTTGGCTGAGCAGCACCTTGGCTGTACAACTCCATACAGAGCAACAAAATCTCCGCACCGCTGTGCTCCCCCTCTCCCCCTCCCATTCATATCTCCTCCTGATCAAAGTTTCCTTTTTTTTTTTCTTTTTCATTCCCCATTTATAAGAAGTATTGTCTGCATGAGGCCTCGCCCTGCATTTATTTGTATTTTCACTCACAGCGGGATTTAAAAACAACAAACCAGCCCCTGAAACGGCAGCAGCTTCCCCATAACCTGAACCTCATTGAAATACTAATAACTGGGTTTTGATGCAGCTTTGTGGGTATTAATGCAAATGTTTTTCTGACTCTCCAGGTTTAATAGCAACAGCTTATACAACTCTAATTAGCATAACAAAATTCAGTGATGAGGAGTAAAATGCTTGTCTTGTTTGATGTTTCCTGGTAATTAGCAAGAATAATGATTTATGCAGCCTTCCTGGTTCTCCACTCACAAAAGATGGCAGAGAGCACTCTCAGCAGTTAACTCTGGTCTTGTGGGGGAGACGCAGCTGATGGAAAATCCATGTGCCTGCGTGTGCCCTGAGACCCAGAGGTGCATGAGCGGTGCCTGCGGTACCGTGCTTCTGAGGACGGATGGAGTCCGAGGGCCGGGGAGGTTTCCCCGCGGATGCCCGTGTGTGCCGGTCCACGCAGGGTTGTACGATAAGGTGTGGGCACACGTGCTCGCACCGAGCCCTCATTGCCTGCCCTGCCCTTGGGACAGGGATGGGCAGCAAGCGTGGGAGGTCAGGGCATGGTTTTTAGTTTAGAGATGGGATCTGTGTCTTTTCAAGTTGCTAAATTTTCCCGTGTCCATGCAACCGGGCAGATTTCCTTCTCTTATTGCAAATATTGGAGACAGGGATGCCCTGAAGCAGCTCTGCTGTGGCGGAGGGAGGAGGTTTCTCCCTCACGGTGCCCTCTCAGCGCCAGCACTCGCCTGGTGAGGAGGTGAAGCTGCTGCTGCGCAGCCCACGTTTGTTCATCCTGGCAGCAGCGTGCGGCGTTCATCCCCAGAGAAACCTTTTCTCCCCGCATTTGGCTGGCTCTTTGACCCGAGGCTTTGTAAAACACAGCGACACGACTTGTGTGTTCTGGTTTGGGCCAGGAGGAGTTAAAAGGTCAAAAGAAAAGCAGCAGTTGCTGGTGTGGCAGGCATCGGCACTTCCCAGGTTGCAGCCCTGCCTGCTACGCCTGTGTTTGCAGAGCCAGGGCTCTGGATCGCTTTTAATATTTCTCCCTGACTATCAACCCTTTTCCTTGGCTCCATAGGGAACAGCAGGCTCTGCCTGGCTTCCTTCATCCCTCCTCTTGACTTGCATCAGAGGGAAAGGATTAAAAGCCTCTTCTGCCTTTGCCAGCAAGGTGTAGCCCCGGCAGTACCCGCAGTGCTCCATCACCTGCCGTGGGAGAGCTGGTGGGCACAGTCTGTGCCAAGAACCTCTGGGGAATGCTCTCGGCAGTCCCTCTCCTCACCCCTGCCATTAAATGTGTTATGAGTTATGGTCTTCCCACCGGGCTGGCCACATGAATCCCTCGCCTTAGCCTCAGACTGCTTATCTTTGTCTCCTGCTTGATCCCCCAGCACCATCCTCTCCTTACAAAAGCTTTCATTGTGTTAACAGCCATAAAGTAAACCATCCAGGGCAGTAAATTTTGAACGAGTTAAAAAGAAACCCTCCTTTTATGTGGTATGTAGTTGGCTTTATGGAGGGCAGTGCTGAAGGCACTTATTGAGATAAACGTTCCGGCTGAGTTTTTAAAAGGACTAAATAATGTTGGCCATTTGTGGGTAGGTAAGATGACAAAATTAGGAGAGAAGTTAAACTACCTGCTACCGAGCGTCAGATGAGGGTCTGTGGCAGTCTGGAAGCAATCTCTGCCTGCGCACGCAGCTCCCCAGGCAGGGGCTTGGCCAGCGCAGCAGAGAGGGGAGCCGCCGCGTTTCTTAAGTACCAGAGCTCGGCTGCAGCAGCAGACATGTCGGTGGCCTGATCCAATACAGCAAATCCTTTGTTTCCTTGCTAAGAAAGCTAATTTTGCAAAGCAAAAGGCTGAATGATGTATAATCTGTGAGTGCCTCTGGTCTGTGGCGCTCCTGGGAGGGAGAAATTGTCATCGGAGGAATAGGACAGATGCAACCAGGGCTGCTCAATTGTATTTCCTCCTTCCCTCCACCCTCCCAGTGTTTCTGAAATGGCTCCTACCATGAGACACACCGAGACAAGATGCGTTCATTCATATTAATAACATTGGAGTATTTGCATGGGTAAGGTGGCTCAGGGAGAGGCATTCATGATGAGAAGAATAATTTGGTCCAGCCAGTCTTTGCAAACCACTCTGGGGAAAAGCTTCCCCACCCCGGCTGCAGCGGGAAGCTTTGGCTGTGCTGTTTGTGTAAGGAAGCACAAGCCAATCTGACAAGCTGCAAACCGGCGTGGAAATGTCCCCTCTGTCCCCTGGGCACGGGCAGCTCCTCCCTGCCCATCACCGCTTCCCTGGGCAGCTCACCCCACAGGCAGGGAGAGGGGCTGGCCCCCCGCCGGCGGCTGGGGACCTGCGGGGCTCTTGGGGACATCCAGAGCCATGCTTTTCCAAGTGATGGAAATATCACTGGGTGGCAATCACTCCCCCCATGGTGGTTACCCCGCCGAAGCCAGGGCCATGCTGCCCAGCACTGGGATGTTCCGGCCCTGTCTCGCACGGCTCCATGCTCCCGGCAAGGCACTGAGCCCCCATCTCCTCCCATAGCATTTTCCAGTGTCTCCCGAAGAGGAAATTCCTCCAGAGTGAGATCATGCCCTTCTCTTCAAGGGAGGTCGGATCTGCTGAACTGGGAGCAAGCGATGGGGGGAGAGATCCTGCTGCAGCCTCTGAACTCCCTCTCACCCAGCTCCTGCAGGTTGGGATAGCATCCCTGCGCTTTTTATCCTGATGCCTGTTTGTTGGCAAAGATTCAGCACGCGGATCCGACTAACTCTACTGCTGGTTATCCCGTCTTAGTGGTTGCTCTGGCATTTTTGTGTGTGTGTGTCCTGCTGAAGGATAACAGCATCCTTCGGTGAGCACAGTCCCTTGTCCCCAGCCCCTGCTCAAGGTAAGGCGTCGCAGAGTAGAGTTTGACCCGATGCACTGAGCCGTACTCTGCATCTCACTACACAAATGTTTGTTTCGTGCAGGGGTTTTATTTGCTGTAGAAATAATTAGATTTTGATACAGTGCCTTTAAGATCTTGTGCTTGGCTTGCTAGTGCAGAGTGAGCTGCTGCTAGACCCGAGGTTGGCCAGGAGAGCTCAGTACCAGCAGGGAAAGGGCCTTGAGGGGCAGATGGCTGGAGCATGGTGTGGCCAAACAGTGAATATTCATGCAAACATGGGTAAATATGTGACTGCATATTGGAAAAATTCCTCGTCATTGTGTGTCAGCCTGCAGACAATGGCACAGTTTATTGCCGCTTTCTGCTGGGTTCCCAAAAGGTCACAGAAACTGCTCAAAATATATTCTGAACCTTGTTGCTCCTCCAAATTTCAGCCAAGACACCCAAACTTCCAGCAGCTGCAAGGCAGGGTTGCGATCTGCCTCACAGCACCGGTGTTCATGGGTTTCTGCAAGTCTGGAGGACTACGCAAGTTGTGGAGGCAACTAGGAAAGGTTATGGCAAGCCGTGTGGGCTTCAGAAGATGTGTGGGGTCTGTGTTGGTGGCACAGGTCAGACTGGGTTTTGATCTGAAATGGCTCATCTGGTGCCCAGAGCGCTCTCTTTCATGCCTTTGGAAAGGATTGGTGTGCTTTAAATACAGCTCTCGAAAATGTAAATGTCTAATCTGTAGGCCCATCTGAGCTTTTCTGTAAGCTGTCTCCAAGGTGGTCATCCTTGGAATCCTTGGAATGGGATGAGATTTCTCCGCAGATGGCAGCTGGTGAACCAGCTATCGACATCCTACTGCTAAAGACTAAAGCAGAGCTGAGCCCCACTGGTGGATAATGACCCACTGCTGGGACCTACCTGCGGCCACAGGGTGGAAAAGGGGCTCCTCGAGGAGCCTTTGGAGAGGGAATTTGCAGGGAACTGGGTTTCCAGCCTGTCTGTGGGAAAGAGCCCAGCATCAGCTCCGGCGCGAGGTGGCAGCTGGAGACAAGGTGGAGGGAGAGCCCGGAGCGGGTGCTGCCGTGAAACATTTCCATCCCTTTTGTGCTTCTAGAGGTGTGCAGGTTTCCCGGAGTCCGCGTGTGCGTGGATGTGAATGATATAAATGTAAAATTGGCCTTCTCAGGTTCTGAAGAGCGCAGTTTGCAGCCGGAGATGGATCACCAATCTTCCAGGGAATTGTGCTCTACAAGGTTAAGCATGTTTGCAGAAGAAATATGGATAATGCTCTTATCATGTATGACCTTTACTATATGTGTAACATTGTCAGTGACAAAAATGCCATTTTTTAAATGGTTTTCACACTATGGTATCCAGCCATTAATCATGATGTATGTGAGTGACTCTATATTGTTTCTCTGAAATTGCAGCATTAGATTACTTTCCATCCCGGCTGCTCACGTGAATTGTACCCCCAGTTACCATGAGCAAGGCTCCTATTTTCCATGCCTAATGTCATTCTGGCCCTACGTTTACCCAGAGGACTAGAGAGAAACTTCCAAGGCACAAAGACTGCGGCTCTCCTCTCCTTCCTCAGCAGACAATTTGTGCATATGTGCGTATAAATGGTGCACTTACTTTAAGATGTCTCTCTAATCCAGGACTTGATAAATGGCTCTTTCAGACGCCTCTGCTGATGTTGCATTTTTAATGGAGACAAGCTGTAGCTTTGGCTCTCGTCTGTGTATCCCTGCTCCTGCCATCTCCACTCTTCCTGGGCTAATGCTTCATCTTGCCGGGTGTAATTTGGGAGTTCTTACTTCCAAAGTGCATTTTGATTTACAGGAGGTAAAAAGCAGTTGGCAGTTTGGTGTTTACTCTTTGGTAGGCTTTTTTTTTTTTTTTTTTTTCTTTTAATGACGTGAGCTTTCAGGTGTGAGTGCTGTTTCGCATAATATATAACTCATTTTTATCCTCCCTGCCTGAAGAAAGATGCCAGCCGGAAGGGATGCCAAACAAAACCCTTGGCATCGTGCTTGAGCTGTGGTTTTGGGGTGGCTGTGTGAGCTGAGGTCTAGCTGCTCACTACGTGGTGGCACGTAACACCTGCCGGTAGAGGACTTGTGCGGAGACCAAAGGGAAAACAGAGCTCGCAGGGAGCAATTAAATACGTAGCCATTATATGTGTCCCTAACAAATAAGCCCTGAGCGTTTCTGCCCTTTCCCCACTTACTGCTGGCATTAAAGCACCCACTGGAGAGCTGGGCTAGTTTGAACGAAGCCAAAGCTGTGGATATCCCCTTCCCAGCCCTGTGCCCAGGCTCTGTGCATGTGCACGGAGCTGGTGTGTGGTCCCGATGCCCGCTCTGCACACACACACACACACACTGCCAGCACCACCAGAGCGATGACCAGTTGGGAGGTGGTACCATGGGACATGTAAACGTGGCTTTGGAGGTGTCCCTTGTCTCTCAGTTAGAAAGGAGTTCACATTCTCCATGGGCTTGTTGGGAGCTGGTTTCCCTTTGCTGCTGGAGCGTGGGTGAATTAAATGAGTCAAAGCAAAGGCTTTCTGATGGGAATAACGTGGACTTGCTCCATCTGCGCAGAGCTGTGGGTATCCACGGGGAAAGAGGGATTCCCAGTGTTTCATGTCTCCAAATGTAACTCATTTAGA
Organism: Rhinoptilus africanus; assembly: GCA_013400135.1. NCBI lineage: Eukaryota > Metazoa > Chordata > Aves > Charadriiformes > Glareolidae > Rhinoptilus > Rhinoptilus africanus. Next base: position 248,246 of record VXBO01008747.1, read on the forward strand.
TCTAATCTTGCTTGTTCTCATCAGCATCAAACAGGAGGGAGGCCGGTGAGACCGCTGAGCTCCGCGGCTCAAGTGGGGGAGCAGAGAATGAGTCTGTTGGGTTGATTATTTTAGAGTAACAAAAAAGGTCTGTGTTTTTGTAGCCCATTGCATATTTTGAGGAAGAACTTACTAGGCCTTTGCATCCTGAGTGACCTTGGGCACCTTTGTCTCTGGGCTGGATGGAGTATCTCTCCCTTCCTCCGACTTTTGTGCTTTTCGCTTTGGAAATTATCCCTCTCTTACTACATGCAGATGTCATGCCAGTACAGGAGGCACTGGTTTCCTTTACACCACTTCCACAGGGCTCCGTAATCTCTTTATTCTGCCTTCTTACATGACTCTTGGATGTTGCAGGGCGGCAGCAGGTCCCCAGGCGCAGGACGCTGGATCTTCCCCTTTGAGCAGCCCATCCCCACTGACCTGTGCAGGATTTGCTGCTGTCCCCAGAAATCCCTGTCACTTATTGATCACCTTCTGGTACCAGAGGCCTTGTGGCCATAGTAGCCCTTGCTCGATGGGATTTGTGGTCTGTGTGCTCTCACCTGTGTCTCAGGACGTGCATGGCACGGCTTTGGGCACTCCTGAGTGCTGCAACCCCGGAGGCGAAACTGGGAAAGGTGACAGCCAGGCTCAGTTGGCCACTGGGACTGGTCTGCAACTGGGACTGCCCCCAGCGCTGCCCTGCCCCAGCCCTGCTCACCAGCCTCCCTGCACCGGCACGGGAGCATCTCCAGATGAAGGAATTATCTGTGTGTGGGAGCAAATGCAAAACGAATTGCACATGCACACGAGGCGATCAGGCGCCTCTCTTGTCTCTTTGTCTCTGTTTCACTGTATGCTTTTTTTTTTCAAACTCTTGCTTTTCTAACAAGTTTCTGGGTGTCACGTGCACTGAACTTCAAGACAGATAATGCTGCAAGAGCTTCCCTTGTGTTGGTACCCTCTAAAGAAGTAATGTGCCTTTTTGCCTGCCTATCTCAAACCTATCGTAGGCTAATCCCAGACCTTGTTTTCTCAATTTACTCTGACTTGCTGGTTCTCTTCCCTCGTTGTTTTACCTTAATAATAAACCCTGGAGAATGGTTTGGGATCTTGACAGGCATGCGCAGTCTGGCTGAGTAGGGGTGCAAAGGAAATTTTGGGGGGATGGACCTCCTCCCTGCTTCCCCTCTCTGACAGGGTTGATGTTGGAGGCATTACTCCATGTTCCACACCACGCAGTGAGTCAAACTCTGCTAAGTAACTAAATAAAGATGTAATTTTAATGATGATTAAATTGAAGCACCTCATTAATTTCATGTGAGAGGTGGGGAAGTACACGGCAGCTCTTTCCCTAAATTCATTGTTTGTCTGGCCGCGAGACGTCCCCTCTCAACGTCTGGTTGAGTCTAATTTAAGTATGTAAATTTAATGGTTCAGTAAGTAAAATTGCCGTTATTGTTTGGAATGGTTTGCACAGTAATTTACGAGCCAGGAAGGCTCATTTGATAGGAGTGTATGATGGAGTAGGTGACTACAGTGAAGGACATGTTTATCTTAAGGATACAGGGGAAGAACGCAGATACGTAGCATCCGTAATCAGGGACCTTGGAATAACAGTGCTGCCGGGAGACTCAGGCAGGAGCAAGGTCCCCAGGACAAAGGAGCCCTGAGAGCTCGGTCCTCGGGCACACCGAGGCATGGCACGGGGTGGCACCCCTCGCCCTGTGTGGTTCGGTCACTGGAGACCACACCAGGAGGGAGAGGTGACACTGCACCCGCTTGGCAGGGGCAGCCGCTCTGTGCGGCAGCAGTGTCACCCCGATCCCCCAGACAGGTATTTTTATCACCAGAACAAAAGAGAAGAGACCTCGCAGACCGCAGGAGAGGCAAAGAAATGTTTTCAGCTGCGTTTAAATCTTTTTTTTTCCCCTATGGTGCTAATTGGAAAGCCTTTTGCTGGGATGTGTGGTGGGCTCAGGCAGTCCCTGTTAGGCAATGGAAGGGTTGCTCTGCGTTTGGGGGTGGTTTGGTGGTTTTTTTCCCCAGGAGCATGAGGAGCTCAGGTCTCACTGGAGGCTGGATTCGTGGGGATGCCAGGCTGAGATGTGAGTGGCCCCGGTGACCTCTCTTCGCCATCCTGCCACTGCTGTGCATCCCTGTCCCTCTTCAAGGCTCCTTCATGCTGTAACCAGCTTGTTATTATAGCGTTTTATATTAAAAACAGTTTGTGATGAGGAGCCTGAAGTGCTTTCCAGCTGTCATCCAACCTCACTGCACACTTGTGTTCTGAGAAGCGGTTATCACTCGTACCGTGTAGGCTGGCACGGGAGGTCACAGGGCTCTGCCCAGGGTCACCCAGCTGGGCTGGGACGGGGTCCAGGACAGCCACCCCTCCAGCTCTCCTGGGAGCATCCCTGCTGTCCAACACCGCTTCCCAAAGCTGTCGTTTGAACCGACAAATTAAGGTAGCAAGCTCTAGTTTGCATTACTATAGCCTGGCTTCCAGAAAATCTATGTAAGGCGTGTTGCAGTCATAGAAAAATAAAAAGAAAATGGAAGTGTTACAATGAGCAACCGCTCTTTGTAAGGAGACGTGGTGATACAGGCATAGATAGGAAAGCTTAGTTCTTAAAAAGAACAAGGACTTAGTGTGCAATTGAGGAGGGCCCCTTGTCATCATTATAGACATAACCCAGAAAAACTTTCAACTTTTTTTTTTTTGTTTTAATTTTGCCCATCTCCGTGGGTCAGGCTGGACAGATGTGTGTACACCAAACACTGCCAAGGGTTTCCATCTCCTGCAGGCTGGAGGCAGAGTGGGAGCGGGCACTGGGAGCAGAGCTTGCTGGGCATCCAAGCCCTGGGGCAGACATGGGGTTTGCACCCCTCTGGCTCACCTCTGTGTCCCACCAACAGCTGCTGCCTAGGGGGGAAAGTCACTGCATTTTTCTCTGGCTTTTTCAGCCCACAGCAGTGTCTTTGCCCCATGGCAGGTAGCTGGGGAGATATGGCAGCATTCGGTGCAGCTTCTGGTTGCTGTAGCTGGTGGGTGCAGGGCCATGCTTTCAAGAGCTGTTCAACTTAGCGTTTGAATCAGTGGTAAGAGATGTAAGATATACAAGGAGTACTTATGGCCCTGCTTTTATTTCAAGGGTGAGAAGCAAGGGGGCAACCACCACCTTGACTTGCTTTGACTCTTCCTGTGCCTTGTGAGTGGCCCAGAGTACAAAAAGATCACCACCACGAAAGCTTTGCGGGTTGGAGACATCCTTGCTGCTCTGCCCGTACCCTATCCGTCTGTACTTGGGCATGGCTCCTGCAGCTGCCAAGATAAAATTAACCCTGTGCCTGCTGCATCGCACTGAGAGCCCATTAGCAAGCCCAGCAGCCGTTACACCCCCCCGCGCTGAGAATGCAGCCATTTATTTTGCTAAGTAGACAGTGTGTAGTGAAGAGTGTGATGAGAAAGGAGGGAGGGCTGGGCGATGGGGAAAAGGGGATAATTAAAACAATGGAGGGAAATCTACCCAATTGGACGGGCTGTTTTCAGGGGTTGTATTCCTCAGACTGTGTTTGGGATCTCAGGGTCTTCTCTGCAGTGTGTCCTGCTGCTGGGTTGGGTGAGGGAATGATGGGGCAGCTTCGGCCAAAGAGATGGGAAACTCCTTTTCTCCCACTCTCTCTTCCTATGTCTGTCTGGCGAGCAGGGCCCGCTGACTGCGGTGGGGATTAAAAAGGAAATGATGGACCTTTTTTCATGGTCTCCGTCCATTGGAGTCAGCTGGTGCTCTGCCCTCAGAGACTTTAAAAACTGAGTTTTGGGGGTTGGTGCTTCCCATTCTCCTTCACCTAATGACCATCCACCCAAAAACATCAGCCTGAGCTGTGCTGCTGCAAGGATTTTCCTCTGCTGAAATGAGTATCAGGCTGAACCACAATACTTGCTTATTGTTGTGGTTTCCCCTCATTTTGGTTTCTTTGTGAGCCTCGAGTATGAGGAGCCACACACGTGGGTTTTAAATGGCTGTTTGTTCTTTGCAGTAAGTTCTCGGGTTGCTCTCTGAGGTCTTGCAGCCCCTTGCTCCAGGCAGAGACCTTGCCTGCTCATGCCCTGTGGAAATAGAGGAAAAAAGGCAATGTTGGTGTGGGGAAAGTAATGTGTATGCTTGGCAGCATTAGGGGCAGAAACGTACAACTAACACAGAAATCAGCCAAGTTTATTCCAAACTGACTGAAAAACTGTTCCAGTGATGAGCAGAGAGAGAGCGTGGGGAAACCCACTGGGTCACCAGGACCGCGATATCCCCAGGCTGGTGGAGGGATTTGATGTTACAGCTCGGATCGAGTTTTTTTGCATCAGCCTTGCGTTTCTGCTTAGAGCAGGGCTCCCCGCCAGGCGCTCGCACAGATTCGCAGCCTTTTGTCTCCAGCCCTGGCTGCAATGACGGGCAACTGCCCCTTCCTCTGCCCGCAACCCACTCAAACACAGGCAACAGGGGATCCTCAGGACAAAGGAAAAAGCACAGACACCATGGGCGGCACACAGAGCCGCTACCAAGGGCCTTGAGACCAATTAGACTATATTAATTACCTTTTGAGCTAGCCTGCAGCTTTTTTGAAATTCCAGCATCATCCCCACCACGAACGCCTTTTAGATCCTTCAAAGGGCCAGATCTGCCGCGTACCCCAGGCAGGCTGAGATCTCCCGAGTTGCCCAGGCTCAATTATGGCTTTCAACACAGCTCGTCCCGTCCAAGGCCCAAACGCGAGGGCGCTGACCTGTTTGAGTCTTGCTCAAATGGAGGATGGCAACCCAAAAGGGAAAAAGATAAAAAAAAAAATGAAGGAAAAGAAAAAAAGGGAATGGGAAACTTCATGTGACATGGAAATAATTTCTCGTGTCTGTGTGAAGGGTTTTACTCTGCCCTCACGTGTGTAATTTATCGATTTGGAGATTAGTAAAATTGCGCAGTCTGCAAGGAGAGGCAAATTGGTGCATCACAAAGCTTTCCAGAAGATCTGTCCTAGCCATGATAGGAGAGAGGATCAACTGCCAGCCCTGGACAAAGCAGTTCAGTGCTAAAAATATGATAACAACAGTTTTGGCCTTACCTAAAACTTACGTTTTACGCAATGAAATGAGGCAGATTTCTGCCCAAGTCTTGAAATGGTGGTAAATATTTTCAGGTTCTTCATTTTAAACTTGTGGTACGGGGGAGTTATCGACGTAGACATGGATTAATCTTTTGTGGAGGCGGTTGTTGTTATTTATATTGCAGTATTAGGGTGCTGAGAGGGCTGGGAGTTCAGTTGGGTTTGATGGAGAAGATATAAAACTTTCATGACGGAAAACAGATATGCAAAGCAACAACAAATTATCTGTCTGAGTGGTGCTGCTTTTTCCTGGGCAAAACACAAATAAAGAAAGTGCGTAAATGATAATGAACTAAAATGTCAATAATTGAAGGTCTGAGTCACGTGAGTAGGGAAACTTTTGTACTAAATTATCCAAGTTTCAGTCTTGCAGCATCTCTTTCAGGAACAGAGCGGCTTTAGCTATTTGAATCATTTCTTGATCATGCAAACATCCATTGAAATAAATTCATTTTTCTTCCCTGCTTTTCAGCTCTTTTCCATAGCCCTGGGATGTGACTGTCTTTATATTAATAGGAACTGCTGCCTGACAACCATTAAATGCGCATTTAAGCCTTTTGCATATCCTGAACATGCTATAGCTGTTCCATGTCATGACTGCTGACGAGCGGGGTCGGGACCTTTCCTCAGTAGATATTGCTGAGCCTATTAGGCTCTAACAGGGTTAGAACAATTGATATTTACGGCCCCACCGTGGACAGCCTGATTTTAGCAGCACAAGGGGTCCGATATTGGGCCGAGATGCGGGCTGGGAAAGGTGTTTATCTCAGTTCCCGAAGGGAGGTGGAATTAGAGGGAGGAGGTTGTTGGATGGGTGGGGAGATGCTCGGCAGGGGTCACCCCCTGCTGAACGCAGCCCGGGCCCTGCCTGATGGAGGAGTTTGATGGTGGTGGTGGTGTGATTATAACACAACCGGTGAGTTTGGGTTGATGAATGCTTTTGGGTAAGGCACAGAAAAAGGTCAGAAACTCAGCATCCACAGAAGCAGACTGGCTAAAGCCAGTGGCTTGCAGTTGCCCTGCTGGGCTACTCATGCCATGCAGGTCATTCCCCAGGGGTGGAATCCCTGGGGCTCGCAGAAGATGGAGCTTTGCACATCCAGGTGTCATGGCAAAGTCCTGGGGTGACTCCTGGGAAGGCGATTTTTTGGAAGTCCATTACTTGAATTTATGGGGTTTGTTTTTTTCCCTTTGGCTTCAGACAGAAGTGGAAACCAGAGGCAGAGCCTGACCTGGTTACCTAAGAGAAAATGTAGAAATAACCCGCCGGCCTGAGAAGGGTAAGCACAGGAGAAGCGGACCCCTGTGACGGTCCCTGGAGCAGTCTCAGCTCCAGCAGAGATGCTCCAACTCCTCTGTTGGACCACTCCTTTCACCCTACAGAAACCTGTTGTTGCAGTTACACACTCAGAGCAGAAAACAGAAGGGAACAAAGTGAATAGTGAATAGCCACAGTATTAGGAAATTATCATCTGCTCTGAAATTGTTTTGCGCCAGAAGACAAGGTACGGAAAGAAGATGATAGACTTTGCTTGGAGCTGGGACTTTGGGGGAGAAGAGGGGCAGCTCTGCAAAACAGGGTCTAGGCAGGTTTCGGGGTTTGGCATTAGGATACACCAGCGCAGGCGCCTCTGGTCCGTTTTTGGGGTTTGGTGTTAGGATGCGCCGGTTTGGGCACTTCTGGTCTGTGCCTCACGTCTGTTGCTTTTCCCATTTGTAGACAACTTAGGGGAAGGGATGAGGAAAAAGAAGAAGGGACTGGTATTTCCTTTCACCTAGGGGTGTCACAGGGCTTTGCAGAGATGGCCAAGTACTGTTTGATAAAGGGAGGGCTTGTGAGTGGAACGGGTTAAGTGACCAGCAAAGCAAGGTGTTTGTGTGCTTAGGAAAGAGAAAGCAGAGCTCCTGAGCCCTAGGCTTCCCCGGCCATGCAACCAAACAACAAAAAAAATAGAGAGGAGAACTGAATTAAGCTCATTCTTTCAGCTGACTGCAGGTGACCACTTTCCCAAGGTGGTTGTTCTCCTCTTTATTCCACTCGCTTTAGCATTCATGGTGCACAAGCAGCCGGATGGCTCCCTCCTGGCGGGATATAAATGTCAGTCAAGACAAGGAAAGTCTGAATCCCCCGTGTAACAGTGTGACAAGGAGGCCTGGGTGGTGGTGAAGTGCAGGGAGTAAAGGCTGATTTAGCACTCTCCATGTTAAAAAGGCTTTAAATGGGCAAGTAGGTGTCAGCGCAAGGTGACAGAGCAACAACCCCGGGCGTCCTTAGGGTGCACTTGCCGCTGCAGCAGGAGCTGTATGTGTGCAAATCGTCTGCTGGACGTGCCAGTTGTCTGACGGAGTGGCTGGTGTCACAGACACTTTGGGGGGTTTTCCCCTTTTAGTTTTAAAAACAGATGCTTTTTGGAGTTGTCGGCAAGGTGGAGATGGGAAGTTGCATTAAGGAAAAGCACCCAAACAGTGCAAGAAGCTGCCAGAGGCAGATGGACGTGCCATGATTCATGGCCCAGACACCACTGATGATGCCACAGGGATGGGTTTGTGCCACCCCTGGGTTCCCTGCAGAGAGGACCCTCATTCCAGCAACACCCTCCTTCCAGCCGCCCGTTGCCATTTTGGCTGGCGGTGCAGCACCGTGCCGCATCCCTGTGCCCGGCAGCAGGGTGGGGGCACAGCCCCGGGCACCCACCACCCATTTGCAGCACCTTCCCTACCCCAGGCACCCAGGACTGGGCAGCGCTGCCAGCCCCGAGCGAGCCCCCAGCACCGCCTGCATTTGTCTCGCTGGCAGCATGCAGGGCAACTCGTTTTAATTAATAGTAACACTGTGACGGCGACTCCTTCCCCATCGTTTCAGCAGAGGACTTCTCCTTCAGCATTGATCCGCCCTGCATCCACCAAAGGGATGAGGATCAATAGGCGCAACGCGGGCACAGCTCGCCTGCCGCTTTTTATTCCTTCCTCCCTCTTACTTATTTATTAGTTAATCTGATTTATATTTTTCCAGCTGCTTTCATCTACCGCAGGGCAATCTGATCTGTCTGGGGCGGGGGGGAAAGTCAGTCAGCTGGTTTGGCCACGAGGATGGGCTTTGTCTGGCAAAACTGCCCGCGAAACAGTGCAATTCTCCATCCGATAGCCCGCATCTGCTGCTGAAAATTGTCATCCCGATGCTGTTTGTTGGGACAACCCTGGCAGACACCCCCCCTCCTCTACCCTGCCCGCCATTGCGCAGCCCTCCACCGCCGCGCTCCCCCCGCCGCACGCCTCCTCTGCTCGCAGCATCTCTCCCCTCCGCATCCGCTATAATTGACATTTTCCATCTGACAGGTTCTGTTTTCCCTTCCCGCAGTTGCTAAGGAAACCGGAGAGAGGGCCCAGGAGCCATTAGCTGCCGTCATCGCCTGCCCGTCCGCAGAAATGTCACTTCTGCTAACGAACACCGGGGCGGGGGGGGAAGTTAAAACCCTAACAAAACGCAACGCCAAGCTCTGCTGTCGAGTCAAAGAAAGGGGGATGGTGTAACGGCCTCCCATCTCACCGCCCCGTGCAAAGGTGGTGCATCCCCACCCTGACGCAGGGCTCAGCATCCTTTGCCTGGTTCACCTTTGGCTGGTCCAGCCCCTGCAAAAGAGGGAAGTGAGGGATTGTCCCGGCCCGACACTGGTGCCCATGGGCTGTCCAGCTCCGGGGAAGGGCAGAGAAGTGGCCATGGGGGTTTCTAGACCCCCAAATGGGGGTGTCAGAGCCCCAGCTGCCCTCCTGCGGTGTGCAGAAGCTGGGACTGCAGGTGCATGACCAGCCTCCCCTGGGCTGCTTGTGCTTGCTCCTGCTGCCCCACTGGGATTTTAAATTCTCTTGAAGAGCTTTGTTATTAAAAAGTAGATGGTCACCCTTCACTGCCCCCCCACCCCCCCCACCCCGCCCCAACAGTGGTGGGGAGATGGGCTGTGGCAGCCCTTACAGCTCCCTGTTGAATTAAGTTTACAAAAAACAAACATCCGTTGACCAAACGCCAGCGTTCTGCATCATGGCACGTGCAGGTTTCTGTGTGCTGTGGAAGTTCAGACTTCGCTGCCGTCTTCATAAATTCCTGCAGTGTTCCTTCTGCTTCTCTTCAGGAACTCTTCTTCCCCATTGTGTGTTTCTTCATGCCCTTCCCCTCTTATTTAGAGAAATGCCAGTATTCTACTAATTGGAAAATCAGATACAACGCTTTCCAGTGGCTTGTTGGAAATCCCACATGTGGTGGAGCTGGGGAGAAAGCTAAAAATTCCTGCCATCCCATTTTGGAACTTCTTCCATGCTACTGTAATTCTTTATTTCACCAAGATACCAAACTAAAGGGTACCCGGGCTCCTCAGAGGCACCGCCAGCTCCACACACACCCCAGGTTGTCCTCTACAGCCTGCTCCAAATGAAGATACAGCATTATACACCTTCTTGCTCCTTCTCTGTTCTGTCAAGTCCGCGTGACCAATGCGATTACTGTAGATTCAACGATAATTTATTTCTTTTGCTCGTGGAAGTGCTCGTGTGCAGCAAAATCTTCAGGGACTTTTGCTTTATTATTTGATATAACTCAGTGCACGCTCACCAAATAACGCTTTCAAGTATTCGTCGCAATCGGGTCTGGTTTTGGTGGGACTGTGCTATGTTACAGCCGGGACCAAAAACTGTATCTTGGCCAAATCAAGTTTTAAGAAAAACTTGAACTAGTTGGAGGTTCAGATCACCTTGGAGAAGTTTTGAATTTCTGGTCTCTGCTGTGTTACTGTTTGGTTTTCATGCTGGGCTTTGTCTTTCCTGATCGTGGTCCTTTGAAGGGCAGAGAAATGCAACCTCAGGGAGATGAAGGCAGCAGACCTGTCCCTCTTCCCTTCGGAAGACCCGTCACTAACACCAACGGAAGGGTTTCAGCCCTGCATTTCCCTTCACAACCGTATGACAATACAAAATTACGAGCCTGAGCTTTTCCTAAGGTTTCTTGTGCTGTAGCTTTGCCAGCTGCCAGCTGAGGGTTAGTTTGGCAGGCTGAGGGCAGCAATCCAGAGCTAAAGGTGGTGGTGAGTGGTGAGAAGCAGCTGGAGGTGGTGACAAGCATCCTGCTGTTTCTTGTCTCCGTTACCCAAACCAGGCTTCCAGCCTCTCCTGTGTGTCTGAGTGCTACTTGTCGCAGGTACACAAGGAGCAAAAGACTCACTCGACTTCCTTAGGAGGGGCACAGGAGACCAGCCAGGCTTTGTGGCATTGGAGGGGATGGGAAGGTGCATTGGGGAGTTTTCTCCATCATTTGCCACCACAAGACACCTCCTCCCCACAAGCATGAGGTGTGTCGCGGGGGTGATGCACCCTCCCCTCCAGCCCCGCACTGGTTTGGGGACCATGAAGCCCCTGCGGCTACTGGTGCTGTCACTGCCTTGCCAGGAGTTACCTCTGGGGAGTGTTTCCCTGACTTTTGAGCAAGAAATGGCCACATAAAATGAAATAAAACACTTCCCTGAGCAAGTGAGGCAGGTCCCGGGCGGCTGCGGGGCCGGTGGGGCGATGTGCAGGAGGAAGAGGAGGGAGGAAGACTGCCGAGCTCCGTCTACCTGGCTGGCGAAAGGGCAGGGGGACCCTAAAGACTCATTGACCAGCGTTTGGGCGATTTGGTAGTCTGATTTTATTTATTATTATTTTATTTTGCGGAGAGTGAGCAAGCCCCAAGGAGAGCCCTGATGTACAGAGCTTTATCTGCGTCTCCTGCCTGCTTTATGGTGTCCTCCCTTACCTCTGTGGGTAAATGTTGGCTCTTTAGTGGCAATGACTGCATCTATTATGCAAGGCTGAGGAAGTGGTGAAATAACAGCATGAGAAATGTGCTTGAATGAGTATTCAAATGCGAACATAACGAGTGCAGGCAGTGGAGCACCGAGTCCTGAGGGACATGGGAGCTTTGCTTCGACTTTTATTTCTTTAAAAAGAAAACCTTAACCCTCCCACCCCCTGGGTATTATTTTCAAATTAATTACTCTCATTACATTAATTGTGTGCCTGTTCCGTTTTCCCCTCTTTCGGTGGGTTAGGCTTAGAACAGCGCTGCTAAAAATATAAAACCTAGGAATCACACAGCAACAATTAATCCAGAAAAAGGAATGCTATTGCTGCACACGCTGTCCTTGTTTAACAGATAATAAATAACAATTAATAAATGATCCTGTGTTGGAGCACGCCCTCCCCCCAGATGTAATGCTGATAAATTTCTCCCTCGCTTGGGGGTTAGGGAACGCCGGCTGTTTAAAGGCAAACTACAAATCTAAAATGAAAATTGAGTTCTGCCTTGTCATATGGCTCAAATGCCCTCCCGTCTAGGCTGGGGTGGGCATTCATCGCAGCCGTGATGTATGTTTTAATTTACCTAGTATATGTTATTAGATTATAAGCCCCTTAGGGCAGGGATCTCATGTTTTATACCTCTAAAGCACTGCACACACCTATTGAACTGTATAAATACCTTTTACAAAATGAATTTGTCCTCCTGCTGTGAAATCCTGCCATGCCTCCTGGTTTGCATAAATATCTTAGGACGTGTCAGTCTGCGGTGATTTTGACACGGGGGGTCCAGTGGAATTTCTAGTGGTGCCGATGTCCCAAACGCTGTGACAAATCTGACTGTGCCAGAGAGGGGAGGAAGGTCCAATAGATTCTAAATTGTTTTGGGTTGGTTTGGGGGGTTTTTTTTCCCAAAAACTATAGTCCTTTCTAGTGTAGTTTTTTTCGGAGGAGGTGCTGGAAGCCTAGTGAACTGGGACATTCAGTGAGTATTTCATGTCTTGGCTCCATTTCTCCCTCAGTGCTGTTTCCCAGGGCTGCCCAGGATCACACTGGGTTCTCCTCCCACTGGTGCTTTCTCCTCAATTTCCCCTCACTTTGAAACGTCACCAGCAATAGGTGACCTAGCCCACTGGTTTTTCACTTCTCCCGTGAACTTTTCCTTTTTTTTTTTCATCTTACCCTGCTGCTTAGATTCCTGCCTTAACACTAAAGCATCCCTCTCACACCCTTGGGGCTGGAGCACAGCATCTTTTTACTGAGGATCTTCCAAGCCGGAGGGAGCGATGTGCCAGGGCTCAGTGAAAAGCACTGGGAGATGGGCTCACCTTCAGCTATTCCTGCCTGAATTCTGGGGGCAGTAAAACGAGTGTGCGGGCTGCTGCCCATCCCTCTGAAAATCATCTTTTTGTGCAAGCTAGCACATTGATGAAACCAATCTGCTTCAAAGTTCAGTGTTGTTGACTCTGTGACTTAGAATTTAGTTTTTTAAATGATAAACTCCGTGATGATGATTCATATGGGCTGTTGTGTAGGCTGGACTCACCTACCCTGACTCAGTCCTTCGACCCAAGGACACTATCAATGAACTCCTCTGCCGAACTCGCGCCTTCTGCTGAAGTTACAAAATATCTTAACGAAAAATATCCAGAGTGCAAACACTTGAGAATGTACTGTGTCTCGTAAGTTGATTTTAATTAAGCTTTGGGGTTTTTACATGAATATGCGTCTCTGTTCTGGTCTAAGCTATTGGCGTTTCTTTTTTTTATCCATTTGTATTGAATTATTAAGAGGAATGGGCAGATAGATGCATGTCTCTCAACTTCATTCTCTAGTCACCGCCAAATGCAGGCTTTGTGTCCCTAGTGTAGAAGTGCTAGCTCAACAAAGTTCATTAGAATGTTTTAACTTCAAAATATTTGTTATTAAAGCAGGGGAATCTGGAGTTAGCCCCTGGATTGAGTGGAGGTCCTTGCAATTTACTCCAGTTTAAATGTCATAAAAGTTACCAAGTGCTCATACCTCCATGCTCCCAGCAAAACAGCATGACAAGAGGTGACTGATTGCCTTAAATGTTCAAAGAGTACGTAAAATTTCTTACTGTGTGAGAAAAGTAGAACAAAAGGTGAGTCAAGAGCTAAATGGGACCCGGTGGCAAAATATTTTTCCTTGCCCTGCTTCTGCAAATACGGCTCAGGTGGCTATGATATTCCGTGAGGACTCACCTTCCTAGAGCAATATTCCCACCTGCTTTCCATGGGTGGATCTTAGAGGAAGATAACTTCAAGGTTCCCTTAGCAGTGGGGTTGAACACAACCCTACTCATCCCCAGGCCTCAGCAGAAATGTCTGCTGTCTCAGATGTGCTTCTCCAGGTGCATCCTCAAATCTTGGGGAGCTTCTGAATTAGAGGGGAGACCTCTAGCTTCTGCGGTGCAATTGCATAGTTAAATAATTCTTGGGATATTTTGATTTTTGCAGTACTGTTTATTATTTAAACTCTAGGCTGCTCTCAATGTCCTGGCTGCTGTCTGAAAGGGAGCAAGGAGAGAAGCAGCACCTTGTCCTTTGCATCAGCCCAGACTTTAGTAAGCCGTTGAGTTTTCTGGAGCTCATGGCAGAGTGAGTGAGATGAAATTCTGGCAGATGACACCGCCATCCTGTAGGAAATTAGTCACAGAGAGGCCGTTCTCTACTTTCTCACCCCTTCTGCACTGGGAGTGCATGGGCTGGGGTGCATGCGAGGCCAGCGTACAGTGTCATGAGAGCAAACCAGCGTGTCCTGCTTCCCCCAGGGCTTTGTGTGGGTTTATATGGCCGACCTGTGATATCCCTGCACTCGCTCTTGGTCTGGTGTGAGACAAGCATCCCTGTTGCTAATATTGAAGAGAAAGTGTTTCCTTTGGTACTGGTAAAGGACAGAGCTGAGCAGAGCGCTGCACGATACCCCACAGCTGCTGCCTTCAGTTCGGTCCCACGTAAATCACCGTATTCCCAGCTGGCCACGGTGCCTCTGGATAACACAACACGTGTGCCATGGGATGTCACCAGGGCTGCTCCCGGTGGGAATGCTGAGTGGGGGACAGCAGGCTGTCCCAGCTCCACGTGGTGGCCTCAGCCATGTCACTGCTTGGCCCTCTGCGTTGCGTGAACCAGGCGGAAAATGATTAATTACTTTTCGCTTGGCTCAAGCTCACGGCTCGATCTGTAGGTGCCTTGGAAAGTTTGGACAGACCTGGCCTGAAACCAGGGAGCCTGGAGACAAATTGGAAAGATGGAGAAACACAAAATAAAACGTGATCCAATGAAACAAAAGAACAACGTTTCCCAGTTTCGGGTTGTTAGAAAGGTTCATTTGGGATTTGGTTTGGCAGGGAGCGATGGTGAACCAGCCTCAGGCCATGGGCAAATGTCCTCTCCTGGGTCCTGCTGGGGCCGTAGCACTGCAGATGTTGTGGGTTCCCACGCGTGCGGCTCTGACAATGGGGAGGGTCTTTGGAGGGTGCGTTTCTGGCCCGGTGATTCCCCAAAAGACACCCGTAGGAGTGCCACCCTCCCCGGCTCGCTCCTGTCTCAGGCACGTTGCAAGAGTGTGACCATTTCCAAATGATTTGCACGTGTTGGCAGTTGCCTGGAGAGAGATTTTTCTCCTGTTTTCTGTGCTGGTGTTTTGCTTCATTCACGTGTGTCTCAGCTGCTTCTCCCAGGAAGGAAACATCAGATGGGTTTTATGCCTCAAGTTGGGAAACGGGCCAGGGCTGGGGCAGAGACCCCTTTGGCAGTGGGGTGGTCCCCTGAGGCATTGGCCACCACGTAGGGCAGACACTTTGCACAGCACCAGCATCTGGGCTTTGCCAAGGGTCTGCTGAGACCTCCTCACTGTCCAAGGAGAGGAAGAGGTGAGTCCTGTGTCACTGGGCTGAGGCCAGAGGTATCAGGTTGCCCAGAGAAGCTGTGGCTGCCCCATCCCTGGAGGGGTTCAAGGCCAGGCTGGACGGGGCTTGGAGCAACCTGGGCTGGTGGGAGGTGTCCCTGCCCAGGGCAGGGGGTTGGAACTAGATGATCTTTAAGGTCCCTTCCAACTCTAACCATTCTGTGACTCTATGATCCGTGGTTGCTAATCACCCCTAGTCCTTGTGCAGCCCGCTGGCCTCCTCCAAGCCTGCACCTGCCTCCCTGTCCAGGTCCCTGGGTCCCTCCCTGGTCCTCTCCAATGCTACACCATCTCCTGGGTCTTTCTGGGATTTGCTCTGGCAGATGGGGAGACAGCCACCTCGATCCCTCAGGAGAGTAGTATCCTGTCAGCGGGTTGACCCTTTGCTATCAAATGTCTTTTGGGGGCAGCATTTGGAGCTGGTAGCATCTGTGCAGGGAGTTGGTCTGAGAAAGTCCTTTCTCCCGGCATGCTGGCCAGCCATTTCCCTGGAGTATCCCTGACCACCAACTTGGACTCCAGGTGTCTCCCAAACTAGACCTCGTGTGAGGTCTCTTCTGTGAGCAGCACGTACACGGCAGCCGTCGGCTCCATCTAGGCTATGTCTAAGCTTCTTCCCGCCTATGAAGCAGGTCCAGTCCTGCAGGGATGGGCAACATAATCCCGAGCACCCCCAGCTACCTCCATTCTCCATGGGCTGGACATGAGACTGTGGCTTTGCTCTGTCACTTTGAAGAGCTCCTCTAGTTGACTCCCACCTCCTCTGCAGGCATATTGGAGGTCAGACCTTCATTTTATGGAGCAGGAAAGCACTGAAATTCAGCTGTTTCACACAGTGGAAGGAAAGGGGAGGTCGTGTTCCCGTCCTCCATGCACCCTCCAGTCCCTCTGGCTCTGCAGAGAGATGCTGCACAGCAAAGGTTCCTGCTGCCTGCAGGGCTGGCACGGTGGGGTGGCAGAGCCACCTCAGTCCCTGTGCAGCAGAGATTTGGGGTCAGGCTGGCAGCCAGGGTCTGTAGGGACAGTCTGTCGCTGTTTCCGCTCCCGGGATGCCAGGCTGCGGTGCTCCGGGACACCCTGGTGTGCAGTGATTCCTCGTCCCAGAGAGGGACACAGACCGGCTGGTGTCACGCCTGGCCATTGACAGGCGCCGGCGACGTCTCCATGACTTGCTCTCTGTTCTTTTTCACCGCTTTGACACCACGCTGAGGCTGGTCTTAAGGGAGATGCCTGTTAGCTTGCGGGGCGAGCTGGGAGGGAAGCTGCAGGATTTGTGTGCTGCTTCCCTGCCTTGCGAGAGGAGAAGCTGGGGTAGGGCTGGTGCCTACGCCTCTGCACAGCTCTTTGTGCTTGCCTGCAAAGATTTGGGGAGGATGCCCAAAGGCAGAAAGGTCATTTTTGTGGGGTTTGTTTTCATTTTTTCTGAGGAGTTGCTGTTTAATTCGGTGGTGCAGGTGTCGCGCGGGGGATTGCGACGTCTCTGAGCATGAGCGTCCGCGGTGGCATTGTTCCCCCAGCCCTGGCTGCGCGCTCGCTCGCCAGCCTGCTGCAGGCTGTGCTAAAAATAGGCTGTGAACATCATTCCTCTGCCACCATCCAATCCGCGGCACGGCACGGGGACGCGCGCCCCGCTCGCCGTCAGCTGCCTCTTCCCTCCAGCTCAAAAAGCTGTTGACAACTCCGGACAGACCGGAGAGGGGGGATGGTTTTCCCTTCTGGGAGAAAAACAGAGCTTCTCGTTAGGAGTCGGGGCATTCGAGCGCGCGGGGCCGCGCAGCAGTGACTCACCCCAAGCCCGGTCTTTTGCTGCCCCAAAACTCTACCCTGGCTGCTTGTGTTGGAAAAGCAACAGGGAAAGCGATGGTGAAGGGTGAGATCATTTCCAGTGGTGTAGCCAGAGGTCTTATCTGTAGCGTCAGCGCGCAGATTTGGTTATGAACAAGTAGGGTGAGGTTTGCTGCTCCCGTCTGCAGGACAGCCAATGTTTCCAACATGCTGCTGTGACCTGGAGTCTCCAAAACCCTGTTCCCTTTTCCAGCAGCATAACTGGGAGGCAAGGTTTTGGAAATACTAACCAGGGGGATTTAATTTGGCAGTATTCTTCGAACACGTGCTGTTAAACATCACCGGGTTGCAGATCATTTGCAGTAGCAAAGGGCAAAATCCATTTTTTCTTCCAATAGGAGTTGATTCCAAACTGTTATTCCTTTTTCTCTGCTATAATTGTTCTGCCCATAGCCCTTTACAGAATATTTACAAGATATAGTAAATGCCATAAAGTACCTATAATCTTAGACAAATACAGCATACAAGTCATTGCTTCAGATACAAGAACCTTTGCTAGAAATGTCAATCAAACCTTTGCTGGGCCTCAGAACATGTGGAAGATAATATTTAGGTTTTATTAGGTTTCATTTCCTTACCTTCTGCACTTCCCAAGGTTGGGTTAAGAGCAGACATGCCAAAATCCTAAGGGGGAACCTGCAATTACAAGATTCACAGCCTGTTTCTACAGGCTGATGAAACCTGAATAGATCTGACAGCTCCTGCCTCCACTTCCAAACTTCCGTCTGCTTCTCCCATCCTTGGAGCACGGGGAGCTTTATCTGTTGTTCATAGCAGGGCGATGCTGCAGTGGTTCACTTTGCAAGGCAGACCCTTTAGGCTTTTCCTCTTGTTGGTGGAGTTAGGAAAGGGCCACCTACCATTGTTTTTCCAGCGGCTGGGGTGGTGCTGCTTACTTGCCTGGAGAACTGGGCAGGACTGGGAGGCTGTTCTGGCAGGCTCAGGGCACGCACAGCTCTGGTCCCTCTCCCTGATCATGTGTGTCATTTCCATAAACCCCAACGGAAGTCTAGGTATCAGCACCCCAGAAACACTCGTCAAAACCAGACAAAGCCAAAAGAGGTCAAAGGATCCCAGAAGACTTGATGGAGGTACCCAAAAAAGTGCCTTTCCACGGGCCTCTTGGTTTTATAAGCTTTAAATCTATGCTAAGATTTCTCAGGAAACAAAGTGGGAAGGACAAACCCATGGGAACTCACCCTTTCCCCCCTCCAGCCAGGAATTACAGTACATTTTAAAAGCAAATAAAAGCAAAGCTGTTCCTTTGTGCTAACCCCATGCTCCATGTCCCGCATCTCGCTGCAGCTGCAAGGGCTCTCTGCCTAGATTCTGCCTAGATTTGGTATTTGAAGTCTTCCAGATGTCCAGACGCAGCTCAGAGCTGGAGCCCCGTCCCTGCAGCCCTCGGTGCAAGGACCACGCTCCTGGCCCAGCTGCGAAACAGCCGCAGTATCGCAACCGGGACGGATCTGTGTGGGAACGAAGGGACAGGGTACATGGGGAAGGCTCCTGGGCTGACACTGCCAAATTTGGATGTTTTGCAACTCCCGTGAGGGGCAGAGCAGAGATATTTAGGTTCATGGTCAGTGCTTTGAGCGGCAATGCGGCTCCTCCACCCCTCTTCCCAGGAAATCAGTTCCTGCAAAGCCACATCCACATTCAGCCGGGCTCTGACCCATCCAGATGCCCCCTTGCTCCCTCGCTGTCTTTCCCAGCAGTTTTTCCTGGAGTAAGGAGGATCCTCTCCAACTCCATCTTGGGCGCTTTTTGAAAAATCAGTGCAGGAAACCCAGTCACCCCAGTCCCAGCCCAACCCCTGCTGTTCCCCAACAAATCCCTTTCCCTAAACCTCCTTCACCATGAGGACTCTCTCCTCTTCCAAATACAGGAAAGGATTTTTCTTTTTCCCATTCCCAGGACTTTTTCCTGCCATGCCTGGGGGCCTTCCTCCCGGCAGGCTGCATTGCCACCATCGATGCCCTCCACCCTCACCCTCAGTGCCCTGGGATGGCTCCTTGGGAGAACAGGATCTGCTGAGCCCCAACCCCATGTTTTATTTCCCTCCAAGATCTATTTTCTAAGTAAAATAACATTATCTCATTGCATTACATCTCACCACGCCAGGGGCTCCGCGGCTTTTTGTAACGTCAGAGCAAGAGCCAGGGAAGGGCTCAGTGCTGAGAGGGAAACAATCGGTGTTTAGAAAAATCACCATTCCTTTTGTGTTTGCTGCCTACTTTAAAAGGATTGCTCTTACCCTTTTAAAACGCTAAGTTTCTTGCTGGGCAATTAACATTCCCCAAATGACAGTAGCTGCGAGTGGTATCTGTGGAAATGGATGCTGGTGGAAAGACATATTATACTAAAAGGTTGGTTTACTTGTTTTTTAAAGGGAGGATGTTTTCTATTAATTATCTTTTATATACTCAAACACTGACTCCCATTACTCTTCCAAGTCAGGGACAGTGAGAGATGTGTCAAGGGCTGGGGAACAACACACGAGCAGTAAGATTAATTGACACTTAGAAATCAGATTGTGATGAATAGATCTCAGCCTCCCAAGGAGATCCATCTTCTTTAGGGTGCGTTTAGGGCTCAGGCTGCCTTTAACATATGCAATGAAGCATCTTTACCTTGCATATGATACTGCTGCTAACCCCATGGCATGACATCCTCGCTGCGTATGGCTGGCTGGTGATAGGATATTTTACAGTCCACCGGTTAGTGGTTTCTTGCTTTTTTAGGCATTTTTTTTTTAAAGTGCTCACGCGCTGCATACATGAATCCAGTGGCCAACAGCCTAAGGGCTTCTGAACCTCCGGAGGGGCCAAAGTTTTTCTCTTTTCTTTCCTACTCTTCAACACAGATACATTTCATTTCAAGTGTAAGAGACGTTGTCACCCTCAGGCAAACGGCCCCCTCCCCAAACTCCTTTTTAATCAGCCTATTTTCTGATGGTCTACCTCTCAGTTCAGCCTTCAAAGCACCACAGATGCTACTGGGGAAGTGATTACAATTTCATTAGCTGTACGAGGCAGGCGGGAGGAAAAGCGATGCGGGAGGGGTTTGATTCAGCATTGAGAAGAAGGACACAGGGTTTGCCTATAAAGGAGATGGAAAAATAGACAGCCTAAACTGTAGAGCCACATTTTAAAAGGCAATGCAAATAGGGGAGCCTGCAGGAATAAAACCCCGATGGGAGCCAGGTACGGTGCACAGCAGGGTGACCTGCCCTGGCATCTGCAGCCACTTGCCAAGGCAGCGGCTGTGGGAACGTCCTCAGGGTTATCCCCAGCCCTTCCTGACCGTGAAGCTGGGGAGAAAGGGAGGAGAGAAGTCTTACTGGTGGCATCTGCCTTTCTCAGTAGGGTCACTGCAGCCAGTTGCTGCAACACAGCAGCTTCTCACATCCTTTCCCTGTCCCCCTTCAGCTCTGCTCCATGTACCAATGACTTATTCCGCTGTGTACTTCCCCGGGAGAGGAGAGGCAAGGCAGAGGTGAGGTGCCTCCTGGCACTTGGGAAGCGCTGGGAGGGGAGACCATGTGTAGCTCTGCCAGCCCTGTCCTTGCAGGGTGAACAGCAGGGAGGCAGCATGTGCCTCGATAGCTTTGATTTTGAGCAATTTTTAACTGTTTGGATATTTACAAGCGCGTGAAGATGACTTGATTTTCCTTGGTCCTTGCTGTAGCATCATCCCTGCCCTCCGAGGGATGCGCTTGCATCCCGTCCTGTCTCTCAGAGGGGATAAGGGTGGTGGGGACAGCAGAAACCTGATTGATGTACCTTAGAGACAACGTGATGGCTTTGAGAGACAGAGGGCAGGACATTTCAAGGAGTAAGGACAGAGGAGGCTGGAAACAGCGACCCCTCACTGTGCAAAATCCAGGAAGGGTCTCCTCCACATGCAGGGCTTGCTGAAAGGAGATGCTGCATTCCCAGCATATATTTTCTTTTTTAAATAATGCTGTGCTTTAAAAATCCGGCAGTGACAAGGAGGGAGGAGAAGAGGATAGAGCGTTTCAGCATTAACACTGCTCTTCTGCTCATAATAACATGCTGGTACTTTTAGGAGTATCTCGGAGCTTAAGGGGTGAAAGGTGAAGTTATCTTTCAAGAACAGCACTAACACTACAGAGCTGCTTAATGCAAGCTGGGAAGAATACAGGGCCGCGAGTTTAACCGGACAATGTTGTACTGGGTTGGTTTCATCCCGTCTGCATTGGATTGTGGTGTTTTCCCATTGAGTCAGGGGTTTAGTCTGTTGAGGTTTTTTTTCCCTCCCCCTTCCTTTTTCCCCTTCTCTCCCTCCCCCTCTTCGCTTAGACCCAATTAGCAGCGCGCGGCTGCTTTGCTGCTGCAGGGAAGGTTCTTTCTGCTGCCAGGATCAGTGATGGGCTGCTCCCTCATCCTGCAGCAGTCCCGGCATTCCAGTGCCCATCTGCCAGCCCCTGGAGTGCTGGTGGGAATGCATGGAGCACAGTGCTCCCTCTCCGTGTGTGTGCGCATCCACATCCACACCCGCGTGCGAAATCTCCTCTCCTGGCGAGGTGTGCTGTGTGCGGGAGAGCAGAGGCCATTGCCTCTGCAAGGGCGTTTGTACAAGGGGAAACTCTGCAAATCCTTCTGTATTTATCACTTTTCCCTTGTTTAGTTCGGCACAGTGCAAGGAATACCTTTAGCCTCGTGCTGTGTGGGTCTCCTCCTCTCAGGAGGCTGGTGGCTGTGAGCAGACTCCTTCGAAGGTGTCTGGAGATGCTGCTCTGGGCAGGTTGCTGGGATTTTGCTCTTCTCCCTCAGTCTGGAGGATTCGACTGCATCATCCATCGCTGCCTTGGCAGACTGAGCAGATGCATTTGTATCCAGCCTCACGTTTCTTAGGGCTGGCGCAAGTCAAAATCTTGGAAAAGTTTCCATCTCCCTGCCTAGGACATGGGAACACGCAATGGAGAAGCCTAACAATACTGCCTCCTTCCAGCAGTACATTTTCTCTCGTTTTATTTTGGACCTGGGCCATGCAGGGCAGGTCGTAGGAAGTACCATGATGTGCCACAGCCTGGATAGAGTGGATGTTTGTTAAGACGGATAGGGCTTTCCATGAAAAAGATGGGCCGTGTTTTCAAACTCAGGGCCATATTTAAACCTGCAGGCTCCGGGCAGTGGAAAACAAGCTGCTCCTTGAGCCACAGCTTGCCACGGGCAGTGAAATTTCCTGGGCTGGTGCCGGAGCCTGGCAAAGCAGGCTGGTCAGGGCTGCCACTACGGGAGAAGTGAGAGCTGGTGGAGAACATCAGCACATCATGAGAGCGTGAGTAAGGATTCACATCAGACCTTTACATTTGTTCTACCCTAGGAAATGCTAGTGATGGTATTTCTATAGCCTTTTCTGTGTTATTTTTAGTTCGGCTCCTAAAGAAGTGTGGTTTAGGTGATTGTACTCCTTGTACTTGGCTGAGACTGGTCGTCAAGCCTAACCTCCTAACTTCTCAGCTCAGTGCTTTGCTTCACTGGCATGTGGTTGAAGGAGTAAAATCTCAGTGATTTTAACTACTCGTTTCATAAAAGTTGGTGGGCAGGTAAAGGAAAGAGACTTTTAATAGTAAAAGACCCCACTGAGAAGGGCTGCCGCGTGGGTTCTGGTGGTGTGAAACATCAGAGGATCCACCTGGGAAAAGACAACTTAAATGCAGGCGGAAAATACAGTCACGTTATGAAACATTAGGCACCAGAGAATCTATTCCTGACTAAGGTTTCTCTAAGTGCAGCGTCTGATGTCTGTAACGGGATGCTCTCAGAAGCTTTTCCCATGGTCAGGACATTCACATCTGTCTCACTTCTGGATTCTTTAGTGTCTGCTAAAGGGCTGAACCCACAGTCTGCCTTGGATAAAATGCCAGGCAATGAGACATGACGCATAGCAAAACAGGCTTCGTTACTCCTCTGGTTGGCAGAACTACTTCCCTATGCCGGTGGGTTAATATATGTTCAGCAAGTGGCCACCGCTTTGGTCCCCATCTTGGCCAGTCTTCTTCGAGCACAGCCCTCTGCCCTGCCATCCAGAAGTGGCCCGAGACACGGGGTGAGACAGTCCCAGGACTGCTGGAGGGGCTGTAAAGCCAACAGTTCAGAAAGCAAAAGAAGCTGGCACGATTTTTAATGTCCTGGAGCAGCAAGGAAGGTGTCGGCTGATTTACTGCTCAGCAGCTTGGCTTTGTGTGCTTTGCAACCACCTCCTTCCCCCTTATTCCTTTGGTTTCTTCAAAAGAAAACTAGACCAAACACTGGGAAGGTACCAAGCTGCCAGGATCCCAGAGTGTCAGCAGCATCAGTGGGTTGAGTTTTACTGGAAAGCTGGATTTTTTTTTCTTCTTCAGACTTTCTGTGCTAGAAAGCAGGGTAGGCAGACAAATATTTGCTCCTTGACTCCCTCCTTCCTCTTCACTGAGCAGCGGGAATCATGTGGGTTCAGTTTCAGTGTATTTTGGGAGCGTGCCTTTCCCATTGGCATCCTGCAGCAGCATCCCGAAGCTGAGAGGTGGTGAACATCCGAGCTGCCCTCTCACATGGAGCTAAATGCAAAGTGCCAGAGGGGGAATGGCTGGAGTCAGCTGGAAAGGTCCCCTGGAGCAGCCAGGCTGCAGCGGCAGGATATTGCTCCCAGGTGGAAGAAGTCATGAAGGAAAATATCGTGGGGTTTTAAAGGTTTGAGCTTCCAAATTGCCTGCTCGCTGCAAGAGGAGCATTCCTGTCGCTCCGAGTCTGGATCTGATCCTAAGGCACGGGGTAGGTTATAGTATTGGTGCCATAACACGGCTTCCCACCTGCGCACATGGCAGGCACGCAGCAGAATGGCCCATCGCCGTCTTCTCTTGCCCAAGTTACATATATTCCCTTCCTGCCCAATGCCAGGAACAATTTTTTGCAGTGATAGTTAAGGGATTTGGTACATGGCATCTGCTGGAATCTGATTGGGGTAAAACTGCCCTGAAGGAAGCACAAAACCCATGTGGCATCAGTGTCCGTTGAGCACGGACGTCCACCATAGCCTCCTGTAGTGGTCTGCTTGTGCCCTGGGTCAGCATGGAAATGTCCCCCCCATTCCTTACCATATTGTCTCTGCTGGCATCAGGGTGGTTAGCCAGAGGCTCCCGTCAGGCTAATTTTGCTAGGGATTTCCAAAAGCCCCGGGGCTAAACCTCCCTTTTGGTGGGTGCAATCCATACCATGCCCAGAGGAGCATGTTTGGGAAAGGCCCTGGCTGCTACTGCTCCCGGGCGATGCTGGGAGCGCGGCAGGCTGCCTCACGGCCGCGGGCACTCCACGGGTGGGCGGCTTTGGCAAGGAGGAGGAAGAGGCTTTGGCTCTTGTGCCTGATGATGCTAAGAGATATCAGATCTCCTCACACAGCTGCGGTTTGTATAATCCCTCTGATGCTTCCTCCTACCTGCAGCTCCTTCCCACTGGTTTTTAATGAGCCAAGGCGACAGTAAACTTACATAATGAAGGGCAAAGTCTAATTGAAGCTTGATCTTTACTTTGCAAGGCTGGTTTGTGGCTGCGAACCCCACGCCAGGCTACGCCTTGCTCTGCCTCATCTGCCCGTCCTGGCAGATGAGATGCTGCCTCAGGAGGGCCGTGGCAGCCCTGAGCATCTTAAGGCAGATTAGGATCTTAATTCTTCAGAGAGTGATCTTCTGATCTCCTTCCCTCCCTGCCAGTCAGCAGTGGCTGCGCAGCCCCGCGGTCTCGGCTCTCCGCCTCTGAGTGGAGATGACAGCTGAGATGTGCTGGCAGGGGAGCTGAGAAAATCCACGGTTTCAGATGTATGTGAGGAACGAGAAGAAGTCGTCCCAAAATCCAAAACTCCTCAGGCAGCACCTGGCATTGCTGGGATTCAGAGGTGGAGGAGAGTGCGACTTTGCCATCCCAGCAGGATGGAGCCTGGCTGAGCTACCCCCTTCCACCGGCCGGGTGGTTAACCCCTCCTACTCCCCCTTTTTTTGGAGGTGCCTTACATATTCAGGACGAGCAGAAAGATCAGGCCTTCAGCCGAGAAATGAGCTGCTGGGATTGGAGGTGAGGGCTGGGAGTCCCTCGTGTGTGCTCCGGCTCTGGCTGGTGGCCCCTGAACCCTGCAGAGCTCAACGGGGCGAAACTGCTGCATATGGAATGGCAAAACGGCAGGTATTATGGAGACAGGGGAGTGCAAATCAACGAAAAGGATTTTGATGGGAAAAGGTATCTAGAAGAAGCCATAATGAGTAAATACTCTGTAGGAAGACCGCAGCGCGTGACTGGGAGGCTGCCGTTTATCTCCTGGTCGTGTGCTGGCTGGCTGTGGCCAGCTGTCCCCACCGCGCTCTGTGTCTTCTCATGTCGTTTTGCAGATGTCAAGCCCTGACCATAAAGGGCCTGATTTTAACATCTTGTATGTGTGCAGGAATGAGGGGAAAATGGCACAGGCAGTCATACTAACCAGGTAACACGTTTCAATGGATGTTTTCATGCTGAGCTCATCACAAGCGCAGGTGAACCTCGCGCAGAAGCCCTGCTCTCCCTGGGCTGCGAACAGTGATTTGGATGTGGGCACCACGAGTCCATCTCGGAATTTTCCCTCTTATTTCTGAGCTGCAGGCTGGCATACTGTTATCTACATAATCCTGTGGACCCTGGGAGGTTTGGGGTTGAGCGGGGAGAGGGCTGTGATGGTATTTAAAGCTGTCCCCAGCCGCTCGGAGGATGCGGCCATCATTCTTGCGTCCTGGCAGCTTGCTGGGTCCTCGCCGTGAACCCAAAGCAAAATAAATAGGCTGCTTACCCCATCCTTCTCCTGCCTGGCTCACAACTTTTGATTTTGTCATAAAGCTGCTTGACTTGATTGAGAGAGCCATAATAATGATACTTACTGAGGAGGTTTCATCCAGCAAACTGAAATTGAGGTCCAACGATCCCCATTAATGAGCCTTTTATTGCGCCCATCTGGCCGCGGCAGGAGCGGGGCTGCAGCAGGTTCCCGCTGCTGCCGGCACATCGGTGGCACATCCCTGCTCCTCGCTTACCCCAGCATGGCTCTGCAGGGCCTTAGACACCAAAAAACTCCAAAGGTCGGGGTCTGCATGACCTGGGCAGATGCCAAGGTCCCCCTTTGCAGAGCTCCTCACAGCAGGCAGAGCTGCGAGGCCGGAATTGCTCCCAGAACTTACCCAGGGAGGTATGCTGTGGGTGCTACTGCCATTTGCACTAGCTGTATTCATAACTGCATTTTTTAAAGAAAGCGGGGGAAAAAAAAATATCTTGTGTCTCTTGGTAACTTGCAGGCATCCTCACTCTGCTCACAAGCTGGCAGAGCCTTTGGCAGCAGCAAGGCTGAGGTTTGATTTGAATTTGGAGGTTACTTTGCTGGATTTTTGAGACCTGTATAAATGCCTGTTTTGTAAACTACCCAGGGCTTTTATGTATCACCGCGGCTCGTCATCCCAGCTCCCCAGGGACTGCGTGCAAGGAAAGTATGTCCTTCTCAGCAATTTGTATTTATTCCTTTAATCCTCCTCCACCACGGTGGGGTGGCATCTCTGTGCGCATCACCATGATGAGGACACGGGTGCCACCCTGGTGCGATCCCGTGCACCCAAAATATGAGCTGAGGAGGATGAGGAGCAGAGAGATGGGTGATGCCGTGGGCTGGCGGGGGGGATGGCTGTCTGCAGTCGAGCTAATAGACTTGTGAGTGCTGCTGAGATAAAAGAGCCAACAAAGACAGAGGAGGAAAAGCAAAGGGAGGCAGGAATGGCTTTTCTTTGCTGCACGTGTTGTTTGAGGAGGCTGAGGGAGGTGGAGGAGATGGTTTGTGTTGCCCTGCAGCATTGGGGTGCAGTGGGACGGGGGCTACGAGCCCCCTGTTCATCCATGGCAACTCCAGTGAACCCTGGACTGAATTTTGCATTTCCCCCAGCAGCTCCTGGCCCAGCCTGGGTGATGAGCAGTGTGGCATGTCCGTCTTCTGGGCTATTTTCTGAGCTCATCCCTATGGCACTGGAGAGTTCCCATGGTATCTGGGCAAGGGAACAGCTTTTAGGCTTTCACTCTCCTTGGAATTTTGTTGATTATGAGTCATTTGCAAAAAAGCCCCAAACATGCTCATGCTGTGAGTGGTTTCCCAAGAGCAGTCGGCTCCTCGGGCACTGCCGCCCCCCAAGCTCCCTTCTCTGTTTCTCCTGTGGCTACTGGACCTGAACCAGAGCTAGGTGAAGCCCATGGAGAGACTTCTTGTCCACAGGGTTTGAATCAGTCCCTTTGCAAAGAGGGCTGTGGGCCACATTGAGACATCCCGGTTGCCAGAGTGGCAATCGCTGAGGTCTTGCACAGGGTCAGGCTTTATTTTTCACTCTTCTGGCTGCGTTCATGTCTCTCTCCCCACGCCGTCCTTGGGGTATTGCAGGGTAAACCCGAACTCACACTCTTTGGCATTGGGGTTCTCCCGTAGCCTGGGATGCAGGCGGCAGGGGGGCCACCGCGGAGCAGAGGGTAACACAGAGGCTGCCTAGATATTTCACCTGCTGATACGCATGAAAGCCTTCCAACTCCCCACCGAACACAGGACACACCAACTATAACGTGCAGCATCTTTCAGATGACCACGCTTCTGGCTGGCATCTTAGCTCAGACGTGCAGTGTACCTGCCACCGTGACAGCCTGATGGCCATGTGGCATTATAATAGGATTTGCTCCATGTCTATAAACTGTTATCCTAAATATCATCCCAAATCCTTTGATGCCCAGTGACAACCTGTCTCTTTAAATCTTCCCCCCCCCCTTGAATAAAGCGGCATGCTCTCAAATCATCGGGAATTCCACGTATCCACCATATAATTGGATTATATTTTATATGTCTCCGAAAATAATGATATAGTTACATCTTATTCTAACAATGAAGCGACTCAGAACAGAGCAGAGACTCGCCGTGGCTGCATTATAAATAATGCTGCCAAGCTGGTTGGGATTATCAGCAAAAGAACTTGTTAGCCTCTTGGAGAGCAGATGCTTAATTAGAGCTGGGTGACACAGATGGGTGCCTAATAAGGGGAAAACAGGTTTTGGTCTTCAAAAAGAGCTGGGAGGAGTTGGTATGGCTTTTACTACCTTATATTCAGCTATTTGCCCGACTAGGTCTCCCCTGAGTTAGGAGCCCTAGGTCCAATTCCATCATCATCTTTGATGATGAATATTAGTTAGATATTGGGTGAGATGAATGTCAAGCTGAGGTCAGGTTCACATGCTGCGTTTTGTCTTTCCAGAGGCCTGTTAATATTTTGGGAATTTCCTTCCTGAAGGCCACACGCAGGGGGTTACGGTTGGGGCATGGCAGAGTTGAAGAAAAGGGATCCCCGTGGGAATGGGAAGTGAACACGTTTGCAGACTAAATGCGAAGGGCACTTTCTCTGATCTGGTTTGGTTTTTACCATAAAGAATGGCTACAAGAAGCAAAGCTATAATATTGCCAAAATTTGAGATGCTTAGTGACAAAATTGGGGTGTTTACATGACAGTAGGAGATAGGACTTGCGATGTTTCGGATACATGATCCATATCTCTGCCTCTTCACGTTCCGTTTGGGTCTCTGGTCTCAGATTACCTTCAGAGGGTGAAAGAAGTTTCTGAAGTTTAATCTTGGAGCCACAAATGGTTGAATGTCCCTTATCGAGGCATCCTCCAACTGTGGCCCAGTCTGCAGAAGCCCATGATACTCCCCTGTCTCCGTGTTATTCCATCATACTCCGTCCTCAGTGGGAGGGTGGTTGCTCTGCATCTCCAGAAACCAAGCTCCTTTTCTTCTGAGATGCCTCCAAATGGAGGTAGTCAAAATTTAAGGTTTAGCTATGGAAATGGTGGTTCAGTAGTATCTTCCTGGCACGTTCTCGGGATCCTGATGTTTTGGCCATCCAGCACGTCAAATGCTTTCCCCTATCCTTGCTTGTGCAGAAGCTTGCGATGGCTTTGTGTGGCTGTTTGCACTGAGCAAACCTGCTAAATTAGATGTCTTAAATAAATGGCATGAACAAATAACTACTGAGAGAGCCCCTCTTCCATGCCATCGATCCTTCTTTATGTCAGGAAGCAGTGGATGGGTGAAGCAGACAAAAGAAGACTGGTGGGATGAGAGGAGTGAAGTGACAATGGAATGACAGTGTGTTTTGGAGGAGCAGATGGGCATAGGCCCAGCCTTGCTGGAGGGGAGCCGAGGTAGCTCCGTCCCAGCCCAAATAGCTCAGTTTCACCCCATTTTGGTTGGGACCTTCTCAAACCAACAAATTACTCCTTTATTGCACTCTGCTTTGTTTAGAAATAGAGTAAAACTTACTGTTGTCTTCTACAGATGCACACTGTACTAATCTAAATGCTACCTGCAGTGGATGGGGAGGTAAATTTTTGCTTAAATCCTTCAAAAAACTCTGCATAATCTAGAGCATATAGTGTCAGCATTTTGGGAAATGTTAGCCTAGGTCTTCCTACCTTTTACGGAATAACCTGACGAGCCTGATTATCCGTGCAAGTGTCTAAATTTTACTCAGACCTTGATTGAGAGGCAAGGAGTGACTTTTGGCTCTCTAGAAATAAAATCGTCAAAGCGCTTTTGTCTTTATGCGTTTCAAAACTAGGGCTTTTGGAATCACAAAAAAAAAAAATCAAAACATGTTTTCAGGAGTTTGTAGTACAAATTACCCTATTTAAAAGTACCCTGCTTATAAAAAAGAAAATCCAGGGAAGGGAAAAGTGAAGAAAGTATTCAGCAGTGAGTGATCTTCACTGAATACATTTTCTCTGGGCCATTGTAACTGCTGAAACTTATCAAAAGAAATGGTTATTTTGATCATAAATGTAGTGGGTGGCATGATTTTCTTGGCATTTATTTGGCTTTAAGATGAACAAATTTTTCCTTTGGAAAAAAAAAAAACTGCGGAAAACACAACAAACCAGAAAGGTAGATAATTAGCGTGCAGTAGTTAATGGGTAATTTCAAAGTGAATGAGCAGAGCTCATACCTTCGTTCTGAATGCTATTTGTATTAGCTGAATATATTTTCCCTTTTTGAAAACGAATTGTCTTGCCTAATTCTCGCTTTGGTGATGCATTGCTCGTAGTGAATCCCACCGCTGACACCTCACTATCCTTCTGGCTGCTCCTCTGTAGGGTTGTTTTGCAGAACAAAGCACTTGTTAACTACTAACCTAAGAGGGGATGCTCACTTTGCCCAGATGCCGGGGCTTCCCCAGCTTCTTGTGCCTTTTGCTGCTGTAATCCATTAAGGTGTCTTTCCCTACCCAAACGTTAATATAAAATTGTTGCTTTGTAAATCCTTAGTTGCTTTGCAAAGCTAGATTTGGCCGATGAGGTTTGTTTCCTGTGGTTAATGCATGACATGGTGGAAATGCAGTTTTGGGGCTGACAAGCCCCATTATCTTCTAGGCTTTAGGTCTGGAAAGACTGGTTTCTTTGATGGCCTTCGGATGAGGGTGGCTTTGCATCTGTATTCAGACCCATCTGGTTCTTTGGCTAGCACCAGAAGATGAGGATTTTATATTCATTGTCCAGCTGAAGACCTGTGCTCTGGACCTGATAGCTCGGCTTCTTCTTAACTACAGGCCCCCAACCAAGGACTGAGTCCACCTATTGTTATGGGCTTGCTTGGCATTGGGACCACAATGGCCCAAATGGGCCTCTTTACCCTGCAAGCTACATGCTGAAACTGCCCTTTGGTCTTTTGAAAGGCCTCTTTATCTTCAAACAACCCGATTTCCTCTGCCCCATCGTCCCTCCCTCCATGGCACCTACAAGGACAAGCAGGCGGAAAATGGGTCGTCAACTCCAGCACAGCCCAAGGGCTGGTAGCCTTTCTGCTGTTGACTTTTCAGTGTATAAATAGCAGAACAATTGAGTTCGAGTTATTTTTATCCATCGCCCTTAACATCACAAGAGAGAGTCAGTGAGAACAATGGGGTTTGGTCTCATTGGAGAAGTGGAGATTTCAGCAGCTCTCCCCAGGCTGACCCTGCTCAGATGGGCTCCTTGGCTTTTTGCAGTCAGGCTTTTGATGGGAAAAGGGGGGCTTTGGGGCATCCGTACCGGGTAGTGCTGTGTCATGAAAGCTGTAATTGGCACTAGAACGCCTCCAAGGTGGTATTGCTGGGCAGGAAAAAGAATATTGCCTTTTGCATGGCAATGATCAAATCTTTGCTTTTTATTTTTTTGTTCTTGTGTATCTTGGGTGGAGAAGGAGTGAAATCTCTGTAGCAAACGCTGAATGCACTGGCAAATAAGCCCTACCTATTTCCTATATTTGCTGCCAGTCGTGAGGGCTTAAATTCATAGCTTTTTCTTATCAGCCAAACCTCAAATCACGCAAAAATTATCACCACGACGCAGGAGACCTGCCTGAGCTGCATCCCTTGGAAATGAATCTGGGCTGCCAGGTTCAGGGAGTCGCCTAGGTAGGACACCCCCCTCCCCGAGCACGCTGCTGAAATCTGGTTTCCCCAACCAACTCACATCTCGCTCCCCTGGAAAACAAGACCTGCACCAGCTCCAGTCCCTCCAGCCAGAAGCCTCTCCTGGGAAGGAGGACGGACAAACTGCCTTTGAAGGACACAGCCAGGGCCACCCACCCTTTCTGTGATCAGTTTGTGGGCAGCTTTCTTGCTTGGGATGAGAGACCCTGAGGTCTGGGTTCCAGCTTGCTTGAGGGCCTGATAGCCATCTCCTGGAAACGCTCTATTAGGTTGCTTCATTTCACCTGTTTTTTCATAGAATTACACTGAGCTCAGTGAAATCTCATATAAAAACAGTTGGCAAAACTCTCTGAAGGGAGGGGGAACGTCTATTCTGACACTCCTAGCCCACCCCAATATTTTTTTTCTTTATGGTCAAATCTTAAATATTTTATAGACATGATTAAAAAGATTACAAATTAAAATGGTTTTAATTGGAAATACTTATTGCTCCAGTTTTATGTTTTAGTTTACACACAAAATTGTAACTTTGGGTTTTATCTCGATTTGACCATTTTGGGGGGCACAGAAAAACCCCTCCCTGACCAGCCCCACGGGCGGGTTTGGGCTGAGAGCAGGCTGGGTCTCCTCCTCCTCACACTGAACCACTCAAGGAGCTCAACTGGTGCTGCTGGGTTACTCCTGCTTTACTTGGAATAAATAAGAGAAAAATCGGGCCTTTGGTATCCAAAAGAAAATAAAAACCCAGGGAACCTTCCTGGGCTATTAAAAACGTCAAGTGTCTGTTGACTCCTAAAGCATTTCCTCGCTGTCAGAGAATGCTGGGGCTACTGAGATGGGATCCTTTAAGCTGTGGAATCCCATGGGCAGGAATCCTGCGTCAGGGGCTGATGTCACATGCACACTGTTGCCTTGGGTCAGTTGCCACGGGCTTTGTCCTCTACAAGCTCAGAGATGAACCCCAATGCTTTCACGGCCGGGGGGGAGCTGGGGAGCAGCACCTGGTCCAATACCAGTGGAAAGGCGGGTTTTTTTGGCGTGGTCTCTGTCTCAGCCTCCCTAGAGGCTCCCGCAGCCCATGAGCAGCAAATCCAAGAGTAACACGTGAGATTTTGTATCAGGAGGCTGTAAAACATGAGGTGGGCTTTCTTATGCTACGAAGCTGCACTTTCCCAGAAAATCCTCCTCTTTACAGTTGTCTTGATGTTGCAACAGCATCTGTGCCAACCAAATTTCTGCTTATGCTTTCAAGGACATTTTAATTTTTATCACAGCTGGGATCCACTGCCAGAACTTCTGCTAATGTTTTTGATTGCCAGATGAGCATCGCCCTGTGCTTTCATTGCTCTCCGAAAATAACATCTTAAACCACATTATGCTGAAGCGGCTTTTCAATGGCTTCTCGAATGCCACCTAGCCAGTCTTCTCTGAAGCAATTTGGTGACGACTTACAGCCTGGGCGCCTCTGGTGTGCGTGCTGTCGTGCCCAAAGAGCTGTCCTGGCAGGGTGGATCCCAGCTCCTGGCTGCTGACTGGGGCAAGATCCACCTCGATAGAGGAGTATTCCCTGATGTGAAGCGTTTGGCCCCATGAAGTGCTTGGCTACGTACCTACAAGGGCGAAAACAGGTGTTACCAAGTCCTGTATCCATATGATCATGGGCGTTTCTAAGTATCATCCTACATGGATTGCTTTGGTGGGGGATGAACTTCAACTTGGCTTTTGGTGGTCCCCATGTTGGCATTCTTACCTAGTTGCTGGTTTCAGACATCCCAAATGGAGTGACAGAGGTGATATGGCTTTCCAAGCTGGTGTTGTCATCTCAGGTTTTGCAACCACAATGGTCGGGTCTCCATGGACCACAGTAAATGCTGGGGAAGCAGCACTTTTCTGCTGGTACAGGTGGGATGCCCACAGCAGGGAGATCCCTGGCACTGCGGTTATCCCAGGACACCTTCCCAATGGGGCTGGGTGCCCAGGAGGACCCTCCATACATCCCTGCTCCCTCCAAGTCCGGTCTGCGACTTCCCTTTTAATAGACTACCTCGTTCGGAAACATCATTACAAGCATTTGCACAGACCTTAGGTTAACTTGCAAGGAGTGTCCTGGCAGAGCAGAGGTCTGGAGAGGTGCAAAGTTAAAGTATAATCAAACCGACAAGATCAAGTGAACTGCATACGCTTCCCCTTGCATCCTTCTCTGCAGTAGTTCTGAGATTTAATTACCGTCTCTAAAGCACTTCAACATTTTCAGGTGGAAGCTACTACGCAGAGGAAGGGGGGAGTACAAAAGCAGCCTACGTAATTAAGTGCTGCTTGTTTAATTTAATTTTCTCCTTCATTTGATCCTCTTCTAGAATCTTGAAAGCAGCCCTCTCTAATACCAGCTGGGTCCTTTTACACTCGCGTTACATTCGCGTGATGATCGTAACGGCAGCAGAAAACAATAGCATGGGGAGAAGTGTCTGATGCTGTCCGTGAGAGAAGGGTTTGTGCTAGGATGGATGCTGGTGGCCGTACGCTGTGATGGTGTAATGGTGACGATGCTCACTCCGGTTTCGAAGGGACATTCACCTCACGAGGGATGTGGCCTCTTAGCGGCAAAACCCGGCTTTTGGAAGGTATCAGGAATTTCGCATCCCAGTGCACCAGAAGGGTTTGCCAATAAAATACGATAAATAATTTGCATTCGGTAATCCAGATGAGAGCTGTAAAGAGAAAATACAAATGGGTTAAGCTGTAAATTACTGCCGTTCCTCACTTCCCTCTCTCCCTATTCCCTTGGAAATTAGCCAGTTGCTCTCTGGAATCGCTAATTCTTACAAGCTGACCGTGCCAGTCTAGTATCAGAAAAATGAGGAGTTTTACTTAGTATTTGTTTCTCTGTTTAACTGTCCTTCCTTTCCAAATATTTTTAAATTATAAGCTTTAATGAAAATTTCAAGAGACAGCAGGATTCCTTGTGTGGCACCTCTTTAACGACCCCAAACCCACCTCTATAGAAAAAATTAGAGTGTTATGAATTGGGCTGTCGCAATTATTTGTCAGCAACCACCATGGTACAAGAGCAGGGAGCTGGGGTGATGCTTGGGTTCTTACAAACCTCCTCACGATAGTGTTTCTGAAACAGCGAATTAGGACTCCAAATAATTTACCCAGTACCTGAGCCCTCTCTGGTCCTTTCCAGAGGGGAATTGTGGCAGCGGTAGGGAGCTTCGTTTTGGTTCGAGGGAGTTTTACATGACTTGGATTTTGTGTTTTCAATCCTATATCCTGAAGCAGAGGTGTAATTTGGAAATAAACACGCGTGCTGCTGCATTGAGCAGACATGCCTGCAAAATGAGTTTTGCCAATCCAAAGTCAGGGAGACGGACAGGAACAGGGGTGGTGCCGGAGAGACAGTGGAAGGTCAGAAATGGTCCAAATATTTGTCGATCCCATTTTTGCACCTCTCTGGGTATGGTGATTTTTGATGGGAAGAGAACTGGAAGTAACCAGGCACCAGGAAATCATCTCTTCCCATTTCCCACTGGAATTTAAGATGCCAGAACTCGGACGAGAGAGGCGGTTCTGGAGGGATCTCCCTGGGTGTGAATCCTTCGAGGCTTCCTATCTCATCCCTCTTCGGGGTAGAGAGATTTGAATACATGAAAGTTATCACATATTGGTTTCTCAGGGGTATGAGACCATTAGAGTTGAATGCAGAGAATTAGTATTAATTAAGAGTAATAAGGGAGAAGAATGGGCTGAAGAAAGGCAGGGAACTGGTTGGATTTTCTGCTGACTGTACGTAACACGACTTCTGCAGCTCCCGCACAGGTCTTGCACCCGAACCACATCTCAGCTGTGGCTCATCTGCCGAGCATCAGGGTCATCCCATCTGCCATGGGTCAGACCTGCGGAAGGTGAAGCCAACCAGGCTCCCTCCATCCATTTTGCGTGTTCTGGTTAAATACTGCTTCCCCAGGGTGGTAATGGATGCGTCGGTGTTAAATAAGATTAAGCAACAGTTTCTTTCACACAGTGGGGTGATTGGTTCAGATTCAAGGGTGTTGGGAATCACTGGGATGCTTTGGCTTCAGGTTTTGGGTTGGATCGTGCACGTGGGGAGGAGTTTCAAAATGTCCTTCATCCTCACCCATCCCGTTGTCCCCAAGGCAGGTTTCAAGCTGAGGGTCCCGACACCGAACCCTGCGGGGAGGGGGAGGCGCAGGCTCAGGGCTTCCCCAGCACTGCGCTGGGGGCTGGGGAAAGGCTGCCTGGCGGAGATAGGGAGGCTTGTTCTTTCGGGCTGTGCTCCCTGCAGCTTAATGGCGTGTTTTGCTGATCACAAAAAGCCTCGGAGGAGAGACTTGCAGGGTTGCAAACATTCCCCATCGGATGGCTCAGCATTGCACAGGGCCAAACTTATTAGCGCAGCTACAGAGAGGCGCGTCGCGTCCCTGTGATCATTTCCGAGAGGATGGAAAGTGATTCTGACAGTGGGTTTTTCCTCCTTTCCTCCTTTCTTTCCTCTTTTTTTCTTTTCTCTTTTTCTTTCTTTTTTCCCCCCGCCTTTTGCAGCGAAACGCAGCTATGTGGGAATGTGTCCATATGGAATTGAAACATGCCTGGGGTTGGTTGGAGGGAGGGGGAGCGGGTCCTGCTGGAAGCCCAAACCCGCACTGGCATCTCCAGGCTGGCACAGCCCCCCTCTGCCATCCCCATCCTCCCAGGAGCTAAGGAGCAGAATGCTTTTTCCCCGCTCCCATTTCACTGTATTTATTTGTGCATTTTTTTAAAAAAGAAAAGCTGAGATCCCCGGGATGAGAAAATGGCTCTTCTCTCCTTTTTTCCTCCTTCTCCCTTTCCCGACTCGCCGAGCCAGCTGGGGCAGTGCCACAATTCAAGGCGTCTGGAGACAGAATCCAGCTCGCTGCCTTGTGATCTGCATGTCAAGGTGAAACTGCAATAAGATAATAATGTCAGTATCCCCAGAAGGCAGGCGGTAAAAGATACTAATTGCATTTCACTGAAGGCTTCAGAAACACTCAGCAGCTGGAAAGCTGAGGAGAATTTTGATGCTATTCTTATAAGGGAAGATTTTTTTTTTTCCCCCCTCCCTTACGCTGTTTGTAAATCTATTACAGAACACGGGGAGTGGAAGCGGGGGAAGGGAATGTATAAAACCAGTTAAAGGCTTAATGTTTCCCATTATATTTTGTGAGCTGTAGGTGGTCTAGAGCTTATAAAAATGTAGCACATTCCCTTGTAATCAACCATAATAATTTATTATTATTATTTATTATGATTTGCTGTTATTTTGCGCCTACAAAGGCCCCTGCCAAGGCACAGAGAGCTCTGCACAAATAGTTAACATTTATTATAGCAGTAGTAATGTTTAAAAATATTAACTAAATAAAATAAAAATACCAGCTCTAAAGAGCTGAGGACAGCTTTGTTATTGGAAAATAAATGCAGGAAGGCAACTATCTTGCAGAAGGGCTGATAGTGATTTGAATAGAAACACGCCTGGTGAGGGAGGAAACATATTTTCAACTCTTGGAAAAAGGCAAAGGGCTTGGTTTGGAGATGTGTCCCCAGTTCTGCACCCAGGGCTTCGCCCAGCAGAAATGGGGACCCCCTCGGTGGCCAGAATAACACCCAGTAGTGCGGGCACACGTCTGCTGCCCGTGCTTGGGCTCAGAGATGTGTTACCTGGTTGCGTGGAATGGCTCTCCTTGGAGAGCGGATTCTTTAGCCCCAAATGGTTGTGATCGGTTCCCGGCTTATTGCTGTGCTGGTCTTCTCTAGCGAAGCTGGAGCCCACGTCCAGCGGTTCTCAATCAGTGCATCCCAACCTCTTTCCCATCCTTTGCCTTTGTCCTATCTCAAATCTTTTATCCCATGGAGGAAGGAAAAGTCTTCAGCCTCCGTTTTGTGGACTCTAAGGTTGGTAGTCCCTCCGAAGGGCATTGCCAGTGAGGCAATATTGCTGCCCCTCCTGGGCTGAAAGGGAGGTTACAGGAATGTTGGGAGAAGGGCAGGATGCTGCTGTGGGTGAGGAACCATCTGAGAGCCCACAGGAGAAAAAATTATGCTGAAGTATTAACAGCAGGGTGTGTGTGGGACCCGCTGCTGCACAGTGTATTTGTTCTGTGAGGTGGGGGGGAAAGGCGAACAGATGAACAGCAAAATTTGCAAGCGCCTGAGATATCTTTGGGCTAGTCTAGCAAAGAGGTGGAAGACCTCACAAAGGTTTTCCCCCAGTAAAGCTGAAGGGCTGGGCAGTGCGTTGGCGAGAGGCTAAAAAGCAAAGCGTGCTGCACATGGGAAGGAGCACTGGGAGCACGCTGAGGTCTAAATTAGCCATAGCCATTTGGGAAGAGGAGAGCAGCGTCAACAGAGACATCCATCTGCAAATCTCCGCTCTCCTTTACAGCTGCTGCCAGATAAGCAAAGAAAATTTGAGGAAGAATGGGATTAAAAATATTGCTGAGAGTATTACAATGCCAGCACATAAATCGGTGCTGTGGTCTTTCCTGGAATAGTGTGTTCGTTTCTAGTCAATCTGTCTCAAAAAGATACAGCAGGAATAGAAGGGGTCAAGAGATAGGCAACAAAAATTATTGGAGACACTGAAAGACTTCCAGATGAGGAGAGACTGAGGGATGAGGGGGAACATTTATTGTGAAGATGAGATAAATATGAGGGGATATGATCCATGCACATAAAAAAAGGAGGCAGTAAATGGCACAGGGAAGGTAAATCAGGGGCTGGTAGTCACCCTCTCTTGTGAGACAGAAACCAGGGAGCACCTGATGGGACTGAACAGCAGCAAGTTGAACATTGTCCACAGGACATATATTTTCCATGACGTTAACTGCCAGGAGTACTTTGCAGCACTGGAGCGAGCGGGGTTTAACAAACTCAGGGAGGCCTGAAAGGGGACCTGGGTACCCAGAGCATCACTGGGACCGCGGGGGATACAACCACCTCAGCCCATCTCCCTCGTTATTCTGGCACCCCAGAGCTGTAGCTGCATTAAGGGGGGGTCACGAAGTCATCCCCCCTCCTCAGGGCACCTCTGCCTCGCTGGGGTGAGAGGCACCTCCCTGGTGGTGCTGGTGTTATTGTGGGTGCACTGGGGCTGCAGAAGAGCTTGGTGGGGCTGGAGGAGGTGCTCAGCGTTATCAGCGCTGGGGACACGGCGGGCCAGGGGTACATGTACCTTGTGGCACCTCATCTCCAACACAGGTGGAGCCCCTTGGCCACTGGGGTGGCCACCACGCCGGCTAGTGAATGATGTGGCTGTGAAACCCATCAGGATGGTCTCTGCTTGAGGATGAGGAGGGCTGGAGGCTCTGTACTGGTGCGGCTCCCAACGAGGGATGTAAAGCAGGAGGGTTAATGGTGCTGGTGGAGCACTGTGGTTATCTGATATCCTCTTTGTCCTGACAGCTCTGCCCAGGTCCCTTTCGGGGCTGCCCTGGGGACGTGCTGGTGTGACTCAGCCGCACGCCCACGCTCCCACCCCACCCCAGTGCTGCGGAGGTTCAAAGGCCGGGCGTAAACTGGTCTGAATCAAAACGCTTGGCTGTGACGGTTTTTTTCTGTGCTGGCGATTATGATGTCTAATTCTGTACCATCAGATAAGGCTGGGCTGCTGCCCAGGCGTGCAGGCGGAGCCCCAAGGAATCAGAGGGATGCTGAGAATAACGCTCCCAGGTACCCTGTCCTTCTGCGGGCTTAGATCCAGCTCGTGGAACTCGAGTGGCTGAGCTAGGGCACAATATATATGATACATGTACCATGCTATATAGATATGGTACAAACTCCTGACGTGTTGGCCCAAAGAGGGAGCTGCGGAATGATTCCTCATGGGGCATCAGAGCCCCGTCCTGCAACCCCCTGAGCCAGGCGACCCCATGTGACACATGGGGATTTTTTTGTCCTTTCATCATCTCCCCGGGGGTAAAAGCGTGTGCAGTGGAGTGTCTTGTTTTAGTAGGGGTTAGTTTTTTAAAAAAAACCCCAACATGTTTCAAATACGCTGGTTGCTGTGTGTTTGTGTCAGAGAAAGCCGGGTCAGGGATGAGTGCCGAGCAGCCGAAGCAGAAGTGGTGGGGTTTGCAGCGAGTCTCATTTTCTGGTTTGCTCTAGGTTTGCCCTCCCCCGAGTTGTTTCCCAAGCAGATGAGCTCTGTTTTCAGTGCGAGGAGTTCTGTTCCAGAGGGAAAAAATAGTGAAACAAGCTGGCCTGGGTAGTCCTGGTGGTCCAGTCTATAAGAAAGCTGGGCAGGGGCTGTTTGCGAGGGCATGTAGTGA
The DNA here is from genome assembly GCA_013400135.1 of Rhinoptilus africanus. Lineage (NCBI taxonomy): Eukaryota > Metazoa > Chordata > Aves > Charadriiformes > Glareolidae > Rhinoptilus > Rhinoptilus africanus. The sequence goes on from VXBO01008747.1 coordinate 287,830, forward strand.
TGGGACGAGGGGCAGTGGTTTAAACTAGAGCAGGGTGGGTTTAGAGGAGACGTGAGGAAGAAGTTCTTTCCCCTGAGGGTGGTGAGACACTGGCCCAGGTTGACCAGAGAGGGGCTGGAGGCCCCATCCCTGGAGACATTCCAGGCCAGGCTGGATGAGGCTCTGAGCAACCTCCTCTAGTTGAAGATGTCCCTGCTCCCTGCAGGGGCTTGGACTGGATGGGCTTTAAGGGTCCCTTCCAACCCAACACATCCTATGATCTTGTGAAGGAACCCACTTACAGCTTTAGGTACCTTTGGGAATTTTCTGCTGAACATCAAGTCGTTGTTCCAGTAAAAGCGTTGGAATTTGATTTAACAGTAGAGGGTCTTCAGTGGTCTGAATTATAGCAAATTTACTTACAGTTTTCATTATTGGGAAGGTCGGGAGAAGGAATTATCCCACCAGGGAGTGCTGTTTAATTTCTGAGGAACCATTTTCTTGTCCTGATATAAATTTGATTGTAATGGCAGGTAATTGTGGCAATAGTATAACAATGATAAACCGTTGTGTAAATAGCAGTATTTTCAGTGCAACTTTGTGAAAATCCTTCAGAATGTAAAACAAATGAAACCAGAAAACCAGCTAATATGGGCTTAGTTTTTATGCCATGTTTGGTTCACTTTTTATTCAATAAAGACTAACATAAAAGAGGAGAGGTGCCAATCTCGGTATTTGGCCTCATCCTTCTGTTTCATTAAGGTCATTATAATCCACTTTGAGATCGTATAGAGATCTTAGAATGTCAGAAATTGCCTCTTTCTCTGTACAGCAGATCCAGAACTGGGCAAGGAGGGGTTGGTGTGGGCTGGGTACACTGAGATTTCACAAATGTGAGCCTCGCCTGTGTCATTTTCTCTGCAAAAGTTGCAGTACTGTCACATTAGATCCCAAAAACCCATATATTTTTTGAATGTAGAGCCCTTGGAGCCCTGGTTTTCATCATCCTTTTGCTCTAGAAGGGATCAGGCTCTTTCTATCTGATTTGGATCTCATGCGTCGCAAGACTTGGGTCGCAGATATCATCACATTTTATTTAGACTAAGTGAATATTTCACCTATCCCCTTCTTTTACCGAGGGCTCTTCAGCATCATTTCCACCAGCTGATCCCCTTGCCGTGCTCGGAGAACATTGCTATCGTCTTCATTTAAATTTCACACTGGTCTAAATGTCGAAGGCTGAGTTCTGGCGTGCAGAATCGAACGGATATTCACATTTTTAAATTAGCAGCCGGTGGAAATGAATGAACAGCACTTCCCTAGGGAGTCGTTCTGGATTGGCTTGGTACAACAGTCCTGAAAACTGGGCTGCTGCTGGTAACGCCACAGCCTTGGCTGGGGCCTCTGCGGCACACGGAGGCTGGAGGTTGCCGCAGCATCTCGGCGTTTACCAGGGCGGGAGGAATAAGCTCAGCGTCTCATTCCCCCGGGAGCACGGCGCTGATGTTTGCTGTCAGTCCAAATCTCGTCTCTGAAGGAAACAATGCAAAAAGCCAAACCTCTCTCCGACTCCCACCCCTTGATTTCTCTTTTGCAGTGGGCTATTCCCATTTTCTAGGTCAGAAAATACAGCCTGGAAAGGGTTTGTTGAACAGCATGGCCCCAGCTCCTCATCTCAGACCCGCTCCTGTGCTGATGTGGGCACAGGCACACAAAACAAAATACAGAACCTGGATAATTACTTGAGTAGAGATTTTTTTTTTTTTCCCCACTCTGCTTATCATGGCTATTTTGGTGGCAGCTTGTCAAGCTGGAAAAGCAAATCAGCAAAAGGAGGCACATAAATTTATGTATGGACTTTGTCAGACGGTGCAGGTAGTTGGCCGAGTCCCTTCTGCCAGTGCTGTGCTGTGCTGTGTTCCTGTCACTGCTCTTGGCAGGATGCTGTGCCTCAGGGACGCAGCCCCATTGCCTTTCAAATGTGCGTTGTCCTCTCCTGTGCATCCTCCGGGGCAGCCCGGTAAAACAAGAATGTCAATGAGGGCCAGTGCAGGTCACACAAGTGGGAAATCTCTATTAGAAATTGTTTTGGGCTCTTCCTTAGCAAGGAAAACGGGGAAAACATGAATTTTTGGAGAGGGGATGGAATATCCAAGGCATGAGAAATTGTCAGGGAACTATCTGATGAACCCATTTGATGGGATTAAATAAAAAGTGAAAAATAAATGCTTTTCTCTATGTTTCTTTGTCACTATTGCTAAAATATTGAAGTTTAAACAAGGAGGCTTTTAATGGAGGGTTGTCTCACAGGGTGTATTTTATTCACTGGAGTTTGCTCTCTCCTTGGCTAATTATATATATTTATCCATCTTATTGAAAGCTTCTCCAGGGCAAAAGAGATGCCGGTTTATTTCTTTATTTAATAAAGGAAACGTGTAGCAGAGAGAGATCTGTTAAATATCAAGGCAGTTCAGGCTCTGATACTCCGGCTACTCGCAGGGGGCTGGAAGGGGACGTTGCAGAAGGGTCGATGGGAGGAAGGAGCTCCCATTTCCATGTGGCATGGCTGCAGGCAGGAGGTGGGGAAACCCAGGGCAGGAGATCTTGTCAGCGGTTTGGACCGAGACTTTCTTGAGGAACTTGTGGGCATCCTCCATTTCCTTAGGATCCATTGAAGAGTCAAGTCCAGCCCCGTTCCCACTGTGCCAGGTGATCGCTCTGTAGCTGTTACATCCCCTCTCCTTGATCCACCCAACTCCTCTTGGTGTGTTCAGTTTTTCATTAAACATCTCCTCTCCCCTTATACCTGTGTCGTGTCTCAGCATCTGCAGCATCTTGGGGCGAAGGGCTCCACACTGCAACTACCAGAAGGAGCTGGTTCTGCATAAAATCATATAACCGTGATTCTCTGTGTAATGCGTGCTTCTATGGATGTGTAATCACGGCTCTGTGCAGAACCAGCTCCTGCTGCTGCTTCTGCACATGGCATCCACAAGGTCCATTTGGAATCCCTCAGTAGAGGAAGAGACCATGGACTCTCTCCAGGCAAAATCCTTCCTTCCTTGCAGACTCTCCACCCTCCCCAGGTGGTGTCTGCCCAGGCTTGCAGGGGTTATTGAGCGATGTGGCTGTCCATGCCCAACCTGGGACAGAAAGGTGGACCCTCTGCTTGATGGGGAAAGCCCATCATCCAGCAAACGCTGGTCTGGAGAGCGTGCAGCCGCCTTGTGCGCTGGGCTGCGTTCCCCCGGATGGCACGAGGAGCCGGGGCACAGGAGCAGATGTGACACGTGGTGCCGGTGGAGGTCCGTCGGGGCCGGGTGAGGCTGTGCTTGTCCTTACGGCCCTGCCCTGGGGGACCGTGGGGCACCCGCAGCGCCCACAGATCGCACCCAGCAGCAGCCTCGGCTCACCTCTGTTCCATAACGTCATTTTAGACAATAACCTGCTGTACTAAATGGGAGGTCTAATTGGTGCCTATTTTAATCGTGGAAATGTTGTAACGCTGGGAGAAAAATCCCGCTGCTGTGTAACCTGGGACCGGCCTGAGCAGGGAAGCGTCTGTGTGCCGCGGTCACAGCAGATGTGTCACTGTGCCCTGCCAGGGAGCAGCGCTCGTCCTCCTGCCAGCAAGGGCTGTTCCTCCGCTTGTGACCATCAAACTCCTGAAGTCCTGGAAATGACACGAATACGGGGGGTCATTTTCTTCCTTATCAGTTTGGTTTTGGAGCTTGGTGAAAAATGTGAGATCTTCATTTGGAGCTGCTGCTAGATGGCTGTGTGCTGGCTCCTTTGACTTACTTATATCCTAAGGACACTGCTTTATTTATTTCTTTTTTTGCTTAGCTATCCAGTCGGGCGCCGTATGTTTTCTTCTGCGGGGGGATGAGCTCTCAGGAGTATCTTCTGCTTTGTGGCTTTGTGCAGATTCTGCAGCTTTGGGTTGTCACTGCCACTTACGCGTTTACCTTTTTGAGTCCAAGGGGATGCGTTCTTCACGGCTGGAGCATTTATTTGGGAATAACCGTCTTGAATCAGCTAAAGGGTTGCGTTGCTCTTTGCATTTGCATTCTGGATTTGCGACACCCACTGTGACGTTACAGCTGGCGTTATGAGCACACAGGGGTGACATTGTCTGGGCTGATGACCACTGGGGCTCCCGTCTTGCACACCATCACCTACTCCCCCTCTCCACACTCTCCGTTTCATCTCAGCCAGCCACCCTTGAGGGGTGCTTTGTCTTTACGCATCCCCTTCATCTCATGTGAGAAGCGGGCGAGCAAAGCGTTGCAAGGCGAGAAAGCGGGATTTTAGTGGGGGAGCATAAAGGAAGTAAATAAAAATTTGGCAGCTGCTTTTGTGTAGAAGCTGACATAGACTCCCAGGTTACAGCACCGGGAGCTGGGCTCCTCTATCCAAATTTAGACAGCTTCGGCTGAGCTATTTATCCAGATTCCCCGCGTAGCTGATAGGCAGCGCTAGCGCACGATTCATCTCATCCTGAGATGCGTGTCAGAAAATAGGTCAGATGGATTGTGCTTTAAAAGTGCTCATTTTCCTAACGGCGGTTGTGCTGACGAGCACAGATGTAGATACTTCTGTATGTCTGGAGTAGGGGGAGGCAGAATCCACCCTTGGAAGCCAGCAGTGTTGGCACATGGAAAAGGATGCTGATATAATTCCTGCTGTTTCCTCACAGCAGCATCAGTCTCCCACACCCAAACTCCCAGGGTTCGTGGGGCTGGGGGTCCGTAACAAGCCCCGTCCAGGGGCCAGCCCTCTCCCCGCGCTGGGTAAAGGAAATAGGCGACAGGGCATCGTCAGCTCACTGAGCTCAGGCTATGGCTCCTGCTGCCGCTCTTGCCTCCTGGATGAGCAAACTATTTTTCCTATGTCTTTCAGAGGAATACAACTAGGAGCTAAAAGTATCCCTTTGTGCCCTGCTCTCCCCCCGCCAAGACGTGAGCTTGCTGCAAGGGTGGTGCTGGGGGGCTCTGGGCTGTACCTGCTGCACGGCAGCTCCCTGAAGAGAGATGGGAGATCGCCCCAGGTCTCTCCTAGGGGGGATTTCAGCATTAAAACACAGCCCTCCGTGGTCCCTGCCCAGCAGTCGGAGATGTAAGGGGGAAGGGCAGCGTGTGCGGTGCTCTCTGCTTAGGGAATGTACTTATTTTTAATGATATTTAGAAATTAGATTGCCAGCTGATTAGGGCAGGACCTAGCCCTTTCTGTGCAGCAGTTATCATATTGTTGGTCATAAAGGGTAATAAATAGCACTGAGAGATGGTGATAACGCTGGAGATTGAGGGTAGGATGTCAGAGGAGGTACGCAGGATTTTCAGTGGAGTCCTTCCTGCCAGTGGCCCTGGTGAGGTGGTGCTTGTGTGCTCTGGGCAGATGTCCCGAAGCTGCTGTTTGATGTACTGGAGCCAAGTGTTGGTCGTCAGCAGGTCCAACAAGACCCGGTGGCAGCCACCATGTCCCTGAGCTAGCAGTGCCCAACGGGGGGAAGCTCACACCCAGGAAAACAAGACAAAAAATAATGTTCCACTGTGCCATCCAAAAGACTGGTGTCAAGTGGTCCGTGGTGTGTGGCTGTGGGGGTAAATGAAGCTGCTGCCCCTGGTCAGAAGCAGAAGTCCTCGCTCCAGGGCAGGAGAGCAGGAGAAGCATCAACCCACCGCCTGAGCAAAGCCTGCAAAACCTGTTGTTTTCAAACTGCAACCAAATTTTGGATGTGCTCCCTTCCTCCTGCCCTGAGACGGGTGCAAATAAACTTGCGAATAAATCCCTACATCTAAACTGGTGCGTGCACACAGGGACACCCCTGCGCACACACGCCACTCGCGGCCCGAGCCTTTGGCTGCTGGAGATGCTCGCAGCCAATCTGTAAAAGAGCTAAAAAGACAGGAATTTGGGGAGATGGGGAAAAGAGGGAGGGCACTGCAGCCTGGTGGAAAACCCAGCAGCACCTTAACCCCATCAGCGTGGGCTGGCATCGCCCTGCCTTGATGGGAAGTGGCAAGCGGAGCCGCTGCTTTTAACAGGGATGGATTATGGAAGGGGCAGGCAGCTGAAGGCGACGGGCTTTTGTCTGAAAGATGAAATTTATTACAGGGCACCATACAAAGCCTAAATTAGGCTATCCAGGAAAAGGGAAAAAAAAAAAAAAAAAAAAAAGCCCTTGGTGTGTGTTATATGTATGCAGAGCTTGTCATATCGAGTAATGTAGCGCAATAAGGCTGAACCGGGCGGTAATGGGCTGCGGGGCTGCTTTTCTGCTTCTCTCTCGGTGGTTTTGGTGGTGGTGGTGTGGCAGTGGGACCTTAATGGGGTTCTTTAAACAGATGCTTGAGGAGTCGCACTCCATGACCAGTGATTAAAAAAAAAAAGAAAGAAAGAAAAAGGAAAGAGAAAGAAAAAAAAAAAGAGGAAAACCCCATTAAAAGCACAAGATTGGCAGAAATCATTTTTCAAAAGAAAAGAGCTTGGGGGTGGGGACGAGCTGGGAGAAGACTGTCAGGCTGTGGAAAAGTTTAATAAATTCCATGTCACTCTAAAGACCGTCATGTGCAGAGTTGCCCAAGGCCAATAAAACCCGATAAACCTCTGATAGGCTGGCTCCGCTGCACTGGCACACGTTATTGCTTTGATACCTTACACAAAAATAGGGTGCTTTTTTGTTGTTTTTGATATGGTAAGAGGCCTTGCAGTGTGCTGTTCTTTATAAGATATATATATAAAATCCATGATAAAAACACCAAAGGATTTAAGTGTGTAGCTGTCATCAGTTACTATTTAACTGAGCGAAACATGTTAAAAGCAGCAACAATACAATATAGCAGGGAACGCATGAAAGCTCAGGCAATCTTCCTCCCACATTTCAGAGAAAGTGCATTTTAAAACCGTAATCTTGGTAGGGTTTGTGGGGAGGGGGAGGTGGGAAGATGGAGAAAGCAGGGAGAAGCATCTTTTATTTTTGTTTAACTTCAGCAAGTCATGTGCCTGATGTGGCAAACCTTGGGAGTATTTGCTTAATTTTTCTCCCAGGAATGGCTCATCTGAGCTAACGTGTTTCGGGCTGTGAGCTGCCTGGTTCTCACGTAGAATGGGGGGGGTCCCATGGCCCAGCACCAACCAGCTTGGGGAGCTGCAGCGATCTCTTGTGCTCATACCCTTGGGTGATTCAGCTGAGTTTTTGGGCCTTTATTTCCCTCCTTGGCCCTTTTCATGGAAGCACGGGTATGGTTTTCAGGGCATGTTGTGTAGCGCATCCTTCCCAGTGCAAGCATGAGGTTAATGCATTTAAAAGGACCTTGGCTGTTGGAGTGATGGGAAATCTGGTGGTTTCTCCTTGTTGGGCATTTAAACTGAAATAGTAGATTTAAGCTAGGTATTAGTAAGAAATTCTTTGCTGTGAGGGGGGTGAGCCCCTGGCCCAGGCTGCCCAGAGAAGCTGTGGCTGCCCCATCCCTGGAGGGGTTCAAGGCCAGGTTGGACGGGGCTTGGAGCAACCTGGGCTGGTGGGAGGTGTCCCTGCCCAGGGCAGGGGGGGGCACTGGGGGGGCTTTAAGGTCCCTTCCAACCCAAACCATTCTATGATTATGCCAGCGTTTTCATCAGTTTTAGGTCTCTGCCTGTGTTCCCTGTGGACCAGTTTTAAATGACCCGGGAATTTCCACTAAAAGCAGGGCGAAGCTGCTGCTGCTCCTGGCAGGCGGTGCGGACACCCCGCTCCTGCCCAGGGCTGGCAGCATCTCCCAGGCTGAGCCCCATTGCCTTGGTGTTCCTCTCAGCTCTGGCAAAACCCCAGGATATGAGGTGGGCAGGGAAAAAACACTGGACAGGCAGCGTGGGGCTGTGGTCGTGTTGAAGTGCCACTTTCCCAAGATCTTTTTCTTCCCCTGGGGAAGAGGTGGGTGGCAGGAACCGGGGAGCTGCCAGGTCCCCGTGGTCCCGCTGGTGCTGCTGGGCAGCACAGGCAGCCCCGAGCTCTGCGGGGACGCCCTTCCTCTATTTATTATCCCGTTTCTCCGTTTGTTACTATTTGCTGTGCTGGTGCTTACAGGTCAGGATTGAAGCGTGCTCGGTGCTGACCAGGTTTACAGCGGGTTTTTTGTAGTTGTCTCTCTAAAGAGCTGAAAGTCAAAATCACCAGCTGGAAAAAGACCGTGAGGCTGCAGGGAGCTGGGAATGGCTGCACGGGGGGACGGGGCTCCCCATGTTTGAATTTCCACAACTTTTCCACACCTCCATCTCTGGGGCAAGCTGAAGTTTTCCAGGTTTGGGTGACTGTACAAATCTGAATAGTTGGAATATTTGGGCAATATGAGTCCGGCCGGCTGCAACAGCCAGGGCTCACTGAAGGCAGTATAAGAAACCCTCTTTTTTTTGTTGTTACATGAGAAGTACTTGCAGGGTGTTATTTCCAAAGGATGAAATTTGGCCTGGGAAGAGCCATCATGGAGAAATGCTTCTCATTGTTCTGAAAGATCCTGGGTTTGATTTGGATGAGGTAGGAAACTTTGATAATCACATGCGTAGCACAGTCAATACATTTTTTCATCTAAACTGCCAGCTGTTTTCTGCTCTCCTCTCTCCAGACACATGTTTCACAGGGAAAAGCACAACTCCAGAAAAATCCTTCTCTTTCCTCTCTGCCCGTTGTAGTTGGCAGGAGGACACTTATTTCCAGGGTTTGCAAAATACACAAAAATACAGGCTCACTAAATGAGGCGGGGGGGGGGGGGGGGTGTGTCTCTATTTTTCCCCTCTGACAAGTGTTGTTTTTCTTTCTGAAGTGACTTTGGAGCAAAAGTCGCCCCGTTTGAAATTTAATTCCAACAAATTGGAAGATGCAGGTTGAATCTCCCTTTCCGCACAGTAACTTTGGGTGAGTCGCCCAACCTCTCGGTTTCTCCCTGCCCCAACAGAACCAGGACTTTTTCTTTACTTCCACCACTCCCTGCTTTTTCCTGTTAAAATACAGACCCCTGTGGGTCTGGAAGATGCAGTCCTGGGTGGTCCCGCTCTCTTATGTGCATTTGCAGTGTCTGTCTAGGTGAGGACAAGCCATGAGTATCCTGGTCACATTTTACAGAGGGGGAAAAAGTGTGGCTTTATCCAACGTGTTGCTTCTGGACAGATAAATAGTGATCCTCTGCCAAAATCCCTGTTTGTATAAGGCTTTGCCTCGTCTCTCTTTGGGTGGCCAAAGCTCAGCTCAGTGTAAGGAGGATGTGCGTATATGGATACCTGCAGAAGGGAAAGGTAAAGAAAAGAGGCTGAAAATATTTAATGTTGTCCACATATCAGCAGCGTTCACTCTGTTCATCATAATCCCATTTTCTGCCTCAGACATGTCATTACTGCCCACCGGATTTGGGGAGATAGCGGCAGGAAATGAGCTGGAAAAACATCAGACGGTTTGGGTCTTTTTTTAAAAGTCATTAACACCTTTAAGATATTTAATGAACTGCAGGCAGCTCTCAGAGTGGAGAAGGATGAATTCGCTGCGGGTATGACGGTGAAGGGAAGCTCTACAGAAAGGCAAGAGGAAAGTGCTGGGTTTTGTTTGGACTGGGCTGGAGGGCAAGGAGAGCTGAGGGCGAACCCTGTCCACATGCCAAAGAGAAGAGGGGAAATAAAAAAAGGCAGAAGTGTGGGGTTCCCTCTCGCCAGAGCCCTCCATGGGCAAAGAGAGATGTGAAGGGGGGGTCCCATATGTGCTCCCTTACTCCAGCAACACTGCGGTGCTTGCAAAGACGTTGTCTCGATGGAGGTACATCATCACCTGCCCATCATGCACTCCATGGGGGCACACCATCACCTGCCCATCATGCACTCCATGGGGGCACACCATCACCCTCCCCTTGTGCACGCTCGTCGTCGGCACACCATCACCTACCCAACGCGCAGGCTCCACTGAGCCCATCCACATTTGCCATCTCCCGTCTTCTGAAGCAGACTGGAAAAGGGAGGTGAAGCCAAGGTATTAGCCCAAGTTGAGCTCAATTCCTCACTGCCCACGCTGCTCCAAAGTGGCAACTATAAAACTCAACACATCTTAGCCATCATCAGGTTGGGACAACGCCTCCCAGAATAGTCCCTGCTGCAGGTTCATGCCAGTCAAAGCTCAGACACTTTGCTTTGCTCGTGCACAGCAGCCACAACCTACAGACCAGCCCGTACCCCTGGGAGCCGCACACAAGCTTCTGCACTGCCCTCTCCTGTGCTGGCTGCAACCTTATCGGATTCTGATAAAGCATTGTTCTTTTTATGTGCCTGCTGTACTGTCCGCGCACCTATGAGCGGATCTAATTTGCAGCACATCTCTCAGGTGGGAAGAGGTATTTATCCTTCTGACAGGCAGAGGGGGGGGCGAGCAACTTGTCCAAAGCACGGAGCGAGTCTGCAAATTAGCCGGGACCCAGCCCAGGCCTGAACTGGTGCCCCAGCTCCTGGCACACACATCCTGCCTGCTGGCAGCCGCTGGAAACACGAGGTGGAAAGGAGAGAAATTTGTTTTGCAGGTTGCTTATTTGTAAGGACAGGCTCACTCTTTGGTTGGTTTGTTTGGTTTGGTTTTTTTTTTGCAGTGCTTTATAATTTAAAATTACCTGGACTGTCCTGTCTGACATCCCCAAGGTTCCCATGGGTGGCAGTGGTGAGAAGCTGGGATGAAGTGGTGGCCCTCGGGGCGGTGCAGACTGGCGAGGAGCTGCCCGGGGGGCTGCCCAGGGGTTTTGCTGCACAGCAGCTGAGTGCTGGCCCCTGTCGGAAACCCTGGGCTCCCTTCCAGGCCGAGGAGGGCTTATAGGATTTAGCAGGCATAAGCTACAGTGCTGCTTCCCTGCTCTCTTGCCCCTTTCCACCTCGACCCCATCAGCCTAGTGCGAACTTGTCACCTCCCCACGTTGTCCCATTCACTGCGTCTCCTGTCCCATCCCAGTTGCTGCACCTCTTGTCCCATTCCATCCACTGCATCTCCTGTCCCGTCCCATCCCATCCACTGCATCTCCTGTCACATCCCATCCACTGCATCTCCTGTCCCATCCCATCCACTGCCTCTCCTGTACCACCCCAGCTGCTGCCCTTTGGACATCTCAGCCCAGTTCCTTCCTCCCCTGACCTTCTCCCCGCACCCGGACAGTCTCAGTCCTCCCCTCTCCATCTCGTTCCTCCAACCCCAACTCTCCATCGAGGCAGTTGCTAGAGCGCAGGGAAGACAGCCCTGCTTCCTGCCCTGGCTTTGTGCAGCTTCTCACCGGGATGGTGGAAAGCACATGTCTGATCAAAGGCCTCGGCCACTGCTCTCTGAATTCCAAGGTCCTCCTCCAAAGCACAAGAAATTGTCCAAAGGTTTCCTACTGACATATTTCTCCCCATTTCCCTCCCTGGCTGGACCGCATGGGTTGGTGGGACACCAACCAAAGATGGTGGTGGGACAATTCAGCAAAGCCCACGCTTGCTGCAGAAAGTTTCAACCCAAACAATTAAATCCCTGAAGGAATTTCCGAAAGCGCCTAAGCAGGTTACATGCCTAATTCTTAGAGCCCAATGGGACTTGGACACCTAATCTTTTTAGCTGCTTTTGAAAATCTTTGCCAGGTGCCTGTTTGCATGTTTAGGTGCTCTAAAACCTTTGCACGTCTGAGCTGTAGAGTGTGGGCAGTTTGGGTCAGAGCAGAGTTGCAGCAAATCCCATCTGGAGACAGTTATTTGGGCTTAAATCCGAGGCGGGCACCCAGTGTGGTCCCCAGCCCTGCTAAGGGACACCATATGTCATTCGTCATTAGACTGGTTTGTGTTATTCTGCTTTTTGCAGACTTCTTACGGAGAAGGCAGAAAGGCAAGGCGTTCCCATATCTGCCCTTGCCCAGAAGAGCATCGGCTCTGTTAGATGCCACAAGAAGCGACTTGACTGTAAAAAGCACTCATTGTGCTGTGGTTTTTTGGCAAATTGGCCCCATAATGACCATAGCTTTATGGGGCCAGAGCTCTAAATCAGGAAGAGCAGAGGCAAAGCCCCCAAGTAGGAGCGTTGTGTTGTTGAAACAGGAAAAGAGCAGATCTCCGCGTAACAGCAACGCTTCTGTCCTTGCAGTGTGGTTCAAAATCAAAAACTGCCCATGTAGTTGTGCAAAGCACTGAGCTCCTGGCCAGTGCCACTGATGGAAGGAGAAACATGGACTTTTTGGTGCTATGGAAAACCAGGCCACAGGTTTTGAGATTGAAGTAGAGACCTATGTGCAAGTCTTGGCTGTAGCACACCAAGGACAGTCCCAAATAGTCACTGCCACCCGAGCGGAGGCAGATGCTCCAGGTGAGAGCGTGAAGAGCCAGCGTGCTCAGCAGTGCCGTGACCCGGCTCCTAAGTCACTTGGAACCTGTCCTCCTTCAGGAGAGCAGCGGCAGAGCATTGCAGCCCAGGGATACCCGTGCAGCCACGTCTACCAGCCCCCAAGCCCCGAGGACCTCCCTCTGCTGGGACTCTGATCCCCCCCCTCCATTATCTAACCCTACCCCACCCCCAGAAAGTGACCCCATTTTCTGAGAAATTATTTCCAGTGCAATAATTGCAGCTGGAAATTAGACCCCAGTCTTCAAAGAGCGGGCTCTGAAGTGCACATTAGCTATCTGCCGGGATGAGCCATCTCACCAGTCCCTGCTCGTCTCCTGCCTGAAATTATGTTTGACTACAGGGCATGAAATGTTATTCATCCTTCCCCATCTCCCTCCCATCCGTTTCTATTCAGATTCAGCACCGAGCGGTAGCAGCAGCAGGTATGTGAAAAAGATTTTCAGGTGTTCATGTGTCTTTTCTTTCTTCTTTTTTTTTTTTTCTCCCCTGGTACCCCTTTTATACATGAGACAGCAGCATGAAAGGCAAAGCAAATGAGAATGGGAGAGAAAGTGTTGGATTTAAAGCAATCTGTTAACACAAGGGAGTTTATTATCTGCTAACACGGGGCCGCGGCGTGTCAGCCAGCGCGGGGTGAATGGCAGCAAGAGCCGCCTCTCCCCATGGCCATGGCCAAGGCTGGCGTGGAAAGGGTGGTGCCGAGGCAGCTGATGGGCACGAGGTTAATTCTCATTTCACTCCCTGGCAGTAGCAATTTCACGGATCTCGTCATCTGTGGACAGTTGCAGAAAGGGGAGATCAGAAATGACAAATATCTACATTACCTTCAGAGATTAAAATGCCACCAAATGTTCTTTTAATATGAAACCGCCGGTGGTTCTGGGGTTTGGTTTGTGCAAGAGGCCTTTTTTTCTGGTCTGGGTTGTTGGTTGTTTTTTATTGTGGGTTTTCTTTTTTTTTAAGAACAAAACACACAGAGGAAAACATAAAAAAATGGAGATGTAGCGGTAATTTGGAGGCTACCATGAAAAGCAGACCAGATATCTAGGCTGGGCATCTCCCATTTGCATGGATAATGGATAATCATCTATTTTTCCCACCAGTCATAAACAGAATAAGTTTTAAATAGATAGGACCGGCTCTTGCCGTTTTCTTGTCAGTGTTATCTCATTAGGATCGATACTTTTCTTTGCTTTTCTATAAGCCTGGGAAAATCAGGGGGATGGATTTCCTCTAACAGGATAAAACCCTTGCAAAGGACTTTGGAGAGGTGAGATAAGAAATTAACATTAGGAAACGCGATCGCTATCGTACACAGAGGCTTTGCTTCTGAAACCCATCTGAAACTTGTTTTCTAGCACATTTACATTTTGAACAAGCTCCGGCTCTTGTTGATTTGATAGCCGCGGGGTGTAAAAACACCCGGGGAGTTTTGCTTTGCTGCGAATTGCCCGTCCCTGCACATGGGAAATTCGGTGCGGCACAGACCTTGCAGCTCCAACGGGACCAGCTGGAGCTGCGGGAAGAGGGGCAGGAGGGCACGGAGGACCTGCAGATGTTGCTGCTTGTGCTCCTGCTCAGGTCAAATTAAACCTGAGCCGTACGAGGCTTTTATTTCATTTTCCCTGCTGGGGAGCACAGCAGCCTCCGTACACACTGGTGGCAGAGCCGTCCCCTCTCCCGCATGACACGAGGGCAGTTTGGGATATTTTTGCTTGTGTCATTTCTTTGCCCCACTGCGTCCTTGCTCCTCCATAGCTGCCACCCAGGTCTGCTGCTGTTTGTGGGAGGGGAAAGGGGAGTGAAGGATCCAGCACGGGGTCCAGACCGAGCCCTGGGGTGCTGAGCGTGGGCAGAGGAGGAAGGTGAGGAAGAGGTGTTTGGCACTGCATGCATCCCCTCGCTGCCCTCCCCAGCATTGGCTGTCCGGGCTCTCTCGTAGCTCCCCAGTGTGTGCCAGTGTTCGCTGCTGGAAGCTGGGACACACCATAAATCAAAACCTTCCTCTGCCCTTTGATTAATGTGTGGGGAGGTGTGAGGTGGCAGCACTGGTGTCCTCAGCCTGGAAGGGGGTGGCAGGGACAAATCCGGAACGGCTGGCGCAATTAGCATTTGTGGAGCAGCACCAGTATGGAGCAGGGGGGCATTTAAATGCAGGAGAAACTGGGGGTTGTCCCTTCCCCATCCCTTCCCCGTCCTGGAGGTGGCACAACAGCTCCCTGGCTCTCAGGTGCAGCATCATGAGGGTTGGGAGGGTGCTGGAAGCAACTGGGACTTTGGAGGTGTCCTGACCAAGGGAAATTTAAGGCATTTAAAGAGAAGAGATGGGGCAATTCTCCCGGAGTTTAAGGGGAATATTCCTGGTTTGGCTGGAGAGAAACCAGGAGACTGAAAATTTAGCAGGAGAGTGATGGAAGCTGGCTGATGAGGGGTGGGAGCTGACGGCTCGGTAGCAAATGAGACATGACAGAAAGGTGGGAGATAATTTAACAGGCTTGGCCTGATACTGTCCTTCATAGTCATGTCTTGATTTTCTCTTGCTTTAGATTTGTCAGATCTGATTTTACACAGAAGATGAGGGTGGGGGGGGTACGGTCTGTACCGCACGTACTGCTCAGAGGTGTCCGTGCAGCCTCCTGTTGCTCTTCCAAGCCGCAAACATGCAAGAAGCATTTCGTTTTAAATGGCTGGAAGCACTTTAGTGCTGTTTAAAATGATCTCTCCTTCATCAGTTGCCTTCTTGAGAGCCACTGCGCTATTTTTGCTACAAATTTCAAAGCAAATCCCCCTCCCAAGGCAGAAACCAAGAGCTGGAACTGTCAGGAGCTGGAAACTGAGATTTATAACAAAAGCCTTTGACTCCTGGTGTTCACCTCTAAGCAACAGGCTGCAGCCCCCGCTGAGGCTTGGCAGCTCCTCCCAGCTGCAGGAGATGTTTGTGGTGGAGTAAGGAGGAGGTTTGGGGGCTTTTATGTTTTTCTTGAGTCTCTCTCATGAGCAGCCGAGTCTCCATGGCTTAGTCCTGCACCTCGGTGCAGGCAGGCTCGTGTATCAGGTGCTGGGAGGGCTCTTGAGGTCGAGGCATAAATCCATGCTCTGGAAGCTGCTGGATGCCAACTTTTCCAGCTGAAGGGGATGCCGTGAGCTCATCTCCATGATAGAAAAGCTCTAATCGTCCCTCTGGCTGCCGGGATAGGTGGGTCCTGAGCCACAGTTGTGCTCGTCCAAAAGGACTTCCTGGACCTTGCTGAGTGGAGGGTGGTCCCTAAAGGCAGGAGCAGCAGGTTGGGTGCCCTTCTTCCACCTCTACCTAAAAATTATTAATAGTAATAATAATAAAAATTTTAATAAAATTTTAATAATAATCATAAGAGCTGAGCCGCTTCCATTTTCTAACCAAAGTGACTGCATAAAATAGTTTCTCAAGCCCTTTGCCCATGGCGAATGGCTTAGAAGAGCATAAAAGACAAGATCTCACTTTTCCTCTCTGACTACCCCAGCCTTTTTTATGGCTACTGCCTGGCACAGCTCCTTAGCCACAGGTTCCTGCAGCTTTTGAGGCTGAAATTTCCCCAGAGAGCGGGCAGGGGATGCGTACAGCCTCTGTAAAGCTAAAAGGCAGGGCTCTGCAGGCAGCCAGGGCTTCTCAGGAAAGGGCTGCTTCTGCTGGGAGAGGTTATAATTGCAATTTCCCTGCTTTAGTCTCTTCAGACCAGGCTCTCCATAGACCCAGCTGGGAAACGAAGCCACTGCCCAGGGCATGGCACAGGGCGGATGGGCATTGCAGGCTGGGCACGGACCTGCAGGAGCTCTGATGTGGCACAGGCAGCTCCGCAGCAATTTAAAAATCATTCCTCAAATCCCAGCCTCCTGGACCGAGCCAGATGGGGATTAGAAGGGTTTTGCCACAAAGGAAAAAACCCAAACCAACCCAAAGCATGTTCTAGTGGTGAATTCAGTGATGGCAGATGTTGCGAGTTGCAGGGAGGTGGTGAAGCCACCCTCCATGAGGGCTTGGTCCTCACCGCCGATGTGAGCGGAGATCTCATCGATGCTGTCCCTCCTGGTGTAAATCCCACCCTGTCTTTCCTGAGCTACGGATGGGGCTGAGCCCCCATCCCCAGCTTGTCTCTGGAGCAGGAGCTGCGCAGGTCGGGGCAGGTCACAGAGGAACCTCTTCCCAGTGCAGGATGTCGGCGCGATGCACAAAATGCTGTACCAGGGAAAAACTACTGCGCCACTTTAACTCCATCTTTCTTACACCTCCGTGGTGGATCCTCTGTCTATGGTTAACGCTGCAGAGACAGAACTGTTGTATGTTTGGTGAAAGCACATACATCAATTAATATTTCTGCTCCCGTAGAGCAGGCAGAGCTGGAGGCAGGGCAGGATGGACAGCCCAAGCCATACCCAGCCAGAGCCAAAACCCATGGTGGAAAATGCCAGGTTCGCTGTTCCTGGATTTGCATTCAGCCTTGCTCACGTAAGGCAGGGAGGGGATGCTGAGACTCGGATGTTTTTCCCCAGGTTTTTTGAGGGAGGTCATCCTCCCCCTCTGCTCTGCCCTGGGGAGGGCACAGCTGGAGTGCTGGGTCCAGTGCTGGGCTCCCCGGGTCAAGAAGGACAGGGAACTGCTGGAGAGGGGACAGCAAAGGGCTACCAAGGGGATGAGGGGACTGGAACACCTCTCCTATGGAGAAAGGCTGAGGGATTTGGGTCTCTTTAGTCTAGAAAAAAGACAGCTGAGGGGGGACCTTATCAACACTTACAAATCCTTAAAGGGTGGGTGTCAGGAGGACGGGGCCAGGCTCTTTTCAGTGGTGCCCAGGGACAGGACAAGAGGGAACGGGCACAAACTTGACCATGGGAAGTTCCACCTAAACCTGAGGAGGAACTTCTTTCCCTTGAGGGTGGCAGAGCCCTGGCCCAGGCTGCCCAGGGAGGTGGTGGAGTCTCCGTCTCTGGGGACATCCCAAACCCGCCTGGAGGCGTTCCTGTGCCCCCTGCTCTGGGTGACCCTGCTCTGGCAGGGGGTTGGGCTGGGTGATCTCCAGAGGGCCCTTCCAACCCTATGATTCTATGATTCTAGGTGCCTCTTCCTGGGGTGATCCCAGGGAAAGGAGCCCTGTGGGAGCAGCTCAGCAGTGATGGACATCACCAGCCAGCCCTGGCCAGTCTCCCTCCCCGCTGTGGCAGCCCCCATGTCTCTTTGTTTATTAACAACCTGTTCCAAGTTAAATTTTAATTGTCCATTTCTCTCTGATGCCCACTTAAACAGGCTGGGTAGGCTGCCCGAGGATCTAGCACGCAAGAAAGGTGAGATCTTTGCTTAAAAGGACATTGCCCCGTGATTTTTCACAACTCTTTGAACAGTTTTGCTGATTCTTTTATTTTTAATTGGTTCCCCTTGGAAAACTCGCGCTGAAGTCTGTGTCTTTTCATCAATTTGTGCTGCCATCGATGCCAGCGGTGTGCTCGGGACTCGACGGGGCACGCGAGGAGCTGGGGTCACCTCAAATAATCCTGACCATAAACTAGGACAGCCTTCAACAAAGAGATTTTAGCCGGTGGTGGGGCTGGGCCTGGCATCCTATTGTGATGCCGGTGGGGGTGGTCATGGAGAGGTTGGATTTATTCCCTTGAAGAGCACCATGGAAAGGTTTTCCTTAGCCTGAGCAGCATCCCTCCCCACCAGGGGAACTGGTGCGGGGTCATGGGGGGTCTGCAGCAATTTCCCTGGATCAAAGCCTGACTTTAAATGCCCACACAGGTCTGCTGTGAGGTGGGGAAGAGTGAAGCAAAAATCTGCCAGCCTTTGGGTGCTGAGGATAGGTGAGGATGGAGCTGCCCTGCCGCCGGCGCTGGGATCTGGGTGCCGGTGCTGGGATGGCAGCAGTGGGCATGGGACACAGAACACCTTCCTCCCACAACCCTCATGCCAGGGAAATCCCATGAGCAGCATTTTGGGGACAGCATCCTTGAGACTCCTGTTAGACAGCCAAATCCCTGCAGGGGACGAGTCTGGGCTCCGTGCAGGATCTGGCCCGTGTTCCAGCGGGGCTGGCTGACCCCTGCAGGCACCATCCTTGCAGAGATGGGGTGAGACTGGGCTGCCTGCCAGCCTGCTCCTGCCTCCCTTCACGATGCCCCCAGTCTGGGACCCGCCACCATGCCCACTAACCTTATTTGTGGCCATTGGGCCACAGTTTGCAGCCAGGGAAGGGATTATTTTGGCAAGCAATAGCCCTTTCAAAAGCAAATGACTGCCACCCCGGTGTCCTCTGCACAAACACTTCTCCGCTGCGCTCTGCCCTTCACAGCCCATATATTACACTGGGTTTGATTACTTTTCAAGCCATAGACCCTTGGCAAGGAAAAACATTCTCCTAAAAGACTAAATTATGCCCTCCTTCCCACCAGGGCCCACAGCAAGCACAAGCAGCTCCTTTCCAGCATTTCCATGACCTCAGGAGGTGGTTAGAGAAAAGCGGTGCTAATCGCAGCGACACCTCCAAAGGAAACCTCAGACTGGCTCAGATCGGCTCAGTAAAACAGCTTACCTTCGACTTCTCATGGCCGGGATCCCCAGCTTGGGATTTCTAGGCAAAGGAAGGCAAAGGATGGATCTTTCTCAGGCATTGCGTGGAAAGGAGGGGTCTGCTGCCTGTCCCCTGCCACGCAGGAGGGTCACCCGTGAGAGCAGCAGGAGCCCGGCACAAAAGGAGAGAGGGAGAATAGACACAGGGGGATAGAAATCTGATTTATTCTTTTTTAAAAATTATTTATAGAAAAAAAAAAGATGTGCAAAATGTCTCTTTCACTTGTGGTCGGGTGAGTGAAGTGTGGGGTTATTTGGATTAGTAGTGATATTTTCATTACAGGAGTAGGTGCAAAAAGGCATCACCCACCCACTGGCATGTCTGCTGTTGCCTTTTTTATAAAATGCACCCATAAGAGTGTAAAAGCCCGTCTCGGCATCGCTTTGGTCATCCCCTTCTGCTCGTGGCTTCCCCTTCGCTCCTAAGGCTCCTCCTCTTGTTTAACCTCCAACTCTTGGCGATTTCAGCCCTTCCCTTGGGCTGGATGGATTCCCTGGGGGGGACATGGACCTTGACCGAGCCCACCTTCACCTACGCTTGGGCACGAGTGGTGTCGCCGCCTTTGGAAACTGTTTTATACCCCTCGTTTATCAAAATAATTTATTTTGTGGCTTTTTGGAGGTTGCAAAAGGAGGGTTTTTTTGGGGGAAGTTGCACATGCTGCTCATCACGGGGCATGTTTTGATGGGTTGCAGGGTCCTGGCTCCATCGCTGTGTCCATGCTGAGCCATGGAAGGCTGCTCAGCAGTGCGGGAATCACACCGGGGTAAAGCCCAGGGGCTCCGCGCCTCCTGCTGCGACAGAGGCGGGATCTGGAGAGGTGACGGTGGGGTCTTCTCCCCACCGCCACCTCCAGCACCTCTTTGCAGCAGGTCCCCACCGAGGGAGGGTGCTGGTACCCGCAGACATCACCCCAGGTGCCCGCAGGATTGCAGCTGGCAGCTTCGAGCCAACAACAGCCGAAGAAAGGCAGCAAACAAACCCAAATCCTTTGCACGGTTAAGTGCCTCCACTTCCTCCCTCGCTCTGCGGGTTGTGTTTCTCTCCCCAGCCCCATTCTTAGCTAAACTCAAAGGGGACGATGAGAGCTGTTGTTTTTTTGAGCTGTTGTGCCTCTAAACCCTCCGCTTTGCTCCGGGCTGGAGGTGACGGATGTCCCAGTAGCTCTGCAGCTGATTGGGGATGGAATCTGGAGCCAGAAAAGCCTCCGTCCCCCTCCGCCTCCCCCAGGTAGGCAGCCTGCCTGCCTCCATTTGGCCTGCTGCCGTAGACATGCTTTTAACTAGTCTTTAAAGATAATAAAAGGACTTACAAAGCTTAATATGAGTCAAAGTGTTTTCAAGAAATGTCAGCTGCCACACATTTCTATTTAAATAGGAAAAGGTTTTGGTTTTTTTTTTTTTTCCATCTGTAAAGCACAAAACCACACTGCTGTGTTAATTCATGAAAATGCCATGGAAAGTGGCAGTGAGAAGTAAAAAGGGAAAAATGACCAGGTCAGCTCCACTGCCAAGGATGAGTGAAGCGCTGAAAGGCTGAACAGAAAACGTGGTGTTTGAAGAGATTTGGTGCCTGATTTAATGCCTTCCTTCGCTCTGTAGTTCTCATGCTATTGTATTGCACCCGATGCTCACTTGAACAGAGGCACGGCCTCTGCCTCCACCTTCCAGCCGGGCCGTTTTGTACCTTGCATGGGAAAAGAAATATGCAAAAAAAAAAAAAAAAAAAAGGATTTTTAANNNAAAAAAAAAAAAGGGTTTTTTAAGTGACATTTGGCTTTAATAGCCTTTATCTCCTGCCCCTGTGCAATGAATCTCCTTGTGTCTAGCTCTGACCTGCCTTCAGGATGCTCCAGACCCACCGTGTTTCCCACTGGAGAGCCCAGACTGCGGTGCTCCCTCCAGCATGAGCCATGGGTTTGCCTTTACATGTTAAAAAGAGCTTTGCCTCTCCATCCAGGGACCCTTCTCTGAGCAAGAAAACCCCCTCCCCGTGGCAGGAGAGGGCCCGTGTCCCCACCAGCCGAGTGCCGCAGTGTTTCGGCTCAGGATCCGCGCCGGGAGCCCGCAGCCCCGGCGGCTGTTTGCACAGCGCGAATCTATTAGCTGAGTTACTGCCGTAATTTCCTAATGGGATGGGGAACGCTCAGGAAATGATAGAACTGTATAATTAAACCAAGTCTATCGGAGGATCTTCCATTACGGCATGGTAATTTCTGGATCTTGACATCCTTCTTTCCATTTTTTAGAAGTCGGAGAGAAGGGAGATGTGAGCGTGGTACTTTTCTCTTGAAGCCTCAGGTAGCGCACCTTCATGGTCATAAATCCCTGCATATTTATGATCCAGGGCAGTTAACCTTGCAAATCAGATTACACAGATGATTATATGCCTTGCCTTTACCTGGCTGGCAGGAAGGAGAGCTGCTAGGGAAGAGGCGCGTATTCCAGCAGCGGAATACGTTGTGTGTAGGAATTTAGCAACATCTTTCTGAATAAATGGAGACCTCTCCTTTGGGACTCACTGGTTTTTATTGCAGAAGCTATTAAAACTCTATGAGAGCAGCAGGGTTCAGGGCAGCAGGTTTTGTCTATTTGCAGAGGGTAGTTAACCTGGTTATTTAGAGTCCAGCTGTAGATGTTCCTCCATAATCTTGACCCGCAGAGTCAAAGCATAGCAGCTTGCAAATTCTCCTTCCTTGCTCCACTTCCAAGATTTGCTGTTCTCTGTCTGTTGCTCAGGGACCTGTTTATGAAACCCGTCGTGGGTCTGCCAATACCCGGGCTGATCAAATGCTGCGAGACTCAGCAAAACGCAGAAGCAGATACGCAGTATTGCCACTTAAACAGGAAGGAGCCAAGATTTTAAAGCCAAAGCCAGGCAACCCAGGTTTTGCTCAAGAAAAGGCCATGCTGGAAGATGTTAGGAGGGTGACAATAGCTGATGTGCACTAATGGAGATCACAGAGCCACAGACTGGCCAGGGTTGGCAGGGCCCTCTGGAGATCATCCCGTCCCACCCCCTGCCAGAGCAGGGTCACCCAGAGCAGGGGGCACAGGAACGCCTCCAGGCGGGTTTGGGATGTCTCCAGAGACGGAGACTCCACCACCTCCCTGGGCAGCCTGGGCCAGGGCTCTGCCACCCTCAAGGGAAAGAAGTTCCTCCTCATGTTTAGGTGGAACTTCCCATGGTCAAGTTTGTGCCCGTTCCCTCTTGTCCTGTCCCTGGGCACCACTGAAAAGGGCCTGGCCCCATCCTCCTGACACCCACCCTGTCAGTATTTATAAGCATTGATAAGGTCCCCCCTCAGCCATCTTTTTTCCAGACTAAAGAGACCCAAATCCCTCCACCTTTCTCCATCAGAGAGGTGTTCCAGTCCCCAATGTCTCCTTTACGGTTACACTGGGCACATGGCCTTCAGTGATCGATGTTTGACACTATAAAGCTCCTCTTTGCCGGGGCTTGTTTTCTACAATGCGGTCTTTCACTCTCAGCAAGGCACACTCGGGCTCTGCGCTGACTTTGCCCGGCCAGGCGACTTAGAATAAAGCAGCAGTCACAAAGCACTGAAGAAAATGCATCTGCATTGAAAAACACCCACCCCTGTGCCTGGTGCGTAGAGCTAGCCTGATCTCCAAACCCCAGCACTCAAACAGTCTCGTCCTTGCGGGGATTATCAGCTTCTCTTAGCTCCTTTTCTGACTTACAGTGTCATCGTTGGGACAAGGTAAACAGTTGCTTAATTCAAACAGGTATTTTATGACAAGCAGGGAGCTGAGCTGCAAAATTTGGCCTCCTATGAAAGTAAAACATTTCCAGAGTTGCGCTGAATTTGGGTCAAGACCCCCAGGGCTATAATAGGACTAGAAGAATGGTAGATTTGCATCCCCCTTCTTTTCTTTCCATCAAGTCTTTCCTCATTTTGATGCAAATAAGTGACCCAGGACAGTGCAGCCACTGGAGTGTAACTTGCTGAGGTCTGTGCATCTCACTGGCAGAGTCTTTCATTATCCCATAGCTCTTCCACCGGCATCCCAGATCTTTTCTTCTTGAAAACTTTGTCTTTCCTTACACTAATTAAATGGCACTGCTGTAGCATCAGCAGCGCTTGGTGATACCGGAATCACAGCGCTCGCGTGAAAGGGGAAAGCTGCAGCATCCGTTTTGAGGAGATACCTGGTACACTGGCAGTTTGGGGCTAATTTTTCCCTCTTCACTTTGTGTTAAGACGTGGTTTCAGACAGGTGGAAACACAAGTGGAAACGCAGTACCTGGTCTCTACCTTAAGAGACAGACACACAGAGCAGCTGCCCCATGGTTAAGACCTGCAAAAGTGAATCTGGTCTTCACTACAGCCTAATAACATTGGCTAAGGGTGGTAGATAAGAAATTTCCGTGTACAGCCTTTACTGCTCAGTTCTGGGAAAGAATAGATATTGATGCCTGGGATTTCCTGGGCAGGGGCTGCAACCTGCCAGATTTTACGATGGAGACAGTCCAGCCCACAGGAATTGGTTTAAGTCCAACAAAGGAGTTCCTCTAGTGACTTAAGAGCCACTGGGTTGTGGATCTCCAGAAATAATGTAAGGAAGGATCTTGAAAGGAAGAATTCTGGTGTCTGGGCAGCTCAGGGTTTCCCTGCAGCTTGTGCCAAGGGCCTGAGCTGGAGGTGCGTTGGTGCCACCACACTCGCAGAAGGGCACTTTCTCTATGCTCAGGTGCCTACGGTCAGGTTCAGGCTGCACTGATCCATCTGCTGCTGGTTTCTTAGAGCGGTACTGTGGACTCTGTAAGAAAAAAAATCTACACTTCTGTGCCTGTCCACGGTTACTATGAAAAGATACTGCAAGTGCTTACGGTCTTGGAGCAAAATCCTCTCCTCCCAATATAGCTTAAAATTTTGCTTGTGCTGAGGAAGTAATGGGTGAAATCAGTGTTGCGACCTGCCCCCTCCATCAGGAGTATCTATTGCGTGGACTTTATTACAGTGCCCCATAGAAACAAGGCTAGGGAGAGTGGTCAAGAGGTGATGCAGCATTTTATTTATAAATGCCCATAGAAAGGTGTCCTGGGAAGCATAGACCTGATCTGCAATTGCTCAAAGGACAGAAGAGAGGTAAAAATGAGCAAATCAGCTATGAAAATTATACCCTTGCCTTTCCACTTAGAAAAACATTATCTGTTCACCCTGGTAGAGGTCCAGATAATGATAAATGGGTACTAATGGGAAAGAGTAAGTAGATCTGCCAGTCATCGTTACGCCTGCATCATGAGCGTTGGGCTATGGGTTGAATCTTCATGCTCTTCATCACTTGTAGAAAAAAAAAAAAAAAAAGAGAGGGGCATATCTGGGCATGCAGGAGTCCCCCTGAAGAGCCATTTGAGCAAAGGCCACCTCTCCTTCCCAGGGAGCCCCCGGCACCGTGGCACAAGGCTGCATTGTGGATACAGCTCACCTAGCTGCAATTAAACTTTTTAATAGGTAAAAGCTTATAACCAGCAGTGCAGAAACAGCGTCTTTGGCATTTGTTCTCACCGTGGTATATGTGTCTTCGCTTTGCAATACAACCTTGTTTGAGTTTCGCTTCCCTTTCTTAGCATGCCTACAGAGATTAGGTTTACCCCAGTATGACAGTGCACAAGGCACTTCCCCCCATCCCCCCACCCCCCACCTTTTGCAAATTATTCTATTTTAATGCTTCATTGTTTTTCTGGAGAAATTCTCAACATCAAAACAAACCTGGTGTGTGGGTAAGGGAGTGATGAAGAGTGAGTTCTCTCGTGCTGATCCTTACTGTGAGCAGAAGTAGAGCTGGAGCAAAAAATGCCTGAATTTTGGTACCGTTTTGATCCAAATCTGCGTCTCATGCTGGCTGGGATTAGCCAAACCAGTCCCCCCAGTCGTCTTGAAAAAAACAGAGCAGTTTTCTTTCTCCTTTCCCCTTCACTAAGCATGCAAAACCCATTCTTTTAACAATTAGTCTTGAACATATTCACGCTCTTCCTATCTATTATTGCTTACCTTAGTAATCTCATTCTATTTTATGGCACTTCTTATATCGGGCATTAATATAGTTCTCAAAGGTAATCTTTAAACTCTCAGGCTGGTTTTGGAAAGAGGAAGATATTGTTGTTCTTTTCTAAATCATTTGTTTTGAGGGAGTCTTGGAGGAAGGGTTATATGTATTTATTATGAAAATGCAGTAGCATTTTAATGAGAAAATTCTGTGATAAATATATATCTCATGTATATATTTCTGAGAAAATTCATATTGTTCAATCTTTGGGTGAAAGCCAAGCACTTGTAATAGTTACCTGACATGATGTGGCCCCGTGACAGAAAGTCTAATGAAGACTTTCTTGATAGGAATGTAATTGTAAAGAAAAAAAATGATTAAAAAATTGGTTCCAGTGCTCTGCGATCCAAGAGTTCATTTGTTTCCTCATTCATGCACTAAACAAGTCCCTAATTAATCTTGAACCTTGGAGAAAGGAGACTAGATTGGCATCTTCTGAATACGAACGTACTTCTCATTTTGGAAAGTTTGAAGAGGCTCTTAAGCATTCTCTTTTAATGGTATTTTTGCAAGGGCTTAAAGTGGCTTCATTAGCCTGCCAAAGCCACTAATTGCATTACCATATTTTTAAACTTCGGAGGTTCAGGTTTTTTCCAAAAAAAAAAAAAAAAAATTAGATTAATTTACTGATTTAAAGCGACTGGAGTGTTCAGTGACTGTCACTGTCCTCAACCGGAGCCGGCGCGGCACCATGGGTGCTCCTGGGGCTGGACCCAGCTGTGCCACCACCCTGTGTCCCTCTGTCCCTCTATGTCCTGGGCAATGGGAGCAGCGCGGTCTCTCTGCCCCGGCCCCGTCTGTGCTGATGGAAACCTGCCTGAATCTTATTCCTGCCGACCGCAGCACCTGAGCCGGGCAGAAATTAATACTTGTGCAGAGGCAAACCTGCCCCTGTGCTACGTCCGCTGCTGGGACCATTTGGGTTAGAAAATCAGAACCAGCAGATCTCTCCCAACATTGCCTTTAGTTAGGAAATAAAGTGCTCATTGCGTTTTGAGCAGCTCTTCTCCATCATCGGGGGACCTTTAGCCAAGCAACCCCAGTTCTGGGGGGGCTGCAGCCCGTGCCTGGGGGCTCGCTGGGTGCTCACCCTGCAGCCGCCCTTGCAAAAACGCTGAGTGTCCAGTGGGCAAAGCCCCTTTTGTAATCCTCAGCCTTTTGGAGAAAAAGTGGAGACGCTGATTAACTCCGGCCCCGCCGCTCCTCTGTGCTGTGAAGTGTGAAAGGGATCAAGTCAAAGCCTGGGATGGAAGGTGCCAGCCAAGTTCAAAGCGTGGCTGTGTTAGTCCAGCTGTTCTTATTACAGTAAATAGGCGTCTGAACTTTAATGAGGTCACTTCCTTGAATCTTGCTTGTGTGCGGCCCCAGGTGGCTTATCTAAGGTAATATGAATAATACGAACAAGATAAGATAAGGCTGTTAGCCCCAAACAATATTATCAGCCTGTGATTTTAGCTGCCTACCTACTCCATCCTGACAGCGAGGGATAAAAGAAAACCTAAAACTCCAGCCTTGGAGACTTATAAAAGCCCTGTTAAAACCCATATGAGAGCTCCAAGAAGAAATATTATCCTGGCTGAGGGAAGGGGGTGGAGGAGAATCAAGGGCACCAAGAAGAAAATACAGCTCATGGTTGAGGGAGTAGGGTTTTTTTTTCTTTCCTTTGCAAATGTGTTCTTGCTCATTTCATTGTGAGCATCGCGATATATTATCAGCTTTCAGGGAAGTGAAGAGTCGTCGGGGTTTCATTAGTTATGTTTATGCCAATAGAAATAAATCTTGGCAGGCATCAGAACGGGTTTGTTCATACTCCCGGCCCCGTCTAGGGAATTTCACTGCCCACATCCCTGTTGTGCCGGTGGAGCAGATACAGTTTGAGATATACTTTGGCGTTATTGATTTGAAGGCTTCTTCATTACTTCTCCAGCGCTGCAGATCAATAGCTGTGCCTAGAGCAGCATAATAGATTTTTTAAAAAAATCAATTAAACAGAATATTGTTAACAGAGCCTGGTGTGAAATTCTGTTGCATTTTGATGTGTGTGGTTTAAACTTTGCTGCATTTACCTGCCGGCCTGCATGCCGTACTAAAGGATGGAAGTCTTTGTTTCGGTGTCCGAGCACTGTGATATTCACTCTTAACCTACAAAGGAGGAGGAACGACTCAAGATTAGAAACAAGAACCACCCAGCTTTTCTCCTTTGAAACCGATATTCATCACTGCAGCCTCACTAAAAAGTGAAATAATGTTTGTGGTCTTAGCTCAATCCCCAGCGGACAATAATTCAGTTAAAATATACCAAAATCTGTTATGCTTTTTCCTTGCTCCGTGTCTCTGAACGCAAGGAGATGAGCTCCTTTTAAATTAGCTTTCATGCTCGAAGGGTTTCCTTGTGCGTGCAGAGCCCGATCCTGTCCCCACTGAGGCTGGTGACAAATTCCCTATTGGTTTTGGTGGCCCCGGTGGGGTCAGGCAGCAGCGTGGCTGGAGGGCACCCCCGGGGCTGGGAAAGGCCACCCTCGGCCACTCCTGTCCCCAGGTCCCGTAGGACACACAGATGCTGTCCTGGCCCTGGAGCTGGCTTCGGCTGCTGTGAAGCTCTGGCATATTTTTGCAGCAGTGCATGTGGTATAACAGAGGAATGTAAATCCTTACGGCAAGGAAAACCCTTATTTTTCAAAAGCTTTTCCCCAGTGGAAGGACATAATGAAGGATCCTGGTGATGTTCTGAATGGTGACACTCAGTGAGACCCCTCTTCAGTCCCCCATATGGGGCCACTTCAGATCATCTTGTAGGAAGCTAAAACCAAATTTCTGCACCTTTATTCTTCCTTCTCCCTCCTTCCAACCTTCTCCAGCTCAACACCAGCCTCTCTGGGCTGTCTCTCCGCCACCGGCCGCTCTTACGCAGTTTCTTCCAAAGCTATGAAGCCACGCTTCAGCCCCCTTCACAGAGAGATGCTCACCCAAAGGATGATATGGGGGAGCGAGACGTCTCTGTGTCACTTAGAGGAGCAGCTAGCTGGCCAGGGAGGAAGCTGAGAGAGGCTAATATGTGACATAGCCAATTCCTAAGATGTCTGGAGCTGGGAGGTCTGGAAAACTCCTTGCTTTCTTCTTTCTCTCATCCATGTGTGTTGAGGATGTGAGATCTGCTTCCAGAAAGCCATTACTTCCCTCTGCTCCCCTGTTTTTATGCTTTAACATTTCAGGCAATCCAAAGAGTTGGTCTTTTATTAAAAAAACATTGTTTAAACCTGGAAGTAGGAGAAGGAGGGAGGCAGAGCCCAGTGTCGCTGAGCACGTGGATTGGAGCCCACCCAGCCCCGCCATATCCCCGACAGCTCAAGCTTAAAACAAAGTGAGGTGTTTTCTGCGTGGATAAAGATTGGGGAAGAGGCAAAAACATTAGTAGGGAGCTGTCGGGTCTGTCTCCAGCAGCGGCGGTGGGCTCCGGGCTGCAGGGGGGGCCTGGATCTGGGCCACCAGCCGCGAGTGGGCTCTGTCAGGGGAGCAGACCGGGGCGGCCGTGCCCGCGCTCCGTTCGTTCGTTTGTCATGCCTCATTTTCAGGCCAGCCTGATTTATGAACCTTATTCTTCCTTCCCCTTGGTTTAAATTTATCTCCTGAAAACAAAGCCGGGGTTTGGAGTAGACCCTCCCTTCCCTTGGGACGGAGGAGCTTGAGTTTGTTTAAGGCCACCAGCTTTAGTGAGGGCACAAGTGGTGTCCTGGGGACCTGGGAGTCCCTCGGGTGAGCAGCTGCCACCAAAAGTGACAATCTCACTGCTCCAGGTCCCGTCCAGACCCTGGCAAGAGCTAAGCCAGCAGAAAGCTGCTGTTTGCCAGCAGCCAGGTTTCCCTGGGAATCACCAGAGCCGAAATTTGGAGTCGGCTGGGAAATCAGGAGAGGAAAAGAGAGGTGAGATAGGGGGAATGTGGAGAAAAGAGCAGCAGCTGGATATTGTGGGGATGGGATGGGATTATGGGATGGGCTGTCTCCTGCCCCAGCTCTGATGCTGGTCCCTCTGTCCCACGACCAACAGCCTCTGGCCCATCCCACCGCACTCACTAACCCTGCAGGGACCAGCACAGGGGCAGCTCTTCCCTTCCATGGCCATTCCTGATTGATGGCCATTCCTGGTTGATGGCCATTCCTAGTTGACGGCAGCAGCACACCTTGATGTCCTGCACTGACACAGCTCCTCTGGAATCACCCCTTCTCTCTGCAGACCAGGAATAGGCACAAATCACCCACCTTTAGCTCTGATGTATTCCTCATAGACAGCTGGGGAGCAGAGTCACGAGCTGAAGGGCTCTGATTTAGAGGGAAAAAACAGCCTGTCAACCTGGGATGGGGCTTGCAATCTACTATGGTGGCATCTCTGAAGCCGAGTTGTCCCCTAGAAATCAGGCATGTGGCTTCGCCCAGGGCAGTTTGGATGGCTCAAGACTGGATGCGTTTTGCCCTTTTCATGCTACAGGACAGAGGCGAGTTTCTGGCCCTTCCGAGGTCATCATGATGGGGCTTGGAGCAAAGTGAGCTGGTGGGAGGTGTCCCTGCCCATGGCAGGGGGGTTGGAACTGGATGGTCTTTAAGGTCCCTTCCAACCCAAACCATTCTGTGATCCCACAGTAACCTTCTCCACTGCAAGCTCTAAAGCTGGGGGGCTGGGCATAATGTCCCATCCAGAGCACCCCATGTCATCTGCAGACACGAAGCCAGGCGGGTTTTTTCCCACCTCAAACTCACATCTACCCGGGTGAGGAGTGTTGAGGAGGTGGCTGGCCCCGTTCCCATGAGTGCTCTGCCCTGGCACGGGTCCCGGCGTGCCCGTGCATCTTCTGCCGGGCAGCGCTGACCTTCTCCTGGTGTCAGCCGTGCCAACGCTATGAATAATTACCCGGAGTGCGAAGAAGAGACTTTGTTATTAGGAAGCTTTTTTTTTCCCCCTCACAGTTATTTTTCAGCTAATTTTTTCCCCCGTTCTTAATTTGCGCCTCGCTCCTCGGAGCCGTTTCAGATCTGTCAAGCGCTCTCCGTGAAATGCTTGTTTTTGTTTGACTAACACGTTCTGGGGGAGGGGGACGCGCGGTGCTTTGGAAGAGCGGGTCTGTTTGCTTTGGTGATAGCAGTGATATTTGGGAGAGACAGATGGAAGGCACTTTTTATTTTCTGCAGACACTTCATGATCCAAGCTGCTCATATTGTATAAGAGAGGCCAGATGCCTTGTTAATTCATAGACATGTTTACAGCATGGAGCTTCTAATAGGTGAATATGAATACTAAATAGTGATTAGTGCTTGTCTGACAGACGTCTCCCTCCTGACTGAAATTGGATCTAAGTTTGACCTTTGGTGATGGAGGAAGGTATTCTGGTATATAATAAGCTGCTTTTTTTTTTTTTTTCCCCCAATAGATCTTCTCTGCATGTAAAAAGACAAATCCTTTTGCTTCTTGTTGAAGGATGTATTTGCCCTAAAGATACACCAACCTGACAAGGCAGGCTGTGCCTCCCCATCCCTGTGCCGCTGTGGAAGCGGAGGGGAAAACACCCGGCTGGGCATTGGGAAGCTGCGTGTTAAGCACCGAGTGTGTGGCTGATGGTGACTTAAAGCCCATGGGAAGGATGGCATTTGGGCTTTCTGGTGAGGTAGTGAGGAGCATCGCAGCTTTCCCCCTGCACCGATGGGCTTTTCTGGGATGCTCCGGGCTGGACAAGAGCTGGTGCAACACATGGCTGTCTGAGCATCCCAGGCAGGGGTTGAGGGACGGTGCCTTGGGGTCCTGACGCCAAACTTGACACAGGATGAAAGGATTACAGATGGGAGAAGGGGAGGGCAATAAGGAGAGAAAAAAAAATAGCAAAGAGACTTAATTTAAGAATAATCCCCAGCGCTGCTGGTGAAAAGGTCACCAGCTCTTTAAGAGGATGGACCACAGTGCCAGGACCCTGTTCCTCCCATCCACGGGGCTTTGCATTGCCTGGACTCTGCAGGACCCACAGCTATCCTGTACCTGACAAAGCCCATCTAGGAGCAGCATTCAATGGATGTTTAATTGTCCTTGATGGGATAAAACCCCTGATAAGCAGCACCCCGGGAAGGCAGTGCTGCTCAGGTGGGTGGCCGGGCTGCTCCAGAGGTGGCAGAGGTGGGAAAGGTGGTTTGTGGAAGTGAAAGGCAGGAAAGCAGAAGCAGGTCTCAAAAGTAGAATTTTTTTTTTTTCCAAATTGCTCTTAAAGATAAGTAAGCACAGACATCTCATCTTTTCTTAAGGAACCATTCCCATTTTGGGAATGGCAGGCTGCCTTTGGGAGAGTTGCAAAGATGAGGGAGAGTTGCAAAGATGAGGGAGAGTTGCAAGGGGGTGGCTGGCTGCCCGCCACATCCCTGCATGCTGGGGCTGTGCCGCTTCTCCCTGGGGACCTCCTCAGTGGCACTGTGCCTGCGGGACCTGGGAAACAGAGCAGGGCACCCTCACAACCCCAGGCAGCGCCTTGGGTGACCTGCCCAGCCACGGTGAGTCTGAGGCACCCCAGGAGCGTCCCCTCGATCACGCTGCATCCCCTTGATCACACCATCTCTCTTACAGCTCTAAGCGTTTCCCAATCTGCCCCGGTTGGGAGAGTTTTGTGATGCTCAGAGACCCAGCGGGGCTTTGGGCAGGAGTGAGGATGCTGAGGGAAAGCCAGGTGTGCCATAGTCCCTCTTCCAGCCTTTTCGGCTGCGCTCAGC
The DNA here is from genome assembly GCA_013400135.1 of Rhinoptilus africanus. Taxonomy (NCBI): domain Eukaryota; kingdom Metazoa; phylum Chordata; class Aves; order Charadriiformes; family Glareolidae; genus Rhinoptilus; species Rhinoptilus africanus. The sequence continues at coordinate 319,584 of VXBO01008747.1, forward strand.
AGCCAGGGCGAGGGATAGTACTGCATCAGGGGCTGGGCACATCCAGACGGAGAGGCAGCGGGCAAGTGGAGGCAGCCAAGCAGGCAGCCAAAGCCTGGACAGAGGGAAGAGGGGGGTCAGACCCTACATCCCCAGCCTGGCTCCCCGCGGGCGCAAGGCAGTGGTGTTTATGATGTCTCTGCATCACCAGAGCATCCTTTTAGACACGCAAAACCACCTGATGCCCATCCAAGGCACATTTACAGCTCCTTTAGGGCTGAGGCACGGCGTATGCAGGAATTGCCCCATTAAGCTGAGTGGAGCTGTGCCCAAGTTAAGAGAGATGGAGCCCAGCTTGGTGCCTGCCATCCTCCGACCCCTTCCCAGCACACAGCGGTTCCCAGTTGAGGCTGCTCATGGTTTTCCAGGCGCCTGGCCTGGGAGGTCACCCCGTTCCCACCGGCTGTGTAGGAGAGCGGAGGGTGTGACTTGGAGCCCGACAGAGCTACCGGTTCCCCGGAGATGCAAACCCAGCCTGATGCTCGTGATCACTGCAGGGTGCAGAGTTTGGCTTCACTTGCTTTTATCTCTTTCCTTTTCACTTCATCCCTAAAATTACTTGTTAAATTTATTCCCCAATTAGACCAGGATAGGATAAAATGTTTTGTTTTGTGGGGATTTTTTTTTCTTTCTTTTAAAGGCTTGCTCTTGCTATGAATTTATTGGGTATTGCTGACTGCAGAGGAAATCTTGTGGTTTTCTCTTTCTCTGCGTGTTGTTCAGATGTGAAGGTGCAGAGGATGCCTCAACCCTTGAATGAGCTCAGCTCTCACACGAGGCAGAAAGAGCACAACCGGCTGAGCAAAATCAGCCCAGGACTCTCATTTCTGATCTCAGCCTCCCCTCTGCTCGGACTGGAAGCTGAAGCAGGAATGTGGTTTTGGCAAAGAACCTCAAAAAGTAAATTGCTTGCTCTGTGGACCGAAAAACACACTCTTTCTCCTCTAACCGCTGCCTCTCTGCAGGGAAACAAGCCGATAAATGAACAAGAAAAGAGAGCTGTCCTGGAGAGCTGAGCAAAGGGAAAAGGCAGAGGCTGTGGGGGGGTGATCCTGCAGGTTGGGGGGCTGATGCTGCAGCCCTGTTCCCACTCTGGGACCAGCTTCTACCCGGGAGAGGAGGAGAAAAGGGATTTGCTGCATAAAACGCTGTTAAGGACGTTGCTTTAGGTACCAGCTGAGTGCACTTTGGTGGTTGTAAATCAAACGATGTGTCTATATTATGTATGTATGCCTGTCTGTGTATATATAGAACATACATAATCCTGTTGCAGGTTCTCGAGAGGCAGGCTCTGCCTCCTTCCAGATGGAAGAGTACAAGCCCACATCACCGTGTGCTGGTGTTAGTGCTTATCCCGGGACCGAACTTTCCGGGATGTTCCCTGGGCTGGTGTGGGTCCGGGGTAACACCTGCCTGCTCCCACCGCCGCAGGCTGCTTTCGGTCCAGCCTGCAATCCCTTTCCAAAATGATGGTCTGGCAAATTCTGGCACCAGATCCCAGGTGTGCACTGGGCTGGGTGGGACGAGGGGGCTGTGGCTCCCGCGGCAGCAATGTCGGGGGGGTTGGAGGTCTCCCTGGCAGAGCAGAGGGGCAGAGCTGGTTTTGGGGGAGAGGTCAGCTCTCGCTAAACCTGTTTCTAAACTCCAGCGCAGTTTTTGTACGTGCTGCGGGGAGATTGCGTGGTGACGCTGCCATGGCTTGCAGTAGCGCCCCGCTCTCTACTTGCGTGTATTTGAACCCCCCCAGCTCTGCGGGCGGGGGAAATGTCCTCTTTTTTACCAAAGCACAAAATGACTCCTCCGTTCTGCGTCTGTAACATTTACACGGGGGCCCCGGCTGCCGTGCTGGGCTCCGGCTCTCAACTTCGCCAAAAAAATGCTGGTGTTTGGAGCAGGGCTTTTGGCTCGGACCCATCTTGAGTAATATTGTTTCTCTTGCTTTTGAAACCAGAAGGCACTTGGTGGTGATGTCAGGTACTCGGGGATTATAACTGCTGTGTAACCCGGCAGCCTGGAGAGAGTCATCTCAGGAGGGGCAGCCCAAGGGGGAGGAAAGTTAGTTCTTTATGAAATGCAGATGTTTTTAAATAGCTGTAATTAACTGGACTGGATGCATTGCAGATCTAAAAGCTAAATCGGCTATGGCTTTTCAATGTTTGCTGTGTACTTCAAGGGTCACTCTGTTCTGGAGTGCACGATTTCAGTCCCGTCCGTGCTGTCCCCAGCATCGCCCTCGTGCTTTGGGTGCAGATCTTGTCGTGGGGCTTTTTCTTCCACATCCAAAAGCCAAGCACCATCTCCCGAGGGCTGTGTCCCTCGGCTTCATCCCTCAGCATGGCACAGGCTGGAAACCAGCCTCGGGAGGATGCCGAGAATGAGGCGAGATGGGCAGCGTGGAAAAGAAAAACAAAACCCCCCCAGCGCTCGCAGCTCAATAGGAGCGAGCTCTCCAACCCCAAGTTATGAATTTTGTCAATGAAATTAGCCAACAGTGTTTGGGAAAGAATAAAAATAAAGCATCAAGGGCTCAAAGAAAAACTAGCAGAGCCCCCGGAGTGAATGGGGGCTTTGTTCGGGCTCCCATCCCTTCAATAGGCAGCCTGAAACCCTGTGAGTCACTGCGCGCTGCTGGCCAGGCGCAGGGCCTCCCGTAATGGGCCAGCGGAAAAATCTGCCTTGCTCCCATTTGACAGGCTAGCCAGCAAAAGAAGAAAGTTAATTTACTGTTAAAGTTAATTTGTTGGGTAAGGGAAGGAAAGGAGAAGCACGTTATAATAAACGCCGCGGCAGAGAGGCTTGTCTGTGGGAAGGGATGTCCGTCCCCCTCCCCGCTAATTACTGGGTTCGTTATAGCTGGGGGTCTCACAGCACGGCTGGGCAGTGTCAGGCATAGCCCAGGCACCCCTGGAATACTCTCTGTGGGGAGAAACCGCCTTTACATGGGAAATTCCTGGTACTGCAGCAGATGCCGGCGCTGGGGATGCAGGGATGCGTGCGAGCTGTGGCTGCGGCAGTGCCTTCCCAGGACAGGACCGAGCCGGGTGTCGGAGTTATGGCTACGTTAGTGTGGGCTGGCTCTGCAGCCTGGCTCGTGTTTCTGCCGCTGAAACGCCAGCAGGTAGCCCACCTTCGGTTGGAGCGGGAATGCTCTGTGGGCTCTGCCAGGGCTGTGAAAAGTGGCACATTCCCAGGATGCGATTTCATCCCTGGCCGTACACTCAAACTATGGGGAATTGGGAATCGCTCCTCGTGCCCTGCAGCTCTCGATACACACACCCATTAGGTTACCGCCGGAGGGGAACAGGTGCCATTTTGTGCAAAATGTCTTTTGTAGGTAACGCAGGCTTTTTTACGTGTGTTTTTGTGGGAGTAGCTGCAGTTTCCAAACAAAGGGCTCCTTTCTTCCCAGCAAACAGAGGTAGCTGGTGTGAGCTGAATGCAACCTGCCTCCAGCCTTTGTTCTGCGGTACCTAACACACCCCGTTACTTGGTGCTTGGCATTGTACAAGTATCCAGTGGGAAAAAGGATCATCCATCCCTGGTAGGGCTTGAAGAAGCCGCCCCTGCTTTGTCCCACCATCCCTGGCCCTTCCCGTGGCCAGGAATGCCCCAGCCGAGGTTGATGGTTGTGCCGGGTGAAGGATTCCCCGCCTGGCACCGAGCTGGCATGCCAGGAGCCGTGCAAGAGCCTGTCCCCCCCTGTCCTGGCCCCCGGGCACACCGCCACGCCACGGTGGTTTCAGACAGCCGCGGCTTGTCTTGGGCGGCTGCTGCCAAGCAGGGGAAATTAGGGCATTCTGAGTCTATCGGGCTCTCTGCAGGGCAGGGAACACGGCAGCGGAGCCGCTCCACCCTTCCAAGAGGGATCTGAACCCATGCAGGGGTCGAGCTTCCATGGGGGCTTTCCTGTGGTCCAGCTAGCTGATGTTTGTTCCGTCACATCACCTTCCATGCCACATAAACTGGTGTCTAACGAAGCAGAGAGACCCCAAGATCATTTCTCCATCACACGTCGTTTGGGAGAAAATTTTAATAATTTCATACAATATTTTAAAATCTGGGTTAAGCCCAGGAACGGCACAGCAGAGGTAACTGCTGGGCAGCCAACAAAGCCGTACCATCTCCCCTTCCCAGCTTTGAGAGGCCATGTTGTGACCAAAGTAATCCTCCTTTCTGCTCACATCACCTTTCCGGATTTATCATTTTAATGTTCTCTGGGCCACCAAGCCCCACAGCTGTAAATTAATTTTTAAAGTAATACAGGTTTTAAAACTTCCATCTGCTTTAATGAGCTTGGGGGAATCCTGTTGTATTAAAAAACATGCATGCAATTATTTTTCCATCTTGGGTTTCGCCGGTTCCCAGCACCGCTCTGCGATGACATCTTCTTCCCCTCTCAAAAGTGTTTTCTTGTGATAATGTGGCATCGTATCCTGATGGTGTGTGTTTTGCCGCACGTGGGCAAGGCTAGAGAGGACTTCTCTAAGGACGAAGCAGTATCATTAGCAGGTCCCTCGGTGGCTTCCCAGTCACCTTTCCATTAATCCAGTTCTGCATCGCAGAATTACGAAGCGGCTAATGAACAGCTCCAGCGCCAGGAGCCTGGAGGTACCGTATTAACCGGACGTCTCTTTGAACTGCGTGATTTCTGGTGGGAAAACTTCATGGAAAAAAATGAGATTGTATTTGTTTTCACAGCCTTCTGCATCTGTTTTTAAATATTTGCTCACGGTAGTTCTGGGATTTTTTTTTCTTTTTTTTTTTTTTTATTAGCAATTAGCCTAATAAGCCACCTTTTCATTGCACCACATGTAGATTAACCACTTCAGAGAGTATAAAATAAACATTTTGCAATGCTTGTGTGTATCTTCTGGAAAAGATGAGTAACCTGCTTCCACTGAGACAAAGTCCTCCTAACGTCAGGGTTTTGCTCTAATCATTAGTGCCTGAGATTTTTTTTCCCTTTTATTTCCCTTAAGACAACTTCTTACAGCAGCCGTTAACCTGAATTTTTAACACAATTAATTCCTATTTAGCCAGTGCATTCAAAATGATGTTCTTTATAAGTAACAAATAAATAGCCTGGGAATGTGCAGCTTCCATCTAGCACCTGAGCATGTAGGGGATTCATCTCTGCTGAGATCAGGCAGAGTTGAGCAACTCGGACAGATTTCAGCTGTTGTCTTAAAAATGAGTCTATAAGAGACATTCCTTCCTTGCAACCCATGGATGAGCTGGGTCTTTTGGAGGGACAGGACATGTAGCATCTGAAAAGAGCACAGATACCCAAAACTCACTGTGCTGTGCTGCCTGCCCTTATCGCCTGATGGAAACCATGGTTAATAGCAAAATCACAGTGACTAAAATATTGCCGATGCTGATGTCCTGGGAGGACACCATCCGCACGGCTGATGTCAGCTTGATTTTTCTGAACTCTCACATAACTTCTTAGGAAGTTTTTCCAGAACCAGTGGGATAAATTAAGCCTTTCCTCCAAATCAGAGATAAGCCCCTCTTCTCTTGCCTGCCGGGAGGGCTCCAGCACCCACATCTCCTCTTTCCACCCTCTGGGCAAGCGGTGTCAGGGCCCTGCTGGGTCCGTGCAGAGCGGCCGGCTGCAGCCTGGCTGGCTGTCAGTGGAACCAGGAGCACAGCCAACTGTTCACCGCCTCACCGGGGACCCTCCTCTGGTCTTTTTCCCCCCTTACACGCAAAATCTACAGGAACTTAACACCTTCTTGACCTCTCTGTCAAGCACAGTAAATGTTGTTTTCCAAAATGAGCGGGGGACAACGGGAAGAAACCGTCAGCGTGACTGCATGAGCTCCATTTCTTTGGCAAATCGGGTTAAAACCAAGGCAGTTGTTCATATCTACTCCTTGCCATTGCAGTATTGCCACCCCTGTGAGGGCACCCCCCTGCTCCCGAGGCAGAGGATGCAGCGCTCTACATCTTCACGTTGAATTTTGATGAAATTTGCTGTTTGCTTCGCTCGATTCAATGGCATTGAGCACAAGTGAAACCCTCAAACTCCAGCCAAAAAATCAGGCCCTGGGCAAGCGATGCTGAGTGTCCGAAGTGACCCAAGGTAGTGGGGAATAGGGGCTGCCTCTTGCTTCGTGCCCCGCGCCGAGCCCCCGGGGATGTGCCGGCTCCCGGCTGGCCCGGGCATGGCCCCAGCTCTAATAAGATCAGTCCTGCAGTGTGTTTCCTGAGCAGCAGGAACAATGAGCCTCTGTCCCACATGCTGCCGCCGCAGCCAGAACAAGAACCAGACCAAAAAAAAAAAAAAAAGAGAGAGGAAAAAAAAAAGGGGGGAGGGGAGAGGAGAAAGATCTTCATCTTTCAGCAGAGCTGTGCTCCTATTCACCTCCCGCGTTAGCAAAGCTGAAACGCTCAGTGCCTACGCCCGCAGACGGAGGATAAGTTATCAGTGCTGGTGAAGGGTTTTTTCCAGCACAAAGCCTTAACCATCCCCCTCCAGGGACCCCTTGGCCTCCTCTCATGCCCGCATTTCCAGAGCTGGTGACAAATTCCACATCACCGCAAAGGAATTTCCTTTCCCTTGCAGAGATAAGGGAGCTCGCTGGGCGCAGCAGGGCGGTCACCCCTCCCCGGCTGGCATCTCCTGCCAGAGGCATTTGCCCTGCTGCCCCAGGGGCAGGTAACGGCCTCCTCCCATCGCAAATGAAGTCAGTGGGCCACACCTGGAGGACAACTAAGCGGTGAAAGGGAGATGAATAAGTGGTTGGACACCAGACTGTCTTAAAATCCCATTTTGCTGTTGTTTAAGGCTCTTGTGTATATGACAGCCGCAGGTTCTTGGGGAATTTGATCTTTCTCCCACCCTCATGGCCAGGGTAAGCCAAAGGTTTGGCTCCCTGACCCTGCCTCCAGGCTGGCTCCCCAAAAACACTCCGGATCCTACCCACAGCACAGCCAAGGGGCTTCAGTGAAGCAGTGATGACCTTACAATCATCGAATCCTAGAATGGGTTGGGTTGGAAGCGACCTTTAAAGGTCATCTAATCCAACCCCCCTGCAGCCAGCAGGGACATCTTCAACTAGCTCAGACCTTGGACCAGCCGGGCTGTGTTGGCCCCACCGCGTGTGGATTTTGCTTTGGAGAGGTTTTTAGGAGAGAAGCTCTCCTAAGAAGTCCTTCAAGCGTGGCAGGAATCGTGTTTTTCCCCTGCTGCCTTTTTGCCTACAGCTTTCCCCCGGGCCAAGCGATTAGTTCCTGTGACTCAGTAGCTTTGATGGAGCAATGCTGATTTACACCAGTTGATGAGCTGCTCTGATTTTCTTATAGAAAATCACTGTTAGGCTGTTACATTTAACCTGTACTAAACTGTGCATGAATGATTTATTGTGTACTTCTCATGCAAATGACGTTAATAGACTCTGTCATACATAGGAGAAGATGCCAGAAAATTACTAAAAGCTGCTGCACTTAAAAACGTTTCAGAAGAAAATGTCTTATATTGTATTACCTGAGAAATACATCTGCCTCTCCCCTTGAAGGCACGTACATGAGAGAACAGTGGGAAGGCTGCACTGTGCATGAAGCACCTTGAGGCTTTAACAGAAAAGCTACAAGAAGGATTTTAAAGGAATATATATCGATAACCAGAGCTGCATTACGGGGAAGGAGAGAATTGTTTTCTTCATGTACCGCGTTCAACCCTGCTCACGGTCCAGGAGTGTTTGATGACTTCAGGATCGGACTGCAGAGAAGAAACAAAGCAAAAGCAGTCCTGTCTAATTAACTGAACATATTTACATGTGTAAAACTCTCCTGTAGTCCTCGTAATGACTAATGCATAATTATGCACAGACAAATCCCCACAGTAAACACAAATATTTTTGTTTGTGATTATTTATCTCAGGAGAGCTTAGCAATTTGTCAGGGCTTTGCTGAGCTGCTCAGCTGAGCCGAACGAGGTGTGGGCAGTGGGCGACTGCCCGGGGTCACCCCAGGAGCCGTTGTAGCCATGCAGCCGTAGAGGAGGGCAACCTTTGGCTCACAGACCGCTTTTGCATGGGGAAAAAATGGAGATGTGGGTCAAAACAAAGTATTTTGCAAGTTTATTCCGATTTCACAGAAATACCATGATTTCTCCCAATTTTAGAGAACATTCCCAACCTTTTCCTGCTACAACCCCCTCTCTTATGCGCTGCCTCCCCCCCACTGCTGGGATGGGAACGGGCTTGTGTGTACTCATCGTGCTGAGATGTGATGGTACCAGGTGATGTTTGTGCACCAAGAAAAGCCATTTCCCCATGGCTCCTTCCTCTGCCCATGTTCAGTTATCTGAACTGCACAGCCGGTAACGGCACCCTTATCTGAACTGCTGCAGGAGGCAAAGAGGACTGGCATCCTTAAGGATGCAGCAACCTTCGGCACGTTGTGGAGGGGATGTCTGTAGAGGAAAGGGACATTCTCCAGTGGCCAGAGCACTTGGTCCCTACTCTAAGAGAGGACCAGCATGGACACAGCAGGTTCCTGTAGGGAAATATTGTATTCTCCCAGTGCCTGAATGAGAAGAGATGAAAAAACACATGGAAAAAAAAATTAATCTTTGTAGGCAATTTGGAATGAAGATTTAGCTGGGACGGAGGGAGTCTATTGGCACGTTGGTCCATGCACCACACGTGCCGGGAGCCAGGGGAGCGATGAACAGAGCAGAAAGCAAGAGCATTTGCAGGGTATGAAAATGTAGTTGTAAAGTCTTCCTACTGCCCTCAGTGGATGCCAGATTCTCTCTCCTACTTTGACTTCGGCTTTTGTCGTCTGTTGGTTCGCCCCGGGGCGTTTCACAGCAGGGATGGACAAATCTCCCCTAGGCACACGCCAGCCGACACGTGTTTGACATCAGCTCTGATGTCCCCTGGTTTCAGTGGGGCATCTGTATCAGAAAATCCATAGCGCTTTGCTCTTACACGGTGTGGGATGGTGGTCTGGAGAGATGTGGGGAAGGAAAGCAGGAGGTAGCATTCCCAAGCCAACACGGTGGCTCTTTGCAGGCAGGCACAGGCAGCAATGAGCCTGTCTGCCCGGTGTCCCGAGCTGGCTGGACAGGCGGGAGCTCTGATCCATCACCTGGACAGTCCCACCGGTGTCACGTCTCCTCTCTGACGGTGCCACCACCCTGCCCTGCATGGGCATCGCACCCCGCACCGATGCCTGTTCAGCACAAAGAGCCTTCCCCGACCTCTCAGGAGTCTCCAGGCTCTCAACCTGCCCTCGAGTCCTCTGCACCATGTCATCTTAATCCGTGGAGCCATGCAACCCCCTGTGACAAATTCATCACCGAGTCAATGGCTTTCCTCCTAAAATCCTCTTCAGGGAACAATTCTCCTATGTCTGGTACAGTGACTAATTGATAACTCTCTTTAAGGGGACTGCACGATAACTTCCTTTAAAGCAGTATATTATCATCAGTGGGTTTTCCAAGGAGCGTGCTGCTGTCTTAATTCTCACCTTCATTATTTTAATACCTCTCTAAAATGGATTTCTAATGGATCTATATTGCCATAAAATTTTAGGGATGGTGGGTGGGTGTCAATAAATTCTTTGCAAGCCGAGCCACTCCGCCAGCGGGTGGGGAGCAGAGTGACGGGCCCTGAGGAGAAGCCAGGTCTTGACTCAGGACTGCGGCTTCCAGCGGCGTGACCTTCCCTGATTTGACCCCGTCCCGCTGTCTCTGAACACCTTGCAAAACTTCGTTAAGCAACATGACTAGTACCTGTCACAAGCAATTCCTTCTCTCCCACCTCCTCACCCCAGGGATAAATCCTATCAGCTCTCTCAACAATACGGAAGCTGCCCTAGGTACAATCCAGCCCCAAGTGCTGATACCTGGTATGTCTAGGCAGAATAATAGTCATCACATCAGAGCTTTTTCACCCAAAGATCCCAAGGCAAGCAGTAAACGTACATTATACTGGCATCAACCCCCTCCAAAACGTTCTCTGCTACCAAGGGGTTGGAAGGCAGCAGCCGCTATCCCCAGCTTAATCAAAGAAAGGAAGAAGTGGGTGTTGTGGGCCTCTGAAAATATGGGGTGACTTTAGAGAGGTCAAATTTCCCAGGACACTGAGAAAAACTCTTTTACCGTTGCATCCATTACCTAGTCTCATGAGAACCGCTCGAGAATCTTATTTTTGCCTCACCCAGGCTCTTGGGCTACGACAACTCCTTTTAACTCCTTTTAACCTTGGACATTGAAGCAGAGGGTCCAGCAATTGCTTAGAAAGAAGCTGCAGCCGTAGGCGTTTGCCAGGCCACCATCCTTTGCCACAAAGAGCTCCCAGGGGTGGGAGGTGTTGGAGGGAGAGTAATCCCTGTGCTTCCCAGCGCGGGGTACAAAGCAGTCCCCTACCAGGGGCATAGGGGACCCACATCAGACGTGTTGGCTTGTTTCATTGCTAGAATTTGAGGTCAGATGTGTCATTTATAGTGTCCTGCTGCAAAACCCCACCGAAAGCTGTCGTTTGTGTAAGGAAAGAGCGTTCAGCTGCCATTGGCATTGCAGAGGCAGTGAGGGGACAGTGTCTGGCCTGAGGACCTGGGTTTCTTTTTTTCCTGAAGTATTTCTGAGTCCTTTAACCACTGTTTTGATAGCTGGTGAGGTGCTAGAAGATATTCTGCTCCCTGACACTTGTTTCAGAAGAATTTTCACCCCTTGGGTTTTTCACCCTGGTGCAGCTGTTTGAGCTACCCATGTCAAAAAAGGTCAGACTGGTATATACAGCAAATTAACCTTTTTGTGGACTGTCTCCAGTTCTGCCTTATTTCCTCTGGGATAAGAGACTTGCAAATAGGTAGGAAAATCAAAAGCGTCTTGAGCGCATCAGGAAAACAGCACCAGTGCTTTCCATGCGTGAGGCTCTGCGTGAGATGACGATAAAAATCAAAAAATCTGAAGGAAACTCTGAAAGACCTTTTTTTGAAAGGCCTTTTCAGCAAAGAAGCACTGGCATCTTCTTCCCAGTTCACTGAAAGGTTGGGTAATCGGGGTGGGTTTTTTTTTTTTCCCCTTTCTGCTGCAGGATTTTTATTACAGACACTTGGCTTGGCACCTCCCCCGTCAGCCTGCCAGTGCCAGATGCAACAACTTCAGTATTTTACTGGGGCTTTGCACACTCGGTGGTGGGTTTTCTGAAACATCTGCAGCCACGTCTGGATGATGAGCGCATTCTGTGCCAGCAGAATAGGCGGTGACTTCCCTCTGTTTGTTCCAGCCCCCTTGTACCAATAAATGATGTCCACGAAAGTAAAAACCTGAGCAAGAGAAACCTATTTTTGGAAACACTTTGACTATCAGCAGCATGATGCATCTCTGCAAGTTTTTCAAGCCTCTAGAGTTAACTTGGGGTGCTGCGTTCACACGTTACAACCTCTAAAACGGTGCTGATTCTCCCCCAGAGTAAGCTGTAGGGTAAGCTATAGGGCCAAGTCCTGGGCTCTGCCTGCTCTGTTCAAGATGGATTATGTATTTAATGTTAGACAAGTATTGATAGTAAGCAGAACATGTTATGGCAGCTGTGTGTGCTGTGGCAAGGAGGGTAGAGAGTCACGCGCTTCTTGCTTGCTTTTTGGCCTCGGGACACTTGTGTTCTTGTTTATACAATAGCTCTGCTCGGAGAGCAAGAATAAAAAATACCTTGTTTTTCCCCCGCGCCAGATTGCTGTTTAGCATCATGCTACATCTCTCTCGTGGGAAATACAGGTTCGAGACTCTCAGGTGGGGGAGGGAATTGAATCCAGATGTTACGTTTTCTGGGCAAGTGTCTGAAGTAATGGGTTATTACACAAAAAAAGGGGAACCAGCTCATCCAGCCGAGGGCTAAGAGGTGGGCTCTCAGGCTCCCGTGGTGATGCTTGCCGCAGCGGGCTTGCTGGTGTTAAATGTCTGTGCCAGAGATGGGGAGGAACTCAGGGTGCCAGTTCAGGAGTCCCTTCAGCTTCCGGGCCAGTGCCATGGAGAAGACATTTCAGAGCTGGATACAGCCACTCTGGGGCTGGTTGTCTCAAGTGGGGCGTGTTTCCATCAAGTGGGCAAAAAACGGTCATTCTTTTCGCATGAAAATGCGGGGAGAGAATCGTAAGTTATTAAAATGAGTTTTTGCATAAAAAGAATGACCTGTGAGTTCATTTAAGTGTTCACTCTGAGTTGTTAGTAGGGTGGCCAGGAGGGATGCATTTGTGTCCTTCAGAGGGAAAGAACTCAAAACGAGTGTCTTGTACATCCCTAACTCCCTTGGAAACCTGGACAAGGGCCCGTTGTGTCCTGGATCCTGCCCTCCCAGTGTGGCTGTAGATAACCTCCTGCCTCCAAGCATCAGCTCAGACGGAGGGGGCTTTTGAGGCGTCGCTTCACCTTGTCTGGGCTCTAGGGAATCTTCTTCAGCATCAGAGACCGGACTCTCCTCAAGGCATGAGGTTGCATTTGTCATCAAAGCATGGCTAGTGCTAGTGTCCGGCTTTGAGCCGAATTTTGTGTGTGCTTGTTACTGCTTGGTGAGAAGTGCTCGGGGACTGGTTTGAGCCATTTTGCACTAGGCTGCGTCACAGAAAAAGAAGCAAGAGGTGCAAAATCTGCCGTGGAGGAATGCTTTGCGTGAAGACCTCTGCTCAGCTTAGCTTTGTCGCTCTCAGCAAAGATAACACCCTATCTGTGCAGTTCCTCACACTCGGGTCCATCCATCCGACGTGTCCAGCCCCCTGTGAACATTTTGGTCACAGCCCTTTCCCCGAGACATGGGCGTAGGGGGAAATTTGAGGTTTAGGAGGCAGTGGTGCAAGCGCAGGAATTCCTCCTCCTCTGCCAGCAGTGAACCGCTGGCATCGTATGTCTCTTTCCCTTCCCTTCACACTCCATCACATCTGTTCTTACTCATGTGTGACCAAAAAAAGGCCACCTGAGCGCTGGGTGGAAGGAGAGAGTTCAAAGGCAGCGGCGGATGCCTGAAGAGATGGCTCCCGTGCCGGAGCATCTCCGAAAAATAAACCGGAGAAGCCTGTCCCTGGCCAGGGTCATGCGATGGTGGCTCGGCTCAGGACAAGGGGGCTGTTAGGGGACAGACGGACCGTACGTGGTGACAGCGGTCACCAGCCCCTGCAACACCACAGCCTGCGGCACCGGGGCTGCAAACACTCCCAGGGAGCGGGGAGGGCAAAACCCGGGAGGGAGACCAAAGCTGGGAAAAAACCAAATCAAATATGCATTGGATAAAGCCCTGCGTTTAATGGTAAAAGAGCTCAGGTTTACTAGAATGCGTTTTTACCTGTCACTGATAGTATTTTCAAACACGGGTGTCAAACACAAGGGGCTCTCTGTGTCTGTGCGGCTGAGGGTACATCATGCTTTTTATGGTAATTTTGCCAGGGCCAAGAAAACATATTAGTACACAAATCACTCGCAGTTTTATGCCGTTTTGACGTTTCAGGGTCTCCAACAACTTGGTATCACTCTGCGGAGCCCACCATTCTTGGAAATACTTGTGTGTTAGAAGTGTGTTTTGAATTACAAATATTTGTGTGTTCGCAAAACCGTAATTTCGGGCCTGGTTTGACCAGGAGCGGTTCCTTTGTGCGATGGCCGGGCAGAGCTGCAGGTGGGGGGCAGCCTCCCGCCGGGTGGGTGATGAGGATGAGGATGCTCGTCCCCATACGCAGGCGAAAAGGGCGCGGGTGGCTTTTATCCGTTCCGCTTATTTGGGGCTTGGTGGCTTTTATCAGAAGAGCGCAATCTCTTTCGAAAGCGGCAGTGTGGCAACCTCCCGCCGCGCCGGGGAGGTCTTTGTGGGAAGGAGTCTATAGGTGCTGACCTACATTTGAGGAAGAGGAGGGAGATGAGGAGGTGCCGGCTCCGGTGTTGCTCCCAACGTTGCACAAGGGCATCTTCGCTCCGCTCCAGCTCTGCCACCATCGTGGTGTCTGGATTCACTCCTGGGGAAAGGTGCTAGACTGACATTCGGAATGTAGTGGGGGGGGGAAGAAAAAAAAACACAACAAAAAAAGCGCCTTGTTCTTAATTTTCCCCTTTCTTCGTGCTGATGAAGTACAATGGGGCATTTAAATCTGATTTTGATAACATTTCGCATATAGAGAGATCGTGGTCTGAGCCGGAGAAGACACTTTGTTCTGACTACAGCGATCTGATATTTCCTTTTTTTGTTGTTATCTTCCACGTAGGATACTTTCTGTTGCATTCTGGCACAATATGGGCTCCCTCCAGTGGTCAAGGGACTCGGGGGCTCCTGCTGGCGCTTGCCCAGTTGCCAGAGCGGGCAGGGGGGCTTTGGTTCACAAATCTGAATAAAAACCAGATTGGGACTGGATTTTTTTTTTTTTCTCCCTTCTTTTCCCCCATCTCCCGCTGTGTGTGTGAGTGTCATCCCACTCGCGATAGCAAACGCCCTGCTCTGGAACCCACACCCAATTAATATTTAAGTGGGACGGCCTGCGCAAATAGAGATTGGGGCTTTAGATTTCCTCCCAGTTCCCAAAACGTTGGCTGCGGAAGCGGGAGAGGAAGCGGGAGAGGAGCGAGAGCCGGAGAGGATCTGCTGAAAGCCCCAGACGCAACAATTTTTAGAAAAAAAAAAAAAAACACTCATTTTTGCACTCTGCTTTTCCCGTGGTACTGGGGAGACTAGATCCTGGCTTTCTCCTCAAACCTGCGCATGATTAATGTGGTTATTTTGGG